>JAJJWW010008179.1:0-600844 GCA_023531295.1 Papaver armeniacum
TTGGGCAATTATTCGAAGATCAATTTAAACAAAAATAGTTTGTGGATAATAAATTGTCATATACTAAAATTGCAAAAGATCTGTGCATATTCGTTGCTCGAATCATATTTAGAGAGTTTAAACAATATAAGCTTGAACTCGAAATTTCTTCTTTGTAATACTCGCATTGACCCGTTAAAGTTTTGATTTTTGTTTACTAAATACAAAAAAATAAAAAAAAAATCTAATTACTTGAGTGACGTCACTAAAATGTATGTCAGCTCAATTGAAGAGCCATATTTGATCATCATGCTCTTCTCCAAATTAGGACCCTAATTTAAAAAATCACCGCTTTCCAATTAAATCAATATATCAAAAATCAAATAGAAAAAATTAACCAAATTCCTCTCTTATTACTTTCGTATCAACAACTGTAGATCCGTCCCAGTAAACATCATCAGCTCATCCCTAATGTATCTCCTTATCTCCAAATCACGCATAGAGTCTCCACTCTAATTAAACATCAACATGAAGATTTCAACAAAGTATTCATCAAATCTTAATTCAAAATTTCAATGGCGGATCCATTCAAGCTTTATGCCCATAGTTGTCCACTTACTAGTTTAATCAACTGTGAATGACATGGTTTTTTATTTGAAAAATGTGGCGGCTACAGTGAGTTTAGGGTGGTTTTGCTAAAAGTTAAGGCTTAGTGGTGATGTAAAATTATAAAGATTTAACAATGGAGCTTTACATGTTTCAAAATTTCGGATGGTGGCGCTTGTTGACGGTCGCGACAGTGAATATGAAAATGAAAAAGATGGGCGTCGGTTTTTAAGGAGAAGATGAAAATTTTAGGGATACAATATGTCATTGTTAATAAATATAAATATATTTTAGTAATTAACGATCTACTTGACATAAAGTAATACGCATCATCAACTAACCGAGTCAAATCGGGTTAACGTGAAGCCCAGGTATCAACTTTTAAGTTGGTGTTAGACCAAACACTAATTTTGGCCAAAATCTGAATACCAAGGACCAATCAACCCATGAAAAAATCTATTGAAATATCTTAAGTTCTTGAAAAACCAATTTGTTTATTTACCATTAAAACAACTAGTGTAGATGTCATAACATCTACCAAGTACTGACTGTAAGGTAATAAAAGATGAGTGCTGAGACAGAACCCATGTCGAGTGGTACACAAGTCTCTGGTACATGCGAAGACCTGAAGGTCACAACATTCACATATTCACTACTTGAAAACAAAGACAAAGCCACATGCAAGACCTAAGTTCTGGAGACCGTAGCGAAGACTATACCTAGGAAGCAGTTGAAAGTCGGTACCAAGAGCTCGGGACCTGGAGTAGGCGACAAGAAATGGGAACTACACCCCGGTCAGTGAAGTTACTTGGAAAAGAAGCAAAGTCTGGGTGGATCATGATGTCATCTCCATCTTGAATAAGGCGGTTGCTAATTAGACATGCTTCACGCATGATATTTGTACTAGTATAAATATCCAGAGAGGTTCATCTTGTAGACCAAGTACATTGTACCAAATAAACTCTGATCAATAAAGTTACACTTTAATTTGCAGTGATTCTCTCTCCTCCATAATCTTTCTATATTCCATTACCGACTTAGAAGACAATATCAAACTCTAATTGGCACTAACAAATTAATCACTAACTAAGGACTGTAGTTGATCATAATTGTGATCCAATAGTCAAATCACCAACAAACATCAATGTGCAGGTACTTATACAATTCCACCTTCAGGACAACATGAAATACTCATCTTCAACTAGAATACCCAAGTAATGTTTTCTACTGAAATGTATCAAATTCTTGTTGTATTCTTATACAAAGTAAACATAAACCAAAACAACAAGAAAACTAAAATTCATATGACTGATGGATTTGGAGGAGAATCGGGCAATAAACTGAGTCAACTTAGTTAGATTCAAATTCTGATTTTTTTATTTTCTTTCCAGTCTTTGATGTTTCGTATACACTAACATTTCTCATTCATTCATCCTGAATGTTTTGTTTAAACTTTTAGTACCGATTTACTACTTCTTTTTGTCTTTAGCCTTTGTTTTTTATTTATTTTTTATTTGATTATTATTTATCCCTAGATGTTTAAGTGGAACTCTTAATTGGTGTACCAAAGTACCTAAAGATTTAGTTCACTTAATGGTTTTTAGTAATTTGTATAAAGAAGCTAGAAGAGCACAAAATATGTATCCTTCAATCTTAAAAATCGGCACCACAAAAATGTTCACCCCTTTAAAATAATAACGTCAGGACCGACAAAATTTATCATTGTATCGCCATATTAAATTATCGATAATATAATAAGTATTAATTTATCAAAATATTACATAAATCATGCCACCAACCACTACAAGGTTCAACCTTTGTGACACAAGGATTACAAAAGCTTTCGAGATGCATTATCATGGCCGATTCTATTATAGTCTTTTAGAGGATTATAAGACAAGAAAACAAATCCCGTGAAGATTAATGTTTTAGATGCGATGAACCTTGTCGTTTCAATTTGGAAAATAGATGTTCGTTCAATGAATAACACCGAGTCAGAGAATTCAAGTGAAATGTTAGATAGTGGAGGCACTAAAGAACTGTAAAATTTAATCAAAGGATTGAATTATCGCAGTTGAATGAACATTAAATCCTGCTGAACTACCCTCGAGAGAATATTGTATTATTTCTGACTTTTGAATGATGGGGGAATAATTGAAAGTATCATGGAAAACGAGAAAAGTGATGATGTGGAAACCGAAAATCAAATTGTAGTTGTAGAGTCACCTTCACGTAAAGGAGCTACTGAAGTTGTGAAGACATAGAATAGTTTTTTATTGCAAACCAAAGTACAACACCAAAAACTCCTCTAACTTTAAGAAAAATCCAAGATGATATTCAACATGACATCAATTTAAAAAAAAATACTAGGTTACAATTGAATCATTCTTCACCAAATCAACACAAATGTAAAACTAATTTTATGTATATTAGAGTCTTATTAATTTATATATCGGAAGGAACTTATAAAAGTTTAAATATTTTATTAATTTATAAATTTAGCAAGTTATCAACCGAGCACGTTCTCGACTCAGACCGATAAAACTTAGTATTATTTTTTTGTGGTCATTAATTTACAAGGGTTTTTGTATAATTTTAAGCATAATTAGTCGGGGAACGACTTTATTAAATGAATTGTCCCGTAATATCATGTGAGGTTAGTAGTTGTACCAAATCTATATGTTAGCCATATTCTCCGCTTAATAACCTTAGAAATGATCCTCATGATTGGACATTTCTTTAACCGGTTGAAGATTTTATTGGTACCAACCACCGAGAAATAAGGTTAAAGTGCGGCTCCTCGCGTAGAGCGAGAATCGGTTTATCACCATGTTTCTATCAAACATAACGAGAAACAAAACATATAATGCAGGAATAACGTAATGATCGAGTTGTTGGTATTAATATCAGACGGATAGTGTTGTTGCGGATAATAGAGGATCGATGTTGAGTTGTTTAGAAGAATCAACAAAAAAAAAACCTGATAAACAACCTGGCGAGATTGGGGTATACCTAATAAGACAAAATATGGTCATTATGAAGTAAAACCAAGCCACCACTTAACCTTATATTTTCTAAATGACTAATATGCCCTTGTTTAATTAACACTAAAAAATCTGATTAGCTTAATTAATTGAGTTTAGATTAAAACTTTTGAAATCATAAATTTAAGTTATGAAATTTTGTTTTTGATTGAACTCATTTGGGAAGATTTTTGATGAAATTTTTCTCTTTCGAGAATATTTTTTTCAACGGAAATGAAAGCATAACACTTCTAAAAAGAGGATTGCAAAGCCGGGTATAAAATCATACTCAAAATTAAAGAAGAATTCAACACTTTCAGTTTTGAAACTATCAAAAGTCGGCAGGGTCGACGAATGAAGAACATGTCGACAACTTACGGCCGGCAAGGTCGATGATTGAAGAAGATGCCGACTTTATTATTTTTGACACACATGAGACTGTTGTAAATGCTTCACTAGTCGGCATCTTGTTGATTTCTTACCTTCTTGCCGGCTATCTTATAGTCAACAAGGTCGATAAAAAAATACCCTGCCGACTATAGAATTTTTGACATACATATAAAAATGATTAGTCGACAAGGTATTAATTTCATAACCTTGCCGACTAAAATATAGTCGGCAGGGTATAAGGTTGAATACCGTGCCGACTCTGTAACTACTGATTTCAGAGATGAAAAGTCGGCACGGTATTCAACCTTATAACCTGCCGACTATATTTTAGTCGGCAAGGTCGACAAAAAAACCTTGCCTACTTTCGATCCATTTTGATTCTTCGTTTTTTTTTTTTTTTGATCTCATCATGTATGGTTAGAGTTTTGAAAAAAGATTTTGAGATTTTTTGAATATGTTTTAGTCGGCATGGTTTTTTAGTATGGACAATTTGGTGTTTTAACACCTTTTAGACACTCCTTAGCACGCTAGTTTGGATGGGAATAAAATGGGTATACCCCAATCTCGGCAGGATAAACAAATGGAAGTCAATTGAACATTAAATGTCACACTTGGTGCTTGTATATACAACATGACCCTAGGGAACCGGAATAGCCAGGTCAAGGTATTAGGATTTAACGGAAGGTGAGGTTCCTTTAGATTTCTTATTACTAGAGATTTAACAAACAAGCGCCTATTTGAAAGATCGAAAAATAAACCTTTCTTTGAACAAAGAAGTTGATTTGAAAGACATGATTGCCAATGCCGGTACCAATATTGGCACGACGGGTATTTTTTTGTTTGCCTTGTATGAAATGGTGCTCTGCCCCTAACATTAGCAGCAGCCTTGAGTAATCCGGTTAAATGATGCATGACCAACTTGATAATAGTTTTTTTTTTTTCATGGCTGCTAGTGGGGGTGTCAATTTGGTTTAAGGTCTTCTCACAATTGTTGGCACCCCTGTTAGCATTTTAAAGGAAGACTTTATTTTAAAAAAAAAAAGAAAAAAAAAAGATTTTACAAGAAACTTGTTGGTCTACGTAACAAATCGCACCCCAACCCTTTTTTGGATAACTAAATCTAATCTATTTAATTTTCGTTGAGAAACATATTAGCAATGTGTTGGTTTATACCAACTTGGGCGTCTGGCCGCCCGTACCATTTTACAACGTGGAAGAAACCCCGATAGTCTTTAGCGTGTGCATCGTTCTTATTTGAAAAGATTATCTAACCCAAATTGGCTGGGTCATCGTTATCAGACGTACTAAAATAAATACAGTGCAACAACACCACCATGAGAATATGCACATTCTGAGAGCTATCATTCATGAAGACCATGGGCTGCATTGGATTTCTAGTAATCCACCTGGTTGACTTAGTCTCATTAGCTCATTTCACAGAGGCTATCAATGATAGTCCGGAGGAACAGTTTAACCGGAGCTGCTTTCCTGTTGGGTTCGCTTTTGGAACAGCTTCTTCTTCATATCAGGTAATGCTATCTCAAAATATTAACTAGATAGAGCAAAAGGTTTTGTTTTGAGTACTCTTTTGTATTTTGAATAAATTTTTATTTGTTTTGTCGTGGTTACTTAATTACACAGTATGAAGGTGCTGCAAGTAAAGATGGTAAAGGACCAAGTATCTGGGATACTTTTACTCACAAACATCCAGGTATTTTGACTTTAGCTTGTATCACCAAGGAATTTTGACAGCAGAAGTCTAAGTCTCAGAATACGAAAAAATTAAACCCTTCTCTTAGTCGTCAGGAGAAAAATGACTAAGATCATCAAAACTATCTATGAAGTTTGAGTTTTGTAGCCGTGAAATATGAATTTTGAATTTCTGTAGCCGTGAAAGTCCGGACTATTAAGACTACTAGAACGAAAGCCTATGGCTGTTTGTAGTCGTTAGAGAAGTAATCGTATCTGGACAATTGTGACTATGCCAAGTAGTCTTTATTAGAGCATCTCCAATGGAATATGGGTCTCTAAAAATATTGAAGCCACCTAGGATTTTAGAAACTCTAAACAAAAAAAACCTCTCCAGTGGTGGTTGGATATTAAAAATTTAATCGGACGTGGAAGTTTGAGTTTGGAAGAGAGTATGGGTTTTTAGAGACTCTCATCCATACCCACGTCATCACTATTTGTTTTTATTTTATTTATTTTGTTAGATTTTGTGGATTAACTTTCTACAAATAAGTGACAAGTGTTTCAAAATAGGTATGGATACAACTACCACTGGAGATGCTTATCAAAACCAAAAAAATTATTTGTTCTATGTTGTTAAATACCTCTTTTTTAGGTCTCCACATGGGATAAATATCCATACACCATTGGAGATGCTCTTAGTACGACTACGTTTTTTTTTCTTAAAAACCGGACTTATGATTATGTGTAAAATGCATATAATCAATCTCAATTAATCTAGGCGTTGATATTTTTCCTAGATTTTTAATAACGTAATCTTCCATAATAATGGTTTAACGATTAATCGTTGATTTATTAGTTTATGTCTCGATGAATTAAATGATAAACGACAAAGAAAAATCAAATTTAGGATTTTAACTTCATCGTTTTTTGTTTAATGAAAAAAGAAAATTAATGAAGAAGAAAATAAACTGGTACCAAATATAATCAAAGTTGATTTGACTTTTGTAGATGATAAATAGGAAAAACCAAAATTAAAAAATACATTGATTTTAGAAATTGTGAAGGGGATGAGAAATAGAAAATATGGAGGCGAGAAATAGGGAAAACTTTAATTTTAGAGAAAATATGGAGGTGAGTATTTGTGAAAAAGCTGAATCACTTTAGCTTCTAGTATTAAAATACTGCCTTCTTCGGGTGATGGTTGAACCTTTTTATTTTGTCCCATGATAAATGATCCTTTTCATTTTCATATGTTATATATTTTCCAAATGAATCATTGCTGATAACTAAATTTTCTAAGAAATATAAAAATTTGATTACTATGTTTATACTCTTGCATAGGTCTTTTAAAACTATTTTTAAAGGTATAACATTTACAAATATCCTCCTTTTAGTTTATGAGATAAGTCAATTCGAAATTTTAATAAAAAAAGGTAGATAAAGAAAAAACACTAAAAAATAATTTTGTCACATGCCATCCTTAAAAATTGTTCAGATACAAAAAAAAATTGTTTTTCATGGGACGGAGATACAATTTTTTGCTTCTAAAATCATCTGAATCTGCAATTTGGCTCCCGGTCTAACTTTGGGGTTTTCGTTATAATTGAGTCAAAAAATCAGTTCTTAAAAAATATTTCCAAACACTAACAAATAATATTACCTACATCAAGAAATGTTCTAAGGCCAAGCACTATGATAAGAGATTTCCCTTGGCTATATAGCTTATTTAATGCTAAGGGAAAAGGGTCTCAAGGCAACTTCGCTATGGCGTTGTGCCATATCTTAGATATACTACACGAAAATTGAGTTTCCGTGTAAATAGTACCAAACGTATATTGAGTATCCATGTGGTAAAAAGAAAGAGTCAAAGTCAATAAAAAGAGTGAAAAAGAGAAACATTTGTGTAAAATAGTAAAAACCAGAAACTGAGTCCGAGTATCCGTTGAATGTTACACCGAAATTAAGTAAAAAATCACACCGAAACTTAGTTTCCATGTGATTCTCTATTATACAAAGCTCATCAGATGTGATCAACTTTGAAATATAGTTAAAGGATATTGCTGCCGTTAAGCTACACGGAAGACCATGCTAGTTGGATTTAGGTACAATTAAGTTATAGCGAAGCGAAATCGCTCACCATAGTACTTGGCCTAAGTGTGGTTATATTAAAAGAAAAAATACTATATACAGGAGAATTACAAATCCAAAAAATTTGATGCTTTGTTATTTACATTATTATTTTTTGTGAAAAAAATAATCACGAGAGAAACATAAGTTGACATCTAATTTGGTGGTAACAGAAAAGATTAGTGACGGTAGCAATGGAGATGTAGCACTTGACTCTTATCATCGTTATAAGGATGATGTTAAGATTATGCAAGAATTGGGATTCGACAGTTACAGATTCTCTATATCTTGGTCAAGAATACTAATAAGTAAGAAAATCCAGATTAGTGATCAAGGAATTTCACAAATATTTTTTGACTTGTTAAAATCTTCGTTTAGAGTACTATATTTACTTTATCTGAAATGTTCAGCCGGGAAATTAAGTGGAGGAGTGAACAAACTAGGGATCAAGTATTACAACAACCTCATCAACCAACTCTTATCAAAAGGTACGTAATCTTGATCAAAATAATTACTGGTATTCATGAGTTTCAAACTCATATCATAATTGATATCGTCACCAAATAATTTACCAGTGTGTTATGGTGATATCAGCTTTAGCAAAGATATACAAAATATATGAGAAACCTTGCAGGTGTACAACCCTATGTGACACTTTTTCACTGGGATCTTCCCCAAGGCCTTGAAGACGCATACGGTGGATTTTTGAGCCCTTATATTGTGTAAGTTGTGATAAAAATATTCCAAAGTTCAAACTTTTAATTTTTGAAATCAAAGAATGTTAACATGAAACCATTTGCAAATATACCAGGGATGATTTCAAGCATTATGCATAACCATGTTATTAGGAATTTGGTGACAGAGTTAATCATTGGATCACATTGAATGAGCCATGGGCATTTAACAACGGTGGTTATGCATGGGGAGCTTTGGCGCCTGGCAGATGCTCAAAGAACATAGACCCTAGCTGCACTGGAGGTCATTCCGGAACTGAACCCTATTTGGTTAGTCACTATCAACTCCTCTCTCATGCTGCTACAGTTCAGGTTTATAAGCGCAAGTATCAGGTAAAGCATATATTGGAGGTGAATTTCTATGTTTATTATTTAAAAAACAAAAACAAAAATTTATGTTTACATGTGACTATTGATGCAGGCATCATAGAAGGGAATAATTGGAATCACATTAGTGTGTCACTGGATGAAACCCTTTTCCAATGCTAAAAACGATCGACATGTCGCGCTTCGATCCATTGATTTCATGTACGGTTGGTAAGTATGTTAACCCCTCAATTACTTTTCGAAACATATGATTTATCCAAATTACATCCGCTAGTTGTTAGTACTTAATCCACTAGAAAAAATATTCTTTTTTAGGTTCATGGACCCATTAACATTCGGCCAATATCCATTGATCATGCAATCCCTCGTCGGAGATAGGCTACCAAAATTCACTAAAGAAGAATCAGAGATGGTCAAGGGTTCATTCGACTTCATCGGACTAAATTACTACGCTGGCTATTATGCAAAACATGTTATGAACACTAATAATGATATTAATCCTAGTTATACAACCGATGCTTAGGCTAATCAAACTAGTAAGTTTTTTTTTTTCCTGAATTAATACAGATTTTTTTTTTTGTTGGTTCAAGACTTATTAAGTCTGAGTTATATCATTTGTGTTACTCGATCCAACAACCCTTTCGTAGCTAGCTTATTAACAAAGTGGCGTCTCAATGTGACAGGTGAGAGAAACGGTGTTCCCATCGGTCCTAAGGTTTGATCTTACACATTATACAATTTTTTATTTTGTTAATTCGACGCTTAAAAAAGAAATCCCTAATGACAAACCGTGAAAAAACAACTTTGTTGGAATAACATCTCACGTGAGGAGACGGTTTTTGGAGAACTTTATGGTCGATTAAGAATTTTTGCCAAAAAAACACATATTTCAATTTTATGTGCAGTCCAGATCGGCTTGGTTGCATATGTACCCACAAGGACTAAGAAGTCTATTGCGTTACACAAAGCGAAAATACAAGAATCCTATGATTTACATTACTGAGAATGGTAAATAATAAAAATATACCAATTTTGTTACCTCTGATGGGTTTAATAATCCTGTTATTGCTATGGTAATTGAATATTCGATTTATTTATTTTTCTATATATATTTATCGTAGGGATATCAGAGAAGAGTGACCCTTAATTATCATTGAAGGATGCATTAAAAGACGACTTGAGGATCACTTACTACCGTGCCCATCTCTCTGAAGTCGAACATGCTATCAAGTACGCATTGTTCCTTTAACTTAATTTGGACCATCTTATTTTATTTTATTAGTTGAAAATTTGAAAAGAAGTAGATATCAAACATTAATTTGATTCATAACAAATTATTATATTTTATTTCTAAAAGTCATTTTTAAATTACACTCCCAAACCAACTTTTTGTTTTTCGGCTAAATCAAAGCGAAAAGTAACTCTTTTTTTTTTTTTTTTTTTTGTAAAATGATGTAGGGAGGGTATTGATGTAAGGGGATAATTTGCGTGGTCTTTGCTGGATAACTTCGAATGGGTTGACGGATACACAATTAGATTTGGGATTAATTTTGTAGATTATAAGGATGGTTTATTGAAGAGATATCCTAAAAATTCTGCCTTATGGTTTAGAAACTTCCTCAGAAAATGCTAGATTGATGCATGCACAAAAAGACACTCTATGTACTTTATACATTTCTTTTCTTTTAGGACTTATCGTGTTGTACTCTTTTTCCTTCGTCAAGGTTATATCCCTATGATATTTTCTTGTCAAGGTTTTAACGAGTCAACATATGTATGTCCAACACCGGATCACTCATGGATCGATGTTTTTACTATTTACTATCTTTTGTTTGTTTTTCCTATTCCTTGTAAACTTCATCATGCATGTATGTTGGTAAACTGAATGAGGTGATTAGTTGGGAATGTCTCTATCTTGAGCAATCCTTGTTGACTTTGCCACATCACCTTTAATTTTTTTCCTTTTTTAGATTAAAAAAAACCTTTAATTTAAATACATTATTATTAAAAAAATATGAGCCTATGAATGATTCATGTTTTATGCAAAAATAAATCAAAAAGGTTCATTCGTATGTGATTTTTTGGTGTGAATTATATAGTCTGAGAAAAATAATTGGAAGGTCATCTTCACGATATGTACGCTGTGGAGTTTGTTTTTTTTTTTTTGCAGACCGGAAAATAAAGATTATTGAACAAGCTGCCACCAAGCTATAAGGAGGTTCTGACCGAATACTTGGTCAATTGAACATTAAATACATATACCAAGTATTTTTAGGGCTTCACAGGGAATATTGGGACATAAAATCATGATAAAAAAAACCTCTTCACAAGCACTTTATGCATATGCGGAAAGTGTGTGAATTACAATTTTTTTGTTGTCCCATGATAGATGATCTCTTTCATTTCCAAACAAATCCTTACTGATAACTAGTGTTGTCGAATATATGTCATGTTAGAGGAAGGGTAGCAGTAGTCTTCACGAAGAACTGTAGAGCATCTTCTAAAGATAACTGGTGCTCGGCTAGAATATTTACGATAAAAAATTCTAAAGAGAATTTGAATTCTGCCTGAAGTTTTACATGTGCTTAAATGCAACCGAAAAAGGCAACTTTAAGGGTTAACTTTGTTTATATTACATCTAGTATGAAGTCTGATAGCAGGCAAGAGGTGTAACAACTTAAATTAGTGTGTGTTCAGTCTTGACTAGGTCCAAGGGTTTGTCTACAAGATTTTACTTTTCTCGTTAACAAAATTTTGATATGTTTGCTTTACTTTTATTTTTGAATTATAATTTCTTTTATAGTTAAAGTGAAATAAAATAAATACGTTATTCAACCTTGTAGAATTTAGGTCTTGAAAAATTGAACAAACAAGACTTGTTATTGTGGGAATTCTGATCTTGAAAGAGATCATTCTAGGTTATCCTTGGATATTGATTTTTGAGATCGCCAAGGAATTTGTCGACATAGGTTCAGGAAATTCGTTGTGTAATATTTGATTGTCGAAAACGCTGTTAAAAATGCAAACAGTTGGCGAGGAGAAACCAATTGTGGATAAGAAATAAGAAACATCTTCTGCAGTGGAATAAAAATCGTGTTCACTAAACAAAGTACTAATCTTCAAGATTACCCGAATATAAACAGTAAATGAACAAATCCACCAAAATTAAACTATCAATAATGGTGTATGTTATATGACCTATTAACTGTGAAGCAAGCAATAGTCTTCATATGAAGGAAAAATTTTAATATATTTTTTTGTTGTTTTGCTTTGCGAAGATCCGGCTTGAACGCCTTTTTTTTCCACTTTGGTTATGCAATTATACATTACAAATAGGATCATTCCTTGAGACATTCACATATACATGGAGTTGATTTAGTGGGACTTAAATCAATATGAACCTTGAACCACACGTATCCAGTCCTTTAATGGTTTGAGAAGTTTTAGTGAAACAGAGAAGATGGTGATTAGATATATGACAAAACAATTGTGAGAGCTTTATACAAATTGTATATGTTTTGGATGAAATGTTTATCTTGATTAAGAATTAAGAACGAGGGAAGAATGGAGTAGCTAAAAACAATTAGGCGGTAAATATAGGGCAACTAAAAAGTCAGGGCTTGTTTAGAATACGGCTTGACTATATTTGGGTATACCTAAGCTTAAATATGGGTTAGCTGACATTACAAATGGACACATTATCGGCCTTGGTGCTGGTAGATCAATTTTTTTGATCTGGTAGATCAATTTTTTTTTTGATCTACCAGTCTCACTAAAGATAGGCGGTTTGTGTGTAAATTTACACACAAATTTTTTGTAAAAGAAGATATAATGACTACGTAACTAAGAATGGATTTGCTATCTTCTGATAGACGGGTATCCAATGGATATTGATGGTGTCCAATCAACCAAACTGAGGGATTTGAAAATTCACCAGCCTCCGGTCCACCAATAGGCGGATCTGATCCACCCGTCAAGTTACGGACTGGATCGGGCGATTCGGGTAGTTTTGCTCGGCCCACGACTGTCTAAACCGATAATAGAACAGACTTCTTGATACTCCCTCCGTCCGTTTTTATCTGTCCTAATTTCTATTTTGGTCTGTCCGCTTTTAACTGTCCACTCTGTTTATAGACATATTTTTCCCTTAAACTATCAAATATACCCTTTCTTTTTATAATTATAAAACCATTTTTAATAAAAACTTAATTCAAAATCATAAATGTCATTATCATATATAAGGAAAAAATCCATTCAACATATTTTTATATTAATTGTCATTCCTTTTTTAAATAAAAACATTAATGGGTAGTTACAAAATTCTAATTTTGGATTCTTAATAAAAGTTTAGATTTGCTTTTATTTCTTTACAATATTTCCTAAAACAATAATACTATCCAAATTAGAGTTTTAACATTAATAATTTTAATTTTAGAAATATTATTAATATTAAATAAATTTAATGGTGGTCATGACATTTCATATGATTTCCTTAATATTTTGACAAAGGGACACTTAAAAGTGGACGGAGGGAGTACTATTTTTTCTAATTTCATTTATTTCTTTCTAAATACATCCGGCTAGCTAGGGTTTCTTTACTTTCCGGTTCCAGTCGAATCAAGGTTTCCAAATTGGAGATTATATATATATCAGACTTACTTACATTCTCAATTTCATGTCTCTATTCTTTTCCTAGTTTTCTAATTAAGATTTGCTCTGTAACTTCAGTACCCAATTTGTATACTTCAAGATGAATTTAAGGAAGATGAAAACTACAATCATCGATCAAGAGCAGAACAAGAAGAAGAAAATAGCTAGAGAAATCGATCAACTGCTGCAGCGGAAGAAGAAGCAAATGGTCAGTAAAATCAGTCAAATGCAGAAGAAGGATAGAGTTGGAGAAACCGATCATCAGCAGCAGAAGAAAGATAGCTACTACTACTGTTGAAGTTATACGACCGCGTGGCTCCTGCTCTTTTCCTGACATTTCTGGAACTAAGATGAATGAACTCCATGCTCGTGGTATCAGTTCTGATGGTGATATCTGTTGCCCCTGCGCAGATTGTCAACTGCATGCCCAACTGGAATTGAAAGACCTTCATTCCTGAAGGGGAAACTAGTAAGTTTGATCTTTTTATTAACAAGTATTGTTGGAGAGGGATATTTATCTATGTCTTCAAGATTTGTGATTAGAATGAATAGACAAAGCAATTAGCCGATTACTAATACAAGCAAAACTTATTGGGAAGGAATTTTGAATCCATATAGTCCTATGAACTGTAAATATCTGTTTGAGATGATTAGCAATTTGGAAAAGCAGTCACAATCTTTTGGTTTTGGTTCTTACTTTAATCATTTTTTGTTCTTTTTTATTTGTTACGTTACCATTTGGACTGATGAAGGTTTAATGGAAGGAAAGTTTTATGTATTTATTAGAATGATTTAGGTTTTAATATTTTTAAGATTGGAAATGCAATGGTTGATGAAAAGGGTATTGTTAAGGTATTGAATTTAGGTTTTCAGGTGTAATATAAGGTTTTTTGATGTTCTAAAAGCGATTCTTCAAAAACCCAGAAGATTATTAGGATCGATTCTTCAAAACTCAGGGATTTCAGTACGATTCACAAGAACCCCAAATCTGACTCTGTACTTAAGTTTTATCCATTTCCTACTCCTCTTAGTGAAGTTATAGATTCAAATTTCCCTGAGCGCGTGTGGTTTTCTTTGCTAGCTTCAATTAGTACTTCAGTTTCATATTTTGCAGTGTTTGGCCTTGATACTGTCATGTTGAAAAGCTTAATAACATTATAACATATCAATTCTCATTAGGAGTATGATACATTGCACAAGTTGTGTTGGTTCTAAAATAAATTATTTTGTCTGTGGTCTAATATCTGAAGGATGATTTGAATGGTTTGGCTGATGATCCGCATGGAGATGAAGTGTTTAAAAATCTATCTATGGCAATGGATGTATTGTATTTTTCTGCTGAAACTCATCAGGTGAGATACAAACGCCTATTGAATTGCTTAATGATGTCTGCTGCTTTATTTTTTTGATGGATTATTAACCATTTGAATTTCTTTGTGGCATGGCTGTAAACTAATACAGGGTATTCAGACTTACACTCCTCGCATTATCAATCGATCTTCAAGGTAAAGATAAAGTCTGGAGTTGTTGGGTGTTTTCTTTTCTATTTGATTGTGGGTCTAGCCTTTCAACAAACTGCATGTTTATAACAAGTACTGGGTTTTCCAACTTTCCTCAATTTTTCATTTTTTCCATATTTCAGGCCCTTGGTTCTATGAGTTCTCACGGTTCTTGTATAATGATGTTTCTCCATCTGATCCTTCTTATGTTCAGACATGGTGTGTTTTTCTGACATAACTAGTTACTACTGTAATTTGAATAGGTAGTTAATTGGTTTAAAAGGTTTAGATTGTGTCTAGTGCAGGAAAGTTAGTGTTACCTGAGAAGTATCTGAGCCACATAAAAGAATTTGTTCTTCCGAAGCTTGTATGAGGTGGAGCAGAAGGATGATCCTGAGACCAAAGTCGAGGATAAAGACCTAGTTGAGAATCCTAAGGAGGATGTTCAATTTGGACAGATTTCTCAAAAATTCATTATCATCCAAAAAGCTTGTATGAAATACTCTAAATGGGTTATCTTCAGATGCAAACCAGTTTAACAATTATGGAATTGGAAGGGATGCCTTTTCTGAAGGTTCACGTGGAGATGAAGATGAAGGAGTGACAATATTCAGGAGTAATATTATCATAAAGCATGAGTTGTGGTTCTTTGAATATCTTAACAAGAAGTATGACAATATTCAGGTACCGTAATCTTATCATAAAGCATAGGTTTATGTTCTTGTTGATAATTAGGATTTTTATTAGCTTGTAAATCCAAAAAATTTGGAAAGATTTTTTTCCCTTCATTGTTGAATATCTTAACCTTAACATAATTAGCATTCTAATGTACATTTGATTTTCAAAAATTTTTCATTTCTTCTTTGACATTATAACCTTTTTACATTATGCAAGTTTAGAATGAGGCCAAATAACCAATTTTACTATGATTGCCACTTATCCATCATTACGAGATGCACTGATGCTATCACTTTTCTCCTCCGTAAGGATACTTAAATCATGAATCAACATGTTAGTCATTTGTCTTCTTGTGTTGAGTTTTTAAAGCTGATGATTCAGAGTATCCCAATTTTCATTGACGATTTGGGAGGCTTTTCAACTGTAGCTGCAGATTACTTGGAGAATATTGCTGATAATTACACAAGCATTCCTCTTTATCCTCGCCATTACATAAAGATCTAACCAGGAATATTCCATATTAAGAGCTCTTCATGATGCGTCACATTTTCAAGATTTTCATCTTTCTGTAAATCGATTGCTTCGATTGGATTACCTTCATCGAGTAGAAGTTAGCATTTTCTCATTTTTATTTCCTGCATGACAGTTTGGTTTTCTCTTCGTTGTCTGAAACCTCATTTACCCCTTTCGAACATATTAGAATTTACCTGCTTGTTCTCCTATTTACTATGCAAATACACATGTCTATATTTATTTTATATGCTGCTAAGGAAACCTATTTGCAGCTTGATTGTTATTGCTTTGCTCTTATGTTTTACTTTTGTTACCCTAAGGTAAGCTGTGTAGCTTTCTCCACTTCGACGATGCAAAACCTTTTTACTCCAGTGCAGTGTATGCTGCGGCACTGCACTCCGTAAGTCTCTCATTCCGGATTGTACCAGTTGGGCCAAATGCAGACTCGGGATATGTTGCTGGTGCTGTTGATGTTAATGGGATCGTTCAAATGTTAGCTGGCGAAGCAAGGCAATATATGGTGGCAATTCCGGATGTGGCAATGCCAGCTCCTCTGATAGGTATGCATCTGGCTCGGTGTTTCTCTTGATATTAACTATTCAAGTATACCTTGAACAAGGTCATATCATGTAGTAAGTAAAGCTTCTTGAATCCAGGTGGAGCAAGTCAACGTTCTTTCCAAGGTTCTTTGACCCCAGACGTTAAAGAAGATGCAGAAGACTCTTATGAAGTAATCATGTTCGATTTCTGAAATCGAATCCATGGCTATTCATGGAGCTCTCCATTCAGGTATCTTTTCATCATCTATACCTGTCACTAGTATTAAGTTCCTCTTCCAAGTTACTCTCAGCTTTTTGTGAAATTGATTTTTTACAACAATATATTGTAAACAGGAGGTAATCATGTTCTATTTCTGAAGTAAAGAATTCAGTGACCGCTGCTTAAGAAAGTTTGGTAAATAGACCAATGTTCTCTGATTTGTGGCTTCGTGTCCTCTGCCATTTCCTTCTATATTTGGCAACTCAACATGGAGAACTGTTAGGCAGCCCGATTCCAGGTTCCTAGCCAGGAAGGAGTTCACTTGACCCTCCTCATTCTGTACCCATGGCAGCAAGACTTCGGGTCTAGCAATGCTGTCTTGCCATTCCTAGACAAAAGACTGAGTAACTTTCAGAGGTTTGGGATGGATAAGAGGAGCTGCAGGGATAGGGAGGGGTTTTGGGAAGGAACATTGTCGAAGCTGGTGTTGGCATTGGATCCTTATTTCTCAAGATTCCTCTGATTCAGATTAGTCTGGTCAGACTCAAGTGGATGTAACACTTTTGTTTCAACACCTTTTATCTTTTTTATTCTGAATGTAACTAAAGAAACTTGCTCATGTCTCATGTCACTCAAAGAAACCATGTTTGTTAATGAAAGAATATTTTGTATCCCCTGAACTTTGATTCGCCAACCACAGTGCAGCCTATGACTGCTGGGAGCCAACAAACTAGGAATAATGCACTATGGAATCAATTACTAGAGGACAAAACCTGCAATCTTGATTTATTTCTGTAACAAACTTGCCCAGATTTTTGAATATAGCAACTCCCTCATGGATTAATCTCTAGAGAAAGATAATCTTGCAATGAGTGGATGAAGCAATCTGTGTGTGTCTGAGTTTCATCGTCTTCAAAAGGATTTACATGAAAAGTCTCCCTTTGAATGTGGTATATCCAAAGCAACTTGTCCTGGAGGTTCTCTTCATCTCTTGGAATAACATAATACTATATAAGAACTCGATTTACCACTGAATCTGGAAATAAGTTGTGAAGCAACTCTACATTCCAGTTGTTACGCATTAAATCATTCACCTGAGAACCATAAGATTTTCACTTTCTTACTGACACTACGCATCACACTCCAGACGACTAATTGGGACAAGTAAAAGAAAAACTAGGAAAGCAAAACATGAAACAAGCACTTGTATTCACTAAGTGAAATTTTTTGGAAAGCACAGTGCATCAATGTATACAGCATTAGCTAGAATACCTTGATTAACAAAAATACAGAAAACTTTACTGTGGTTTGCATGTAATACATCGAATTTCATCGAGCAAAACAACTACTATAGGGATGAAGGGAGAGAAAAGATAGAAGAAGGAACATCTTTCCTTAAGGAAGTAATAGTTGTTATTGATATATGGGCATCTCAATTTCTGGGGTTTGACCGGCAGTAAGATCTACTCCTCCTTCAACAATAGCAAGGGTGGTAGGGGCAGGTTCATTTTCCTTGGCCAACATCTTTAAGAAGTAACTATGCCTGCAGAAGAAAATATATCAAAACCCATTTAGAATGTATAGAATACTTTACCCTATTTCGAGTGAATCATAAATGAGGCAAATGGAGATAAGTCGATTCTCAAAACTTAAACTACGGCATGTCGACCCTAAAAGTAAAATAGAAAAAGGCTATACATAATTTCCCAGCTAAGCCTAGTTTTTGCAAGTCCCAGTAACAGTACCCTGGATACACTGCATAACTGCAAGTTACACGTTTATCAGTCGGAGAACACACCCTTAACCCACACTCAACCAACCATGCAACATCAACTCTTACACTACAGTTATGTGTCTTCTCTTGAGATGGATCAAACAGAAGATCCCTAATTATGCAATGGCTAATATGATGGCAAAACAAACTTGTGAGAAATTTCATTGGATAACACTCTAGACTGTAATTATTAGGAAGTTCTCGCAGCTCAATGAACTTACCACCAAGTAAGCAAGCAATTTTCTGTTATTAGAGTAGAGGAATAGCACAAGTCGGCAACATGCGTATAATCAAGGTGTTTGTGTTTGTGAGTTCAAAATAGCACAAGTAACTTATTTCGTATTGTATATACTATGAGTATATATTGAAGAGATTTTATTACGGATTTCAAATTTACGTTCTGCCATTTAATCCCATCTTAGTCACTATGACACCAAAAAAATAAATGGAAAATGAAGCAAAGCGGTATTGGTGTATGAAATGTACGATACCATCTAGTATCAGCAGTCAGCTCAGGATGAAAAGCAGTCCCAAGCAAGTTTCCCTGCTTCACTGCTACAATCACTTTCTGTTCATGTAAGGATTCAACCTGAAATCAATTGGATATTAGACACATTATATGTGGTTGGATATATAGAATTGAACTGCGAGAATGGTAAAAGAGTGGTGAGGGTGAAAAAACATTCAAATGAAGCAGCTGCTTCCCACACCGGAAAATGACGCAGCTATACAGATTAGAAAAAACAGTGTCATTGAAATGCCAACACAAGACCACTGCATAACATTGGTCTAAAGTGCAACTGTTGGCTACCTCTGGGATAGTAAAAGTGAGGTTTCTCATATAGAAATTCGCATGTACGACAACACAGGTTTCTTCAAAGGAGCAACAGGAGGAAGGATTGAAGGAAAAGTGAAGTGTGGGGAAGGGAAAGTCATCTTGAAGGTGATGCGGTGGATCATGGACTTGTCTAGCACTACAGTCTCCATCTGGTGGTAACAGGAAGGAAGTACGGCAACTAAAAGGTTTACACTAACCAACCAAAAGAGAGAGGACAAACCTCCTGGGTGTCTGCATCCGATTTTGATGATGTTGTCTTTAGAGACACAGGGCAAGCAGCTAGGACTTCAACTCCTGGACCAGCTTCAACTATTGCAGGAGCACGGATAAATACCCCACGGAAACTAGGTAGACCTCCTTCCTGAGCTGAGAGCTCTGGTACTGAAAGGTCTACCTCAAAACTCTGGATCTGCATAAACCAATATTTCAGATAAGTACTTTCACTTCATATGTTGGAGGTAGTCGATCCTTTAATGTGTCTTCAGGCTGTTTAGCAAGTTAGTCACACAAGCAATTAACTACTTCCTTTTACAATGTGTTATGAGTTAAAAGTAATCAATAGTTCCTCAGTCTACTGCCCCACAACTTTATAATGTAATTCCAATATGAATCTTTCTCCTGTTTATTTGAATGTAACATGGCAAGCAAATATATCAAGGTTAAGGATGAAGGATGAAATATTTGCAGTATTTACCTGACTTCCAAAGAAATTCCGATGAACGGTACAATCTAGTCCTCCAACAAGCTCTTGACCTCCTTCTTTCTGCCCTGAAAAGCAAGTTTTACAGTGTCAATCTCAATAAAAACCAAACCAACAAGTAGTCTTAAAAAGAAAATTCAAAATTGACATTATCACGATGAAAAAGCACACTCACCAATGGCTTTGTCTGCCAAGAAGATAAGCCCTGCACAAGTCCCCCAGACAGGCTTTCCCATTTTAACAAACTCACGTAGAGCAGGAAACTACACAATTTCAAATGGAAAAACACAAAAACATTCAAACTTTTCGCAATCCCAAGCTAAAAACAATTCAAACCCATTAACCAAATTCATTATTAAGCAAAAGAAATCCACTTCCTAAATCATTTATCAAGCTCTACTTTACATGCTCAGTCAACAACAGGACCTCAGACACAAGTACTTCAACTCTATTGAAACAATTTAACAAACAGATTCAGCTCGCAGCTTTTTTCTTTTCTTTTTTGCTTAAATTACAACTAGAATAACATTGTATAAAAAATTCTACAATATTTTTAAAAACTCGAATTGCCCTCTCCTCAATTCTTACAAAACCAGTAGTACTCTAGCCCCCCACAAACAATCAAAATTCATATAAAGAGCGAGAGAGAGAAAGAGAACCAGATTATGATATTCAGCAAGTTTAGCCATGGTAGTACTTTCACCACCAGGAATAATAAGGGCACTAATATTATCCAATTGTCCTGGCTTCTTTATCTCCACTCCTTTCACCCCAAGCCTTCTTAATGCTGAAAAAATAATCAAAGAGATTGAGAATTATGGCAAAAACTAAAAGACAAGTTCAAACCCATTTGTAGATAGAATTATTACCAGAGATATGTTCATTGTAAGATCCTTGTAAAGCAAGAACTCCAATAGTCATTGTTGGTGGTAAGAGGAGAGAATTATGAGAGTCTGCAGAGGTTCACTAGAAAAATGAAATAAAAAAGCAAAACCCTCAAAATTGCAGAGAAAAACCCCACCCACCAAAAGACAACAACACCACCGGCAAGTATAGCAAGTAGCAAATGATTCACTTTATACGCCTTTCATTTCCTATGGCCCAGAATTGCCTTGAATCCCGAACCAGGGCGGCAGATGCAGAGTATCGGTACTTTTGAGCTTTTAAGTCAGGAACGCATTTTCGGGCTCTTGTTTTTCTAGGTTATTCCCGTCAAGGGTAATTAGGCCGACCGAGGGAGGACTTTATATATGATGATTTTGTGTTAATGTGATGCGTGATTTTTTTTTCCAATTTGATAAAAAAGATTGGATTTGGTGTCATACCCCCAAATTTCCAAACTAACCCTTTAGTATATAAGGTATCAATCCTAATTTATCAAGGTTATATCTGTAAAATAGCAACCAAAGGATCCGGGGTCGAACCCCAGTGAACCCGCGATTTCATTTTTTTTTTTTTGGTTCTTTTCTCTCCTTCGACCAACTTCTCCTCACTCCTCACCTCTATTTCTTTTCACCACCACCAATGTCGTCATGGTCACCAACATCACCACCTCCACCGCCGATCCACCGACATCACCACCAGCCAGCACAACCGCCGCCACCACTACCAAATACATCAAGGAATAAAACAAGATTACTACCAGTCTACGACCCACCATCACCACCGCCACCAGCACCGTCCTCAACATCAACCTCTGTTACCACCAACAGCAACGACTCCACCACCCCTCCCCCAGCAGCAACACCACCTCCAGCACATTCCAGCAAAAAATGCTTTCACCAGCAACACCGTCATCATTAATAAAACCTCCAACACCTCCACCGTCGTTAATCATTCTCCTGCCTTCAACATCATTCATTCACCACCACCATCGTTCCTACACCACCACTGTTAACACACCCATCATCACCACCATCATCGTCGCGGCTGCCAACACAAACAAAAACCATCCCAGATATAATCAAAGATCAAACTCTTATGATCCTTCCCAATGTCGACTTCAATCTGTGCTAATCATGTCAAAAAGAAACCCACATCCTAAATAACCCCGAATTCTTTTGATTTCATCTTAGTCAGTAAATTAGTTAATCAGAAAAAGATTCCAGAATGGGAGTCTAAGATTTCAATTTGAAGAATATAGAGTAAGAAATTGAAATTATTACCAACAATTACATATTGCTGCGAAATCAATTTCTATCGCAATATTGTTAGTTATGAAATCAGTTCCATAATCAGGATTGACTTTTTTTAGAATCAGAAGGAGAGGCAGAATGTAAATAGGAAGGCAACATATTTTGTTCTTCATTCTGATTTTTGTTATCCAGAAGCATCCTGGATTTAGGGTTTAGTCAGGGCAAGATGGATAATTTTATTTAGTTTGTATAACTGGAGTAGCGAATGTTATGTTCTACACTATCTAGATACATCCACGTCGCAGTCACTCTTTATCCAACCCAAAGGATCTAACGGTATAAATTTTTGTAATCTTACTTCAATTAAAATGAAAAGCTTTATTTACTAGACACCCTTTTTCCCTAAAAATAGTTTGAACACTTGTTAATCATATTTTAAATGGGCATTTTTTTGAGCCTATAAAGGTGAAAGCTTAATGTGGAAGGCGTAGGGGGCGTGGAATTTTACCTATACATGCCGATTTCACTGAGCACCTTATCTGTAAAAAAGAGTCCCATAATTGTTAATTAAGTTATCGTAATGAATATACAAGTCTATGGACCTCAGAGTTAGGTAACATTTTGAATTTTGACGGACAAAAACATTCGTCTGTCTTCACTCTGCTGCAGTTATCTAAGACGGAATTAAATTATACCTTATTTCGCTTTACAAATTTACAAGCCCCGACTACATATTATTATGGCGGAACTAAATTGTAAATATAAAATTTAGTTTTGCGTCAATTTTTTCGGTCGACCGTTCCACCGTGGCAGCGGTCATCTAGTATGATAGGGGATGTCTTGGTGCCAGTGGTTGCCAAATAACTAAAGTACACGTTTCTTTTTCATACAAATTTTTACCTTTTTCCCTTCTTTTTTTTTTCCGAAAAAGAGGAGAAAATCCTCATTCATATATTGATTCAACATTCAAACATCTAGTCAGGTAAAGGTTTGAATTAGTTACATTGATCATCCAAAACTGATAATTTAAATTGTTTAATACAATTCTTAGAGACTCATCGTTCCAATGTCTATGAACTGCATTTCTATAACAACATGAAGACAAATGTGTTGCCTCTATACTATCATATCTACTTCTAAAGACAAAATCTTTAACTCTGAAATTAATACAAGTATTGGCTTAGATTCCAAAATCTTCACTAATTGAATATATTTTTTCTCGAGTCGTAGAATACATTCCCATCAACAGATTCAGGATAATACTACTATAGCGCATGAGGTGATTCATAAAATGAGATATAGTAAAAGTAAAAAAAGAGGCTGATGGGTATTAAAATAGGTATGTCAAAAGCTTTTGACAGAGTTGAGTGGACATTTCTTATTCAGATAATGACTAAGATGAGTTTGAATGAGTATGAATGTATATCTAAAACAACTTTGGTTGTTCTGATTAATGAGTCTTCTACTGAGTTTTTCAAACCAACTAGGGGATTGAGGCAGGGAGACCCTCTATCTCCTTATCTTTCTTTTTTGTTTTGTATGGAGGCTTTGTCTAGGACTTTACTAAATGATGAAGAAACATGATTGCTAAAAGGAATTAAAATAGCACCTCAAGCGCCATCTGTGAACCACTTTTTGTTCGCAGATGACTGCCTTGTTTTTCGTACGGCTAGTCCTCGGACTAGTCATAACCTAGTCAATTTATTCAGAGATTTTGGCATAGCCTCGGGGAAATTGATCAACCTTAGCAGGTCGGGAGTTTTCTGTAGTTCCAAAACTGATCCAAGTATTAGGGAGGAAATCAACCAAATTTTAGGTGTCAATCACATATCCTAGGAAGATGGATACTTAGGATCTCCATTATTCACCAATAGATCTAAGATCAAATTTTTTGAACCTTTGATAAGTACAATGAACAAAAGGCTTCTAAGTTGGAATGGTAAAACCTAAGTAGTGCCGGAAAAAATGTGAAGATTAAAAATGTTACCTCCTCTATAGCAGTGTATCAAATGCGTGCTTCAAAATCCCTGTAAAAAATTGTAATACACTTAAAAATATGCAGCGGGACTTTCGATGGGGCAAAGATAAAAATGGTAAGAATGAAAATGGTAAAAAGGGAATCTACCTTAAGGGTTGGACTCCTATCTGTTAATATGTGGAGGAAGGAGGACTAGGAATACAAAACATACAAAACTTCAATAAAGCAATGGTTGCGAAAATAGACAGGAGACTAAAAGAGAATCATGATTCTCTATGTGCTACAATTATAAAAGCTAAATATCATCCCAAAAACGACATACTTCTCATGAATGACAAACCTAATCCTCGAGATAATTGGATTTGGAAAGGCATACACTCAGGGGTACAACAAAGTGATGGTTATGGTCATCCACAAATATTGTTATTCTCCACTTTTCGGTGTTGATATTATATAGAACTCGCATCCCCGCCTTACACTCACATTGAATAATACTACAACTATTAGTTTTGGGGTTTATTCCGTCTATAACATATTTTTTTCTCTTTTCTTTCTCGTGAACAAACAAAGTGTGCAGATGTTACTTGATCGATTCCCGCACGAGTTTTATTTGTTGATCGAATTTTGACACCAAAAAATCCATGTACTCCATACTTGATAGAATATTCATATGCCTCTTCGTATGAGTTAAATATCATCTAATTATATGGTTCCTTTGCGGTATTGGTAACTTCTTTTGTTGGTGTAGATGTGTCGTTGGAATTTTGTTTTTCATTTTGGGTCACATAGTTAACATTTATATACGTCCAAAAACCATTCTCTTCATTCTGCTCATCTTCATATATCATGTCCATGTTATATTCTTATTTTGATCGATCACCCAAACTTCCAGACTTCTTTTTAAACATTCATATCACAACAAAATAGATAGAGATGGGATGGATATGGAGGAAGAAGAAGACTCCTAAATGTGCTTCTCGTTTAGGTTTTGAAATAAATCTCTTGTTTTTATTTTTCTTACCAAGGGAAGGGATATTTCATTACCTAATTAACAAAAAATATATGGACGGAAAGAAATTTGGTTCGGCTAAAAGCCAAGCCAATCAACCAAAGTAAATTTGGTATAAAATCGATACTATTGGATATCTTCTAATCTAAAATCTTTAAATAGTATAAATATTAAGTAAAATTCTTAAGTAACAAGATCCGTTCCGGATGTATAAAAGTAATAACTAAAAGTGTTTTTTTTAATAGGAAATTTAAATTTATTGATGTTTAAGGAGACATAACATTGTTTTGATTATTGAGGATCATAATGTTGATCCAATCATGCCACACAGAATACCAATATAAAGAATCTAATAGAGTTTTTGCAAATTTGGCCAAAGAATCTGCTAAGTCATTTGCATCTCTATGAGGATAACTACAAGTCCAATACTCAAAATCTAAGAGAAATATGATATCCCTAATGATATTATGCATTGTCCATTTCACTGAAGTAGAATTCCCCTAGATAGCTCTCACCACATTTAATCAGTCTCCTTCTAGATGGATTCTCCTTAGACCTCTTTCCCTTTCCCATAAAACTTCTTCCAAAGCTCCTAGTGCTTCAACTTGTTCTTCATCTGTTACTTTTGCTGAGGTACATCGCATTCCATGACATTCACTTGCATGATTTCTAGATATTATACCAATACCAGAAGATACTGAGATGTCAATAAAAGAAGCATCAAAGTTTATTTTTTTAATATCAGCCACAGGTGGTTTCCAAGTTTGTCTGGTTTGAACATTGTTGCGACCAATAGTTCTAACACTTAGCAGAGAGTTGTGCCACTCCTCTAGATGATTAATAATATTATCCATATGTTATTTACATTTGATCTGGATATTATCAAAAGTCTTAGAGCACCTAAACTTCCAAATTTACCAAGTTATGAAGCATGAATACTCAAATTTTTTGACATCAACCTGTACACCAGAGCTACATGCATTAAGAATATTACACAACCAATCATGCAAATCATATTGACTAAGGGTGAGATACATGTTAGATATGATTAATAATATTCCAGATAGTGCTAGCCACAGAATAATCAATCAGTAGATGTGGCATAGTTTCAATACCATTAGCACATAAAGCACATGTTGTAGACTTATTTTTTGTCACTCTAGTTATTTTGTCTTTAGTAGACAGACACTTATGCAGACATTTCCACATGAAATGTTGGACCTTGGAGGTAGTTTTATCTTCCAAATGTTTTTCCAATTCACACTCATATTATTCTTAGAGGGGCAAGTTGCTAGAGACTCTTCAAGAATAACTCTGTCAGCAGTTTTAACAGAAAAACAACCATTATGAGTTGGAGACCATCTAAGTTTATCACTACCTGAAAGAGGTACTATAATTTTAGTTATAGCATTAACAGTTTCCTCTTCAAAAATGATATTAAGAGTGTATACGTTCCATGTGTAGGTATCACTATTAATCAGTTGACTAACATGTTCCATGTTAACAGAGAAATTAGTAGAATCTAGAGGACTATTTCTATTTGGTATCCAGTTGTCTTTCCAGATAGATATATTTCCTCCATCTCCAACTTCCCAAACATAGTGTCTCTTAACAATGTCCAAGCCCTGACAGATGCCTTTCCATACCCATGACCCTTGATCTGAAACAACACCAGTTATAGGATTACTATTACAAAATATTTGCAACTCAATATTTAACCCACAACTCATCTTGTTGGTTAATCATCCTCCAAGCTAGCTTGGTAAGAATAACAAGATTTAGGATATCCGTCCTTCTAGGCACAAAACACGATGATTTTTGAAAATTAGGGCTAGAAAACGAATTAAAGATGAACAAAGAGACGGATTTAACGTGGTTCGGCAAGTTGTGCCTACATCCACGGAGGAACAGATAAATAGTTTATTGATTATATGATACAATAATTTTCCCTGGGTTAGCTAACCTAAAATTCCATATATCTTAGGGTTTAGGATACATGTATTTATAGTGTTTATGTAACCATAATTCTGGTACAAACTTGATGTGCAAGCAACTTGGGCAACAAGCCTTCCGGAAAATTCTAGAATCTTCCTTCACGGGCTTGATTTACGGGCCTTCCGTGTATAAAATACACGGTACAAACATCGCCCCCTCTTATCCTCCAACTTGTTGGGGGATAAAAAGTTTTTTTTCCTGCTGCATCGACCGTTGATGACGTAACTCGCCCCCAAGCATTTGTAGAGACATTGCGAAGACGCCCCCAACTGTAATTACCTGCAAAAAATAACAAAAAAAAATGCTCACGTGCTAGGCAAGACTTTTTGCCACGTGGTGGACTTTTGATGCTCGAGAGCTAGTCGAGTCTTGAGTGAAATGTAATATGCTTGCGGCTGGGGCAAGGCTTTTGCTCGCAACGTAACAAGGTCAGTAGCGCCATTGCTCGGGCAGGCTGGCTGTATTGCTTGTGTTGAGTACGAGTCTTTGGACCAACATCGGGCATTGGGCTCGTGGTTGAGACGAGACTATGTGCTTGCCAAGGTGCAAGTCTTTCATACTCGCGTGCAAGACGAGATTTTATGCTTGCAAAAGCAAGACTTAAGTGCTCACGTGCAAGGTGAGGCTTTAGGTGCTTGCGATGTGATGCAAGGCTAAATATTGAAGGGTCTAAGCAATCCTCATCTCGAACTCTCGATCATGTCGCCATCCACGAACCTCGAACCCGATCATGTCGCTATCCACGAACCTCGAACTCGATCATGTTTCTGCTCGAAGTGCACATCAAAGTTTCTCGAACACTGGATTTTTTGCTTCCATGTTGTAGGGAATTGAAAGACGATTCTAACGAGCCAAAAATCACTCAATTCGGACTTAAAATAAATAGTTATTGACGAAACAAGATTTAAACGACGCGCGCGTGCCGTTGCATACATGTCACTGCTGACTGGATCAACACGCTGATGTGGCATCCGTTTATTAGGTCACCATCACTGACGTGGCACCCGAACAGCGCTGACATGGCAACACGGACAATCCATTTACTGACCGGACACTGAGATGTCGACTATGCTGACTGGACCATGCTGATGATGTGGCGGTGACGTGGTAAATGTGACTGGACAGTTGCTGCTGATGTGTTGGTGATGTGGCGATGACTGTAAACTGATTAGTCAGCGCATGAGAAGCATTGGATCGCTGATGTATAGAAGGCTGGACAGATCCTACGGATCAGATTCTATGGTTGTGGATCTGACAGATCTGGTGCAGTGATGAAGAAGAAGGTTTGTCAACGTTTTCTGCAACAATTATGACTGTTACGCCTTTGTGATTCTTTCTGCTACTGTTTCGCCACGCTCGCTTCAACTATTTCGTAACAGTTTATTCAACCTTGTAACAACTTTTCAACTTTGCAATGGTTTCTTCAATTTTGCAACGATTTCTTCAACTTTGCAACAATTACGTAAGAACCCTATTTTAGTTTTATTTTTGCTGCTGATTTTTGCATGGAATCTCGTGCAGATTTCTTCCGCACCTCTCTCAATGATAAAACACAATTCCTTCACTCGAATCCCCTTAGTCGGCACCAATGTTTGTATCCAAAATAAATTCTAGGCACAAAACACGATGATTGATGATGATTCTTGAAAATTAGGGCTAGAAAACGAATTAAAGATGACCAAAGAGACGGATTTAGCGTGGTTCGGCAAGTTGTGCCTACATCCACAGAGGAAAAAAGAAATAGTTTATTGATTATAGGATACAATAATTTTCCCTGGGTTAGCTAACCTAAAATTCCATATATCTTAGGGTTTAGGATACATGTATTTATAGTGTTTATGTAACCCTAATTCTGGTACAAACTTGATGTGCAAGCAACTTGGGCAACAAGCCTTCCGGAAATTTCTAGAATCTTCCTTCTTCTTGATTTACGGGCCTTCCGTGTATAAAATACACGGTACAAACATAGAGCAACATCCAACCATCTTTTAGGATAAATACCACCTCATTTTTCATCCTTTCCCATTGAAAATTCATTTGAATAAAGTCCATTTTATCAGTAATTTTTTTAGGCATGGGGAAGACAGCAAGATGATGATTAAATATATTTCCTAGAACATACTGGATAAGAACACATCTACCAAGAGCAGCAACAAACTTACCTTTCCAAGTACCAAGGTTAACTTTATAGCTTTCAAACAGATGTGAAAAAGATTGAGACTTATCTCTTTGGAGAATAAGAGGAACACCTAGGTCTTTTCCTTGTAAAGTCATTCTCTTAATATGAAGAATACTGGAAATTGTATTCTTAATGTCATTTGGTACTCTAGGACTGAAAGCAACTGTAGATTTATCATAGATTCATAATTAACAGTTTGATCTGAAAATTTACTGAACTGGTCAATGATAGATGCTAGATGATTAGGTTCTATGACTCTAGCTTTAATAAATACCAAACAATCATCTGCAAAAAACAAATTAATAAGTTATAGGAGGACTATGGTTAGTAACTTTGAACCCATGGATAAGATTAGAATCCTCAACATACTTTAGAGCTCTTGAGAAAGCTTCCATACAAACAATAAATAGGGAGACAAAGGATCTTCTTGTCTTAGTCCTCTATGAGGATAAAATAACTTACCTGGTGCCCCATTAATAAGAAGAATGTATATAGATACTATTGAAAAACATTGTTCAATCAATTTACACCAAATATCAGAGAAACCAAGAGATTTTAGATTTTTAATCAAAAAAGACTATTCAACTATGTCAAAAGATTTTGACATATCTAGTTTGATAGCAATACCTCCATCTTTAGCCTTAGTTTTCTTTAAAGAATCTATCATTTCATGTGCACTCACAATATTATATTATCATGTATTAGTATACCAACAATGAAATCAATATGATTAAGAGAAATAACTTTATGAAAGATCCTTTTTAGCCTAGAAGCAAGAAGTTTTGATATAATTTTAGAAGCAACATTGCATAAGCTTATGGGTATAAAGTCTACAACATGTTTAGGACAACTGGTTTTAGGAATAAGAGTAGTAAAATTATGATTTAATTGTTTTATCATGTGATGTGACTCAAAAAAAGACTGGACCATTTTAACTACATCTTGACTTACAATATCCCACATAATCTGGTAAAAGCCAGCAGGAAATCCATCTGGTCCTGGAGTGGTCCAAGGCTTCATATAAAAAACAATCTTCTTAACTTCATCACAAGATGGGGGAGCTAAAAGCATATTATTATTAGACTGAGTAATGCATTTATTCACATTATTCAAATAATTAACAAGATTATCGGGTTTTGTTGTTATGCTCATGCTATAAAAATATTGTAATAACTCATCAGCAATTTCTTCTCTTTCAGTAAGCCACTGACATGCACTATTCTGAATAGTATCAATTTGTGTCCTTTTTCTCCTGAAAAGTAAGCAGTATTCCTATCATCAAATTTGAGGTTATCATCTCTATTTCTCTGTTTCCAAAAATCCTCTTCAGCTTGGTACCAGAATTTTAGTTTTTCAGTTAACTCTCTAACTTAGGAAGAGTTTTGGTTACTCATGTTTCCAGTGGTAACAACAAGTTGAGATTGAATTTTAGAAATTTGAGTATTAATATTACCAAAATGGTTATAATTTCAGTCCTTAAGGATAATTTTAGTATCAAGAAGATTCCAAGTAAACCTAAAGGCATGGAATCCATAAGAGTTACCACCCCATTTGTCTTTTATCAAAGTAGAGCAACTAGAGTCATTAAACCAGGCTTTATTAACTCTGAAAGGTTTTCTAGTATAATTATCCATTTTAGAGGTAACAAGTATACTAGGACAATTATCACTACCAAAAGTAGTTGAGTGATAAACAACAACATTACTAAAATTATTAGACCAGTCTATGCTAGCACAAACTCTATCTAATCTCTCAAGAATCACTTCTTCACCTTCTCTCCTATTCCACCAAGTGAAAGGATTTCCAATGAAATTCATACTATCAAGACCTCTATTATGAATCATGGAATTATAGTTATCAAGATCACTTTGAGAAGGATTGTTACCACCCTCATTTTCATCACTACTGAGAATGAGATTCAGATCCCCTAGTACTATCCAACTATGATTATAAGTGTTCATGATATCATCTAGGTAATGCCATTGAAGATCTCTAGTGTTGTTGTTCAGAGCACTATACATGAATGAAACAAGAGAATGAGTATTCATAGAATCAAACTTTACTAGGCAGTTCATGATATTAAAATTAATATCTGTCACAGTGAGATCAACTCCCTCCTTCCACATGAGACAAAGGCTACCAGACAGACCAACGGGGTTGTGAAAACAATATTAGGAAATTTAAATCCTGCTGTTAAAAATTACATTCTTTTGAGTTGGTTTTTTGTCGCTGACAAGAAAATGATATCAGGATTGTGACATCTAATAAGTGATTGAAGATGGTTGCTAGTGTCTTTATTTCCAAAACCACAGACATTCTAAGACTATATTTTCATATTATAGTGATTAAACCAAAAAGATTTAAATTACTGGAGAAAAAAATTAAGGTTCAAAATGCAAACAATTCCGAAAGAATATAAATGATATGAATATAGTTTAAGATATACCTCATTCTCCCCATTAGTGCCTCCAGATTGCTTGTCTTTAAGTGGGATTATAGCTGTTGCAGTATTCATTGTTTCCTCATCATTTTTATTAGTAACTTCTACACCATTTAAAAATCTTTGTCTCTTTCCTAGCCTTGATGAAACCTCCTCTTCCTCGTTTATAATATGAAATTTCACAATCTTGCCAGTCAAACGGGGTGGGGTGTGTGTGTGTGGGGGGGAGGAATGGGGCTGATTTCATATTTCTCCTTGAAGAAGATTTTGGAGTGATACTTACAAATGCCCTCATATTAGAAGTCTTCTTAAGTCTTCCGATTCCTCCAAATGGCAGAGGTTTTTCATGAGCCGCTTTCAGAAATTCAGCTGCAACACCACATAGTCCTTTGCGGTGATTAATAATGAAACAGTCTCTGCAAATTTTATTTGTTTTTCATAATGAAATCTGACCCACTTAGTAGAACCAGCTACAATAATAGCCAGAACACCTCTTCTCAGGGGATTTGTGAGTTCAATTCGACACAAACTTTCACAAGAATACCCTCAATTGTAATTGCATTAGTTGGCGCAATGGCAAGTACTTCACCCAAAAGTTTTCCCGTTTCTTCCACATCTTTCACATTTGTATGCTCAGGTTGTAGATTTTTTAGTTGAATCCAACACACTTGCTTACTCCAATCAAGATTTTGATGAACCAATCCCTAATAATAATCAAACAAAATGCATAATTTACCATCAATGTTTCATGGGAATTCTTCAATAATTTAGTTTACCAGATCCTGATTCATAAACTTTAAAATCATTACATTAGTATCCACTTCGATGATTTTTATATCCTCCCGGGGAATGAAAGGCCAGGTAAATTGGATGTTCCTCTCAATTATCCGATATGGCATCTTCCCTTCTATTATAATTATCCCAATCAAACGGAAATCCCATTCTCCATCTCCCACTTCTTCATTATATGTATACTCATCTTGGTTTAAGAGGACTATTTCTTCAGCAGATTGCAATTACAAAGTGAATATATGAAGAAAGCCACTTGAAATGCATTTTGGAAGAGGACAAAGTGAATCAAGTAGAGAATGAGACAAGGACTTCTGAACCAAAAAAAATCATCATCTGGTTTTACTATGGGTACTCATTGTACCACAACTCCTCTATCTTGTACATGTAAACCCCTTTGTGTTATAATCACTTGTAATTTCGTCCCTAGCCCAAATTCATACTGAAAATTTTGGACAAGAAAACAAATTTAGACCTTTGAATGATATTGTAGATGTTACTCAAAGAAATAGGGAATGATTTTCGGATATATCTTACAGTAGTATATATATGAAGAAAGCCACTTGAAATGCATTTTGGAAGAGTACAATCTCGATGATCAAAGTCGATAATCAAAGTATGAAAAAACAACTAAATTATACTGAAAATTTAAGTTAAAAATAAAGTTTAATCATGCTTACAAGCTACGGAATAAAGGGCAGCCACAAGTAAGAGCACCATTCTGCAGTAATCAAAAAATTTCATAGGATTAGAACAACATGCTCCCCGAGTAAAAGGAACAAAAGTTTTCATGTAATCGATTAGGGTTTTGATTATCTTGTATTTTGATGTTTTTCTTATTCTTGTAAGCGAACATATAATCACTATTTTGATTTGAATGAATTTAAATATGTTGATTGTCCTAAAAAAAAAAAAGAAAAAAAAAACATAAATTTTCATAGTGTTCTCATTGCTACTTACCATTGGTACTGACCATTAAGAAAAGTAGGGAAAAGACCAGAGCACTGGACTGCAAAAATAAACACAATAATTATGATCGATACTGAAAAAATAAAACGGTCCTCAAGTTAGTGATGTTGTTATCGTTATATCATCTAAGAACTGTTAATATATATATATATATATACTGATATATGTATGTAAGCTGTACAGAGGCTGCTAATGCCGGTGACCATACAATATATGTTTGTTGTACCACCCCTTGTAAGGTTTAAGGGAGGTGGCTTCTTTTCTCAAAAAATAGCAAAGAGATATGTCGACGCACCTAATTCCAAAAAAAACTTTAAAGTTCTCTTCAAGATACCTCCTCATGTATTTCTGAAAATCAAATTGGACAGCACTCTTCCTGAAAATGATATTAAATATTATTAGATATTCGCCGTTGTATACAATCTTAAAACCAGTAAAATGTTATCGGAGGAAGATTTATATCACCATAATAAAACCATGTCTTTAAATGGGAAGAGAGAAATCAGAGATTTCTTTGTTATACAAGTTGAACATGTAGAGAGCATTTGTGTAACACCCCGTATTTTTAGCATGGCGCATGCTAAAGGATGCGCCATGACCCGAGATGAAGCTTCATCCAAAGCTTCCGTTGAGTAGAAAAAGGAACATTGGCCCTTGGCCAATGCATTGACAATGTTCAGCCAACATGGCTGGAGATTGGGTTGGCAGCGGACATCCAACATGGCTATACATCGGGTTGGCAGTAGACAACGTACATCCAATATAGCTAAACATCGAGTTGGCAGTGGATAGCCAACATGGCTATACATCAAGTTGGCAGCGGACAACCATCTTGGCCGCTTATTCGGAAATATATTGCAACGTCCATGAATAGTAAAAGGGGGAGTTGATGAATGATTTTTGGTCCCCCAATTCAAGTTGTAAAAATGTCAAATTAACATATATAGGGAGGGGTACTTGGTTGAAGGTGCATATGCAGACCATGCACCAAGTGAGATAGCCTTAAAGATGTACATCCATCACGACTGGACATTGGAGTGGCATATGGGCCAAATCCGGAAGTACAACCATCATGGCCCTTCACAGGACATGGCTCAAGAAATGATCAGCCGTCATGGTCGGATATTAGAACTGGCCTGTGAGCCATAATTGAATGTACATCCATCACGGCCGTACATCGCTGTTGGCCAGGTTGGTGAGGTGCATCCATCACGGCTTGGGGAGTTGATGAATGATTTTTGCTCCCCTAACCTAAGTTGTAAAAATGTAAAGTTAACATATATAGGGATGGGTAGTTGGTTGATGGTGCATATGCGGACCATGCACCAAGTAAGCTTCACAGCTTAGTCGGAAGAGTATAAATGATGCCTAAGGCTCATTTATAGTTGCGTAGCCTAGCGAAGAGGGAATTTGATGCTTAGGCATCATTATGCCTTATTGCGGACCAAATAATATGCATCACTTGTATGTATTTGACGGAACGGCCTATACGGACAAGGCCATTACCATTATTGCTTGGCCACGGCCTCGCAAACGAGTTGGGTTAAGCTTTTGTCCCTTCGAGGATGAACTACGGTCTGTGCTTGATCCCTTTAGAGTAGGGAAGGGTATGTAGGCAGCCGCAATGAGTTGCAACATTGCCGGTCCATCACGTTGTCGGTCATATCATCTACTTAGGAGATGATTGCGGCACATTGGCCTCTCATATCATTTAAGCTCGATGATGCGATGTAAGAGATGATTATGGCCAAACTTGATGAGGCAAGTTGCATTCCATTCACTGGATGCCCATACTTCCTATCAAGGCGTTCGACAAAGGATCAAAACCCGAGTGTCGTAATTTAGCTCAAGAGGAGTCCATTTTGATGGGAAACGGCCCAAAGATCAAGACATGTTGATCTATATATCCACATGGTCACCAAAATTTAGCCAAATTCCATAGTTTAGGGCCTCAAAATACCGTTTTTTTTGTCGTAATAAGAAAGTTTTTATTTTCTTGATAAACCCTCTGCGGAACTAGGATAAGTTGGAACGGTATGGAAGCTAAGTAGCCGCATCATTCTCGTCGAGCATGCATGCGAGGGAAAATGAGCGTGCCTAGCTTTAGCCAAATAGTGCATATTTATACACCTTTTTATTGGCATTTTACTCATCTTTTGCGCTTAGAAATCAGATATTATCCCAGATTCTGTGTTTTCCTTGTTTTCAAGAATAAATATTTGTATTAATTAATTTTGTGTTTTTAGGTAATAAATAAAGCTCGGAGAAACTGAGGAGCCTAAAGAGCAAAGAATTGGAGTCGAGCATCTATGGAGCAGAAAGCCAAAACTCGCACGCAGCATGCGGTTGCAACCCAACAAGTAGCAACTCATCTACAAGACATGGGCTTGAGCTAGACCCGACCCGCGACCCGGATCCGAGCCCATCCAACCCGAGCCGTTGAGATCACACCTAGCTACATCCTATGGTCGCTGCCTCCACGCGCATCGGAGCTCGCTGCTCCCGTGCAACACCAGATCACTCCAAATCATGCTGAGCCGTTGAGATTTCTTCTCCTAGATCTGACGCTCGCTCCATCAGTCTCATCAAAGCTTGATGTCCCCGCCCCACAGCAAAACTACCTACCCTATACCTCTCGAGCCATACCCATTCTCTTCTCCATCTTCTCTTTCTTCACCTCTCCTGTCTCCATCAGAGAACCCAGAGCAGAGCTCTGCTCTTCCGCCACCTTCTCCCCCTCTCCCCGACCATACCTGTTGCAGAACCACATCATCACACCAACAACTCCCTCTGTCACCTTTTCCGCCGCACCCACGTCGTGTTTATCTCTAAAATAGCTTCTCATAACCCTAGAAGCTAAGTTAGAGATAAACAAGACTAGGGTTTTCTCATAAATTAATCAAGGGAGCTCAGAGACGATTGAGTAGAGCCATCACGTGATTCAGAGAGTATGGGTACTCTATTTTTCATTTAATTTCTACTTTTGAGAAATTTAGGGCTTGGTTTTTAGGGATATGTTTGCATGTATAAATAGAAGAACCGTGGGTGTGTAGAAAGCATGCCTGGGCTAGCCAGTGCTTCAATTAGGTTTAATTTGTAGTTTATTTGTTACTTTGATGTTTTAATTACTTTGGCTAGGGTTGAGATGAAACCCAAAAATCTGTTGCTAAGAGTTGTTCATAATTTGGAATTGTTCTTGATTGTGCTTTAATGCTTAGGATACATTTAATCTTAACACCTCAGTATGTTACTTTCACAAAGTGTATGTCATGCATCCACTTGTAGTCGACTATTTCCATGTTGTGTGTGTTGCAATTCATACCTCATTGCCTCGTGATTGATCCTCGAGACTAGTTGTGCCCCGAGAAGACAACTAGTACTTGGGAGAGATACTCTAATTGCGATTAAATATCCATCTTAGGGTAAGTTTGATCATCTAAGTAGTGGAAACCGATTTGTGATTAGTTGTACTATGATAAGACAGCTAATACTAGGAATTAGTTAATCACTTTAGTTGATAGTAAGCCACCCATTGAGACCCCGGATGAATGGTAGAATTGCCATTACAAGGGACAAGAACTTTAGCAAACATTGAACCGACTTAGCCGAGATTAGGAGGTGGATTCGACACCCTAGTCCTCTCTATCTTGTTACAATCTTCTTTTACTTTAGTTTAGTTTCACTACAATTCAGCCGTATCGGCACAAATCCCATGTTGTCACATTGTCACTCACTTGAACTTAGTTGAAGAAGCCCTTAGATCACACATAGAGCACCACAAGTCTCTGTGGTTCGACCCGTACTTGCCGCGTCTCCGATAGACGCCGTGCACTTGCGGTATCACTCGTAGGTCATAAATTAAACACATTCCGAGGCCTACCAAGTTTTTGGCGCCGCTGCCGGGGTCTTGGCGTGTGCCCTGTTATTCTTTGGCCTGTCTTTACTGAATCTCATCCCTATACAGATTTACTTTGTTTTTCTTTGGCCTTGTTTTTGCTGTTTTTAGTCCTGTTGTTAGTATAATTTAGCCCTGAATTAGTGTAACTTAGTTTCATCTGCATTTTAGCTTAATATTCCATCTACATTGTAATCCTTAGCTTAATTTTCTGCTTCAATTTTTTTTTGTAGTTCCATCCGCTAGTCTCTCTCTTAGTCTTGCTTTCTCACCTGTATACCTCTCGCATCTGCGGTTCTAGCTTCTTTTGTGCTTGTTTTAGCTCTTTGGATTGTGCAGCTCGTCACTCACTTTTCCTCTCAGTTCACACATGTTGTAACTTAATCCTGTCATTACAACATTACGGCTATTTTGGCTTTAACTCCTGGTTTCAATTATGCACAACTGAGAACTGATCATCTCTCTTGAGCCAGCAGGTACCTGTGCTGTGCCTATGAGCAGCTGAGACAAGCCAAAAGGGAGAAAGGCAAGGAAAGGCGCAGACTTAAGGTTAGCCATTGTCTGCCCTGTGCTGTGTGCAAACCTACTTTTTGAATTTGCTGAGCATCTGCCCTGTCACCAGCCCTGTCAACCCTGTGGCCTTTGTGAATTGGTTTTAACATTGTGTATAATCTTAGAGCATCTGAATGAGTAGTGGGTAACGTAAGTGAGCATAATCATCTGCCCTGTGCACCCAAGGCCTGAGCATAACCCTGTGGGTGTTTCTTTGTGAACCTGTGCATAAGCTCTCACTTGTTTGTCTTTGTTTGTGAATGCACTTAGCCTGAAGTCGCAAGTTGTAGCCACAACTTAGAAACCCAAGTTAGTCAGAATCGAAAATTGCATGTTGCTAGGCCATCTGTGAGACCCCGATTTGAAAGAGCATGATGTTTGTGATTCGCCTTGCTATGTATTTTCGAAATGCACCGGGCCCCCGTAGCCGCGGTGCCTAAACCTCACTGAGACTTTGTGAGCCACCTTGCTAGCCCCCGAAGCTGCAAGTGTTGGGTCACGACTGAAAGCCAAGTTAGCCGAGCATAACCCCTTGCATACCCCGAGCTCGCCCCGAGCCTTGTTGAAACCCTCGTTGTGCTCAACCTCAGCCCCCGAAGTCTGCGAGTTTGAACCACAACCGAGGTTTCCAAGTTTGCATGCTTGAGACCTTGTGTGAGACATCCGCACCCCGCCGTGACTGTTGAGCCCGGTGAAAGACACCGTGAATCTGTGTGGTCTGTGAGCCAACCCTGTTGAACCCCTTATGCATGATTGATCTAGCTCTAAACCTTGTGTGACCCGTGAGCCATCTCGCACTTTTGGTGCCCAAACCCCGTTGACAACCTCGTGTCCACCGAACTTTTTGTGCTATCCGCTTCCAATTTGTAATTCTTTGAGAAATCCTGCTAATTGAATGTACTGTTAAATCTGTGAGCTATCTGCTTTGTGTTGAACCTAGGCTGTGCTGTGTACAAGCTTTGCTTGAGCTGCCAACCTAGGCTGTCTTGCACAGATCTGTGTTGTCTGAGCACATAAACTGTGCTGAACTTAACCAACCTGCCCTGAAATACCTGTGCTGTGCACATAATCTTGCTTATGCTGTGCTGTGACTTACCCTGAGCCTTAAACCTGACCTGCATAAACTTGGCTGTAACATTTTGTGTGAACTGTGTGGTGATCACTTGCAACCAACTGGGTTGCTAATTTGCCATATGCACAAGCTTGCTAAGTTGTGCCAAGATTTGCACTTAGACTTGTGCAACTACCAAGCTAAGCTTAGCAACTGAAGCCCAACCACTGGGCTTGCACTCTGCACAACCGGAGCCCACAATCATAGCTGGGCTGACTGACCCCGAAGCTGAGCATATATCTTGGGCTGAACACTTAAACAGCCAAGCCCATATCAGCTGAGCTGTTGGGCTGTCTGCACAAAAACCAAGCCCAACTTCCGGGCCGTGCACAACCGGGCTCAATCCACTTCCGGGCTATACATTTTTCAACATAATCTGGGTTGTGCAACCAAGCTGGGCCAGACCATCTAGGCTAGAACCTATTCTGTTGGGCTGTACACACAACTAAGCCCACTTCCCATAACCTTTGGGCTGTGTTTCTACAAAGAACTTTGGGCATTGCACACAACTACTGGGCTTCCCACAAAAACCAAAATGAATCCCATTGAAACCAAATCCCAATAAACCAAAGAAGCCCACAAAAACCAAAATGAATCCCATTTAAACCAAACGAAACCCACATAAACCAAACTAGACTTTGAGTTCAATTTGAGTTGATAAATCATGTCAGGATTTTGGTCTGCATCTGGGGATGGAAACAAATCCCTTAGAGAGCGTGCTTACGGGCACGCTTCACAGGATGAACTCCCCACATACCATAGTGATTTTAGGGAATTTTATGAGCCTTCTCAGGGCCCTGACCTCACATACCCTAATCACTATGAGCACATGCATCATCCACCACAGGTTGAAAATGAACACTTTCCTCATACCCAGTCATCACTTCTAGATCAATTAGAAGCTCAAGTTTCTGCTTTAGAAAGGCAATTACATGAGCAATCTGTCAAATCTAATCCCCCTAGGCAATATGAAATGCATGCTTGCACCTTATGTGGTGGCTTAGACCACCCTGCTGAGTACTGTTATATTTTGCATGATTTTAGGCAGTCTAGGGAAAGCCATGATAATCCAATGTACGAAGTGTCTAGAAGTGACTATGCTGGCAACAATTGGGACCATAATCAACCTACACACATGCATCATTCACCACAGTGGGGAGATGAACAATTTTATACTCCCCCAACTCCTAGTTTGCAATCAATAATGGAAACACTCATGGAGCAAAATGCTAGGCTTGAAATGAATGCAATGCATGACCATCCATATAGCAACATGTCTGAATTTCCCTTCTCTAGTGAACCTCATGCACAACCATACAGTGATTATCCATATGAGGAATGCATACCCACTAGTGAAGACTCTCCTTCAATAGAACAACTCAAGATGATTCTTCAAAAGAACCTGATTGAGTTACAAAATGATAGGATTGAAAATAGTGTTTCTAGTCTTACTCATGCAACTAACATTGAATATGAACCTAATCCAGAGGTAGATGAGTACACTAAAAATACTACATTTTTGAATGGAGAGATGAATTCTTGCTATGATGATGATGATGATGAATATGAAGAGCATATGCATGCATAAAATATGATGGAATCTTTTGGTTCAGAGACGTTAGACGTCTCTTCTGTGAACCCTATGAATGATGCTTCTTCTAATATTCATATATGTGATGATGATGTGGAACCTGTGCAATTATCCTGTGAAAATGAACATGATTTACCCTCTTTTGACTTTAGGAAAGTGTGTGATGGTACAAATGATTTTAAAAATGAAAACAACCTAGATGTACCTAACCTCTCTCCCGAGTCACAAATTGATACTCCTCCACTGAGACCTAGGTGTAGTTTGTCACAAAATTGCAAAACCAACTTTTCTGAAAATGCCTAACTTAGGCCTAGAGCTTTGTGCTTCCCAAGTCCTCTTGGACTATTTTGCATCAAAGTATAACACTCTTAAGGAGCCACAGTTGGAATGTGTATGTCTGCCTGTAATTAGCAAAACTCATTTCGAGTTAGACCTTTTGCATGATGTACCTTTAAATTGCAAGATTTTGTTCTCACAAACACACCTGTTCACAAGTTTAGGTTTGGGGGAAACTCCTTCACATCTGCAGTCTTACTTGCACTCTCATGTTATATCTGTGTAAGGCTGTTGATGTTTGTATATATTTTCTATTGGGTTGATCCTCAACTCTTTAGACTCTTGGTTTATGGTGAATTTTCATTGTATATAATCCAGTAGGACTTGTTAAATTTTTCTTTTCTTGAATCGGTTGAGTCTTCATGCGCATATATTATGCTAATCCGATATGATCTCCGTTGAGAATGTTGGATTCTAGCCTTGACTAAAGAAGCTCTAACCGTGCTCCCGCCGACATCCGGTAATCTCTTCCCTTTTCTATTATCAGCATAGTTCTCTTGGTATGTGACTGTTTAATTTTTTCCTATCTGTCGACACATTGAGGACAATGTTTGATTTAGGTTTGGGGGTGCATTTGCGTTTAGAGTTTTTAGTCTTTTATTTTACCTTTTATTTTACCTTTTATTTTTTCAAAAAAAAAAAAAAAAAAAAAAAAAAAAAAAAAAATACTCTTTTTGTAAAAACCTCCAACTTTTAGAGATTTTAGAGTCACTAGCATGCTTCTAGCTATGTTTACATAGAGAATCTGACCGAAATAACAAAAGTTAGAAGTACCGAAGAACGCAATCGGGTTCCTTAGTTGATTAGAGCGTTAAAGTTGGATTTAACCATACCGGAGGCTAATTAGGTCTCAAGTTAGATATTCGGTAGTAGAATTGTGATCACCCATAGTGGAGACTACCCATTTTACATCAAGTGAGGCACCAACCTTCAATTTTTTGCAACTTTCTAGAAAAGCTGTTAGAGTATGTGTCACCGTACGTAAATTCCGGGTAGGAATGGTGAGCTACCCAACTTCGCACCAATTTCAGCACTACTTTTGATCTCTTGAGTGCTAGTTTTTGTCAATCATGAGGGTGACGTCTAAAGATGAAAACTCCTTCTAAATACCGATTTGCCGTTAGCATCACTCTCTCTCTCAATCAAGCAATACCCATAGAAACACATCATCGTCGCCAAACGGAGCATCATCGAATATTGAAAGAAAAATTGATATAGTCCAAGGTTTATGTGCAACAAAGAAAAGAAAATAGGATGAGAATTAATAAAATTTATAAAATCAAGGCAATACAAGTGTGGAAAAATTGAGTGATAAAGTCCTTTGTCCATGGAGTTAGTTGTTTCATTATTTGTATTTTTATTTTCACTTATTGTAATGTAAAAAAAAAAAAAAAAAAATCAAAAATCAAAAAAAACATTGTAGTTTATTTTTGCTACCACCATGGTAAAGAAGAATTTAAAAAGAAAAATCCAAACAACAAGGAATTTGAGTAGAAAAGTTAAAAAATTGTCAAGTTTTGTGAAGTTTAGAAGTTCGTCATCAACATTTGAAGACCGAAGACCGAAGATTGAAGACGTTTCTATGGTTCTTATGAGAGAGTGATATTAATTGCCGATCGGGTGAGAAGTGAGTGAGTACTCCCACCCCTTGCTAATGGTTGATTTCCTTTCTTAGAGATCATCAGAAAAGATTCTTTTTGTCCACACTTTTGTGGAGTCTCCAGATTTTATTTCGGAAGGTTATCCTTCTTACCTACAACGTGTGCGGTGATTTCTCTCTTTATTCCTGCCTGCACACATGAGAGACTAAAAAGCGATCTTTTGAGTGCAATTATCATAAAACCCTAATGGTGAGGCAGAAGTCGAGGCTTATGATCACAATCGAATCCGAATTCTTTCATATGGTATGGTTACTTCTCGCTCAAAGCACTTAAGGATGAGAATGCGTTCTTCGATAGTTCTAACTTCGTTACTAGCATGCAGAAACTCTATGTCCTCATAGCTCATTGGATGCTTGAGACTCTTTTACACTCTGAAGTTGGAGAAGGTTTTGTGGGTACACCTCGGTAAACCCTCACGAGACTACAACTCGTCCACTAGGGACACCTAGGGGTTTAAAGGCTTAGTGCATACGCTAAATGCATTCGAGAGACCTACGACGGTGGTATAGTTAGGATTTCTTCATTTTGTTTCACTTGAGGACAAGTAAAATTCGGGTTTGGGGGTATTTGATGAGTGCCAAATAGTGCATATTTATACACCTTTTATTGGCATTTTACTCATCTTTTGCGCTTAGAAATCGAGATATTATCCCGCATTCTCGTGTTTTCCTTGTTTTCAAGAATAAATATTTGTATTAATTAATTTTGTGTTTTTAGGTAATAAATAAAGCTCGAGAAACCGAGGAGCCTAAAGAGCAAATAATTGGAGTCGAGCATCTATGGAGCGTAAAAGCCAAAGCCCGCGCGCGCAACAGTTGCAACCCAACAAGTAGCAACTCATCTACAAGACATGGGCTTGAGCTAGACCCGACCCGCGACCCGGATCCGAGCCCATCCAACCCGAGCCGTTGAGATCACACCTAGCTACATCCTATGGTCGCTGCCTCCACGCGCATCGGAGCTCGCTGCTCCCGTGCAACACCAGATCACTCCAAATCATGCTGAGCCGTTGAGATTTCTTCTCCTAGATCTGACGCTCGCTCCATCAGTCTCATCAAAGCTTGATGTCCCCGCCCCACAACAAAACTACCTACCCTATACCTCTCGAGCCATACCCATTCTCTTCTCCATCTTTTCTTTCTTCACCTCTCCCGTCTCCATCAGAGAACCCAGAGCAGAGCTCTGCTCTTCCGCCACCTTCTCCCCCTCTCCCCGACCATATTTGCGTAACCACATCATCACACCAACAACTCCCTCTCGTCACCTTTTTCCGCCGCACCCACGTCGTGTTTATCTCTAAAATAGCTTCTCATAACCCTAGAAGCTAAGTTAGAGATAAACAAGACTAGGGTTTTCTCATAAATTAATCAAGGGAGCTCAGAGACGATTGAGTAGAGCCATCACGTGATTCAGAGAGTATGGGTACTCTATTTTTCATTTAATTTCTACTTTTGAGAAATTTAGGGTTTGGTTTTTAGGGATATGTTTGCATGTATAAATAGAAGAACCGTGGGTGTGTAGAAAGCATGCACAGGCTAGCCAGGTGCTTCAATTAGGTTTAATTTGTAGTTTATTTGTTACTTTGATGTTTTAATTACTTTGGCTAGGGTTGAGATGAAACCCAAAAATATGTTGCTAAGAGTTGTTCATAATTTGGAATTGTTCTTGATTGTGCTTTAATGCTTAGGATACATTTAATCTTAACACCTCAGTATGTTACTTTCACAGTGTATGTCATGCATCCACTGTAGTCAGACTATTTCCATGTTGTGTGTGTTGCAATTCATACCTCATTGCCTGTGATTGATCCTCAAACTAGTTGTGCCCTGAGAAGACAGCTAGTACTTGGGAGAGATACTCTAATTGCGATTAAATATCCATCTTAGGGTAAGTTTGATCATCTAAGTAGTGGAAACTGATTTGTGATTAGTTGTACTATGATAAGACAGCCTAATACTAGGAATTAGTTAATCACTTTAGTTGATAGTAAGCCACCCATTGAGACCCTGGATGAATGGTAGAATTGCCATTACAAGGGACAAGAACTTTAGCAAACATTGAACTGACTTAGCTGAGATTAGGAGGTGGATTCGACACCCTAGTCCTCTCTATCTTGTTACAATCTTCTTTTACTTTAGTTTAGTTTCACTACAATTCAGCCGTATCGACACAAATCCCCTGTTGTCACATTGTCACTCACTTGAACTCAGTTGAAGAAGCCCTTAGATCACACATAGAGCACCACAAGTCTCTGTAGTTCGACCCGTACTTGCCGCGTCTCCGATAGACGCCGTGCACTTACGGTATCACTCGTAGGTCATAAATTAAACACATTCCGAGGCCTACCAATTGTCCACAATAGTTTTTGTTTTGAATTTCGGGGACGAAATTCTTTAAAGGGGTGAATAATGTAACACCCCGTATTTTTAGTATGGCGCATGCTAAAGGATGCGCCATGAACCGAGATGAAGCTTCATTCAAAGATTTTGTTGAGTAGGAAAAGGAACATTGGCCCTTGGCCAATGCGTTTAAAATATTCAGCCAACATGGATGGAAATTGGGTTGAAAGCGGACATCCAACATGGTTATACATTGGGTTGGCAGTAGACAACGGACAACCAACATGGCTAAACATCGGGTTAGCAGTGGAAAACCAACATGGCTATACATCAGGTTGGCAGTGGACATCGGACAACCATATTGGCCGCTTATTCGGAAACATATGGCAAAAACCATGAATAGTAAAAGTGGGAGTTGATGAATGATTTTTGGTCCCCAAATTCAAGTTGTAAAAATGTCAAATTAACATATATAGGGAGGGGTACTTGGTTGAAGGTGCATATACGAACCATGCACCAAGCGAGATAGCCTTAGAGATGTACAACCATTACGGCTGGACATTGGAGTGGCCTATGGGCCAAATCCGGAAGTACAGACATCACAGCCCTTCACGGGACCTGGCTCAGGAAATGTTCAGCCGGACATTAGAACTGGCCTATGAGCCAGAATTGAATGTACATCCATCACAGTCGTACATCGATGTTGGCCAGGGTGGTGAGGTGCAGCCATCACGGTCTGGGGAGTTGGTGAATGATTTTTGCTCCCCTAATCTAAGTTGTAAAAATGTAAAGTTAACATATATAGGGAGGGGTAGTTGGTTGATGGTGCATATGCGGGCCATGCACCAAGTAAGCTTCATAGCTTAGCCGGAAGAGTATAAATGATGCCTAAGGCTCATTTATAGTTGCGTAGCCTCGCGAAGAGGGCATTTGATGCTTAGGCATCATTATTATATATTGCGAACCAAACAATATGCATCACTTGGATGTATTTTGACGGACCGGCCTATACGGACTAGGCCATTACCATTATTGCTTAGCCACGGCCTCGCAAACGAGTTGGGTTAAGATTTTGTCCCTTCGAGGATGAACTACGGCCCGTGCTTGATCCATTTAGAGTAGGGAAGGGTACGTAGGCAACCGCAATGAGTTGCAGCATTTCCGGTCCAGCACGTTGTCCCTCATATCATCTACTTGGGAGATGATTACGGCACATTGGCCTCTTATATCATTTAATCTCGGTGATGCGATGCAAGAGATGATTGTGGACAAACTTGATGAGGCAAGTTACATTCCATTCACTGGGTGCTCATACTTCCTATCAAGGCGTTCGACATAGGCTTAAAACCCGAGTGTCGTAATTTAGCTCAAGAGGAGTCCATTTTGATGGGAAAAGGCTCAAAGATCAAGACATGTTGATATATAGATCCACATGGTCACTAGAATTTAGCCAAATTCCATCGTTTAGGGCCTCAAAAGGCCGTTTTTTTTTTTTGCCGTATTAAGAAAGTTTTTATTTTCTTGATAAACCCTCTGCGGAACAAGGATAAGTTGGAACGGTGTGGAAGCTAAGTTAGCCGCATCATGCTCGTCGATCATGCCTGCGAGGGCAAATGAGCGTGCATTTGCCTAACTATAAGTCCCGGATCGTAGCTTCATCATGGTGCATCGGGAGATTACGCCTGCGGGGCAACGCTTCAAAGGCGTAATTCTCCGTTCCGTTACAATTTGTGTCTTCTTCCCCTCTTTTCATAATTCAAATAATCATCGGTCTGGCAATAACTAGAAAATATTTGGTACCTGAGAACAGTAATATTTTTTTTAGGCATTAGCCTAGTTCTTACAAACCCAATTCTCTCAAATCTAGATACGAACTTCCCCTAGTTTAGTGTCTCCCTTGCAGTAAGGGTTTATACCGCGTAAGTAGATTGTCGTGGTCTTTAGCTGTTTCTGTTCGATATGGATAAACTTCTCCAAAATATACCATTTGGGAATCAAATAGGAAGATCCACCTATTGCGTGACTTGGAATGGTATTAAAGTTACAAACGTGAAATTAGAAGGATGAAGAGAAACCCATCCTCTTACGATATTTCAAATCGAACAACCTCACATAAACATACTTACATATTTTGGTTATTGTACTTTTTAACAAAATGAAATGGTTGTTTTTTTATTAAATTTTTGAGTACTTTAAGAAACTCTTAAAGAAGACGCCTAAGAACTTCGAGGATACAGACGTTGATAGCCGAAGCCTTATGACTGTTAATAAAGAATTTTGAAGTGTGCATCGGTAAGTAATTATTCACTAGATATATTTAAATTTTTTTATCGTTTATTGCGATATGCAGTAGGTGCCTATTGTTATAACCGAGGAAGTTTATTTTCTTTGTCTTTTTGTTTTTGGTATACAGTGGGACAATTGGTTGTCTAGCAAAGTTGATGAGCTTAGGTTTTTGTCAAGGACATCTTGTCCCATGTAACATTGCTTTGACCTATGGTTTCAACATTTCCGACCCTTGAAAGATTAAAATATAATCTGTCAAATTGATGGGTATAGTAGGTGGATCAAAAAATGAGTTGGCTGGCGTCATTGATAGTAAGTTCTTCAACCATAACTTTATTTTTAACAAAGAGTAAACTCATAGGGTACCATCATAGCATATCAATTGGCTAACATTGATTTATAAATTTAGCAAGCAAGGCAGTAAGGATACCACCATAGCCACAATTTTTTGTTAGGGTACTAAATACCATCGTAGCCATAACAGAGAGTTTTTGAACACATCAAAGAGTTGGATAACGTTAATGGAAACATCATGTTGCTGTGAAGACCTTCATGCTGCTTATGGTGATGCGAAGATATTGAATAGTTTTTTGTATTGCATAATGAAAAAACAACAAGAAAAAATCTTTTGATATTAAGAAAAGACCATGACAAAATTCAATTTTACATCTATTTCAAGAAAAACCAAATCACCATTGAGTCATTGTTTACCAAATTAGCATATATAAAAATATATTTAATATAAAAAATAAAGTATTAATTTATATATCAAAAGGAACCTATAGAAAGTTTTAAAGTTTTATTAACTTATAAATTAAAAAATCATTAATTTAACACGTTGTTCCCGACTTTGGAACAACATTTTTTTAAGGTAGTCATTAATTTGTCACGGATTATTTTATAAGGGTTCTAATGTACGAAGAATCTAAAAGCAACGATGGATCCACAAGAACCGGGTTAGATAATTGGGGCTTAATCAAACACTAAATATCTTTTGAGACTCAAATCCCTTATTTGTTTTTCTTGTTATTAATAAATAGAGCGCTTAATCAAACACTAAACATTATGCAACTTATTCCCTTGTTTATGGATTGTGAAGAAATTTTTTGGGATAATTGCTAAAGCATTGCTCGCTTGAACCCACCAAGCGTTGGTATGTCAAGGTTGGTTGTCATATTTTAGTATCAAAACTCAAATTCGTTTGATTAGATACTAGAATAAACTTTGTTAGGTTAGACTAGAAAGTTTAGAAATGTTGAGACATATAAGTATTACTCTGAAGACCTGGAGATTCTGAAGTCTTATCGACATCAACGAAGACATCATCCTTCTACTTGAGGTTTAGTAATACAATACTTGACTTGTTTCCATTTCTACATATGTTACTTTCAAGTCGTTTAGATTGAAAACATAACATGCGAAGTTATATATATGAAACTTTAGTATTAGAGACTTGATCATCTTATTATACAAGTTGTTCACAACTTATGTATATGGAATTACGAAGTATAATATTTATCTTTCGAACTTCGTAATTGAGACATAGACATAATCTTTGTAACTTGTTACTAAATTGTGTATTGAACTTATGATTGATTTCATGCATAGAAAACTATGTTTGATTACATGATTTTAAGGAAGTAACTTATGAACTTGTTTATTAGTTGAAATAAATCAAATTGGATTGGTGCTCCGGTTCATATTGGGGATCTATAGAAGGACCCCTACCTATTTGGGGATCTATAGCAGGACCGATCCCCATAACAAAACCGATTTCTGACATCACATACATTTAAGAGTTTGTGTGATTTTGGAAGATGGGTTTTCAAAATAGGAAACTTCAAGATGTCTACAGTATGAGTAATTTGAACATGTGTACAAATATTATATATTTTGTTGTTCAAAGATAGATATTCCTTGATATTCAAGGTGAGATCCCAAACCGAAATGTTTAACAATCTTTTTGTCAAGATTTTCGAACATATATGTTTTGTTTTTCCAGCAAGAAAAACATATACCTGGAAGATATATTAGTTTAGTATCTTATATGCTAGCTAATATTGAGTTGTAATCCAAGAGGGATTTCGGTATGACAGTTAGATATTGGTTGGAATTAGACAAAACCGAATATTGGAGTTTATTGCATATCTAGAAAATATTTTTGGTTATGGAAATTCATTAGTGTCCAAAGTACCTTGGTCTATAAATAGAGAAGTTTGTTCTTCTTACAAACTTATCCTGAGGCAGACACTTCATTTTGTAGTCACTGTTGTAGACGAATAATAGTATTACTTGTATACTATATTGGAGAGGGGAGTAGTTAGTTGAAATCTCTTACATCCGCTAGTTCTAAGTCTTTTGTGGGATCAAGAAGCGTCTACTAGTATTGTTAGTGGGAAACTAGAATTTGCATTGTTATTTTAGTTTTTCGATTATTGATTTGATCGGTTGTTAAACCTTGATTGCACATGCACTTTCACTAATAATTGAAGTTTTCACTTAATCATTCATCATCAACATCCCTAGAACACCCCACCGAGGGCATACCCCGTTAAATCCCTTATGTATTCACATACCATAACGATGAATATGCAATTATTGCTCAACGAACAACCTAATACGACGTGTTATTAAGTTTACTCCTCCAAGAGTTTAATTTTGTGAATTAGGCTAATCAATGCAATAGAAGTACTACGAGTAATCTATTTGACATTGTTCAATCTTCTTCATGCAATCAAAAGAAGATTTTGAATACAATTAGCAAGCATAATATGCTACTTATAACAAAGTTCATCGACAATTTTGTATCTCAAAACCCTATGCTAGCTATAGATATGGATTCATGGTTATTTAATAGCTCCCGAAAACAAATATTTACACAATCATACGTGGCTATAATAATCGGTAGATTAATAACAATAATGATGAGATTAATATGACAAAACTAATGTAATCATCTATCATATTTTTGATAATCGAATACATTCTTACTCGGTTATTTTTTAAAAATTAATATTGGGTAATTATTCCAATGCCAGAACCTCATGAATTTAACACTTTCCAGTCAAACGAGGATCATGTGGTCGGCGTGGCTGTCATAACTCAACGGGTTCGGAATCGTTTTTAACCTGATAGAAAGGATCCTTGGGGGGAAAGGGGATCTGGAAGATCGAGCTAGCATGGCTCGATCTGGCAAGGCTCGCAAAGATCGGGTTCACATGGCTTCCCTCATCAAATTACATATATATCTTGGGATGTAACTTAACTTTCCCGGGTCATGTAAATGTTCGAAGTGTGGATATGTAATTATTAGTTTTCCTTCAATAGGTGAGTGTTATAGTATATATCTTAGACTTAAGGTTAGGTTCATGTAAATGTTCAAAGGATATATGTCATCATTGGTTTCCCTTCGCTCTAAGATCCAACTTTAGTTTTAAGTTTATGATTAAGTTTAAGAATATAAGAAATTGATACCAAGGGAATTGAACCATGATCTTTCGGGCGATGGAGTGATGTACAACTACTATACCACTTGTTAGCTTTATTTATATTGTATAATCCCTCCGTAAGGTTTTATTAGCTCTAGTTTGACAAGTTCAAAATATTAAGGAGACCTGAGGAATATCCAAAACTATCCCTATTAAATGCTACATTATTATTTAAATTAAAAATAAATATGTGTAGTATACAAGAAAAATACATATTTGGTAATATTATTATATTTAGAAATATTAAAAATAAGATAAAAACAAATATCTTTATCGTTTGTTTATAAGACCAAATATCTTTGTAATTATAAATATATTTTTGAAAAAGGAATGGAGATAAATAGAAAATATATTAATTAATGGACTTGTTTCTTTATTTATGGAGATAAAGTTTAAGATTTGAGATTGGGTAATACAAAAAATAATTTTATAATTATATAAGATTTGTTACAGGGCCTACAATCCATGGATGTGCGATCCAACTAGATTCCTAGAGTTGTATATAAAGGAAACTATGTAATGCTTCTACCCTAATTTACCTATCTCTTAATAAGATTATTCTTCTCCTTCCTCTCTTATCTTTCGTTATTTCATCTGTAATTCTCCTTCAACACGTTATCAAGCACGAGCTCTTCCCTACCGCTAAAAAAAAAGATAATTTTTTTGGGGGTTCTGGTCAATCGGTATCTCGAAATCCCTATCGTAGACTGATTTCAATACTTAAATTATTATTTTTTCCCCCTTTTCAATCTTCCGTCAAAAAGGAGATATTTTGATTAATTATAAGGGGATTGCAAATGGAAGTCTAGGATATATATATGTATATATGTATATATGTAATTAGGGATTTTGGGATCTTAATTTTTTTTATCCCGTCGACTGCAAATCAGGGGAAGGGAAATGGTTATGTTCCGAGGAGAAACTAAATCTGACGAGAAATATTTCTGGTCCGATCCGATTCAGTCCACCCGGTCCGATCCGATTCAGGCCACCTGGTCCGTTCCAACAAGGTCTGGTCTAACCCAACCCAACCAGTTCATCTTATCCGGGTCAACCGGACCCTGTGCTGCTCCGACCCGTTTCCCGCTGTGCTCCGTCTCGGCCGTGCGCGACTAACTCTGTCTCGGCCGTGCGCGACCAACTCCGTCCCGGTTCTGTCTATGTAAAGTGGGTACCAAAGTTTAAGGTATGTAAAACTGAATACTTAGTGGGCTTATTTATTTTTAGAACATGTTTAGTTCCGTTTTGTTTATCTTAAGATAATTTCATATCATATAAATAGTAAACTAAATTATGATTGTTAATCATTAATAGTTTTGGTTTTAGTGTTATTTTGTTCTCTTGAATATGATATTGGCTATAGTTGAATGATGTCTTTTGTTCAATTGGTTGTACCAAGGGTTTAGAAGTGCTTGGACCATTATTGCGTACTTGATATTGTCTCCCCAAATTTGAACGTTCCGTGGAATGTAATCCACTTGCTCGACTATTAAAGAGTCGGTAGTTTCAAAAGATACGTTGCAAATCACATGTATTCTGATTTTTGCGGAAGAAATCACAAAAGGTGTTATGAGTCAGAAAATTTCCATTTCTCTACCTCATCCATGTATTAACGAAACAGTATATATTGAAGTATGACAACAAGAGAATTATCTTTAGTAATATATTCAACCTAAAGTAAATGGTTGACATGTGTAGTGAGATTTTCTTGGCATGTTAAGATAAAGAAATTTCTCAAATTAAGCTAAATGTAGGAAATTGAAAATGGAAATAACCTCGAAGTAATGAGGGTTAGACGTACCGACTCATATAAAGCATGTGAAAAGGGACATATATATCATGATACAAAGATGTACTATTTCCCCCGGTAGTAATGACACCAAAGTAAGCTATCAACTGAATATGAGATGAAGCTAAGATGTAATTCTAGCTCTCACCAAGAGTCGTGAATAAATCTTGTTACCGGTATTGGTACAAGAAATGCAATGTGGGTACCATAATAACAACCAATTTCCATGAGAAGGTCATACTTTAGACATCAAATTTAATGACATGAAGAACTTTGCATGGCCAATTGACTATTTATTTGAACTAGATCCAATGTCTGCGCTTATGGAATGAAAAGTACATCATTCCCACGAGACATAAATTCTCTATAGCACTTGAGATATATCCGGACGAAAAATATATCATCCCCCCTGAAACGTAACATATATTCACTCTAAAGTACTTGAGTTGAATCACTTTTGATACTAATAAGGCCACACCACTTATTTATAATCTCAAGACTCAATGTCTAACAGATAGTGGTTTCCCTCCCGCCATCTTAAGGAATTTAAACTAGTTGTTGAACTATTTCCTTATAATGTGACTACGAGGATTGGACCATCGAGCGCAGAATCTGCTCAAAATTTGTTTTCAAGATAAAACAAAGACGTCACAAAATATCTACATGTACCGAGAGATAATCACACATTGTTAAATTCCAAAGAAACCCATGCAAATGGATATCATGTGGAACCTCACAGTGATGAGAATGTAATTGATTGCATCTTTTATAGTCTCTAATATATTTGGAAGGAAATATATTTTATAGAAACTAATGAGTCAATCTAGTGAAATGAAAATCACTATAGTATTTGGATTATTGAATCCATATTGAATCTGACGATGAAATGTTGGGAATTGACTCATACAGGCTTTGGGTATAACCATAAAGACACTTTGGTTGTGATATGATGTTATGTTTACAATAACTCAAATGGACATCCTTTTATTTGAGTGAACAAGAAAATAGGAATTACAAAGATTGAAAGAACGCAAAGTGACGATATGCTTTTAAATTAATAAAGCATGTAACTAATTTACAAAGTCATTCTTTAGTAAAAAGGATTGAGACCATCCTAAGATGCAAATGGTAAACAACCCCTTCTTTCAAAAGAAACAAAGCGATATTTGTGAACATATCCATGCAGAATGCGGACCATCCAAGTGATTTATGGATCAGTGGATGATTTCATACTCATGAACATATACATTTATAAATTAAGGAATGCAATCTTTGCAAATTGTGGCTAAATTGTTCATGAACTGATTATTTTGAATCAATCCGATTTTGCTTCAATTGTGTGTTGTATACTTCTATGAGAATATAAATAATTAAACAACTCTATGAGTAACACAATTAATTCATTTGATTATCAATTGATCTAAGAATGTTAAGATGAACATGGTTAAGAGAAAAGTTTTCATATGGCTAACTTCGGCTAACTTTTATTAAACCAAATCAATATACACGTTTAGGTACGGTTACCCATATCTAAATGAAAGTATATTTCACTTGTGTGTAACAAGCTAAGACCATCTAACGGTGGAAAGATATTATCTTAAATCTTAAATCAGGTTTCATCTAACGGTGAATATTGATTGCTTTATTCCAAAGCTATCAAACCCTGATTTGAAGACTATATAAGAGAGAACTTTAGCAACTGGGAAACCTAATCCCCACACCTCCTGTGTGATACAGTTGAAACTTGAGTCGATACTCCTTTAACCTAGGTTTTTCCTAAAACCATTGTAGGTTAATGATTTAAAGACTTCATCGGGATTCTGAAGCCAGACCCAACTATTTTTTCTGTAGTTGCGTGTTCTGATCTTACTTTTTTCTATCGTATAAAGTACTATCTTCTCTAAGATTTGCTCGAGATTTATCTTCGATTGGTAAGATACAAAAAGTAATCACAAAGCTCTTCGTTTCATTAATTGTGATTCCATAATAACTTGTTCTAATACCATATAGTTAAGTTATTGTGAGGTGAGGTGATTGATATTACTAGGCTGTTCTCCGGGAATATAAGACCGGCGTATCAATTGGTTCCTGTTCACCTTGATTTATCAAAAGACAAAAAAAAAATCATAGGTATTTTTGTGGGATACAGATTTATCTATTCAATAGCCTTTTCTGTGTGAGACAGATTTGTTTATCAAATCTTCGACTTTGGGTTGTAGCAACTCTTAGTTGTGGGTGAGATCAGCTAAGGGAATCAAGTACGTCGAGTCCTGCTGGGATTCAGAGGCGTAAGGAACATGACTATACCTTAATCAGCGTGAGATTGGTTAGGGTTCAACTACATTCCAGTCTGAAGTTAATACAGTGTGGTGTTCAAATCGGGACTAGGTCCCGGGGTTTTTCTGCATTTGCGGTTTCCTGGTTAACAAAACTTCTGTTGTATGTGTTATTTCTTTTTTGCATTATATTTTCTATATAATTAATATATCACAGGTTGTGCGTAGTTCAATCAATTGGTAAATCCAACCTTTGGTTGTTGATTGACACTTGAACCTTAGTCTTTGGTACCGTTCAAGTTGTTTCTTATAATAATCAGGCTCAAGGATTTCTATCTGTTTGATTTACTGATTACATTGAGAAACAGAGATATAACTCTTGGATATAGTTTCCTTGATTGAGTATGACTGTCTAGTTGATTCTATTGGAATTATATTAGAGTTAGTTCATATAGATTGCCTAAGCGAAATATTGGGTGTGGTTGTTAGACCCCCGCTTTTTCATTTTGATTTATAGTTTACTAAAGTCAAATAAAGCATGATAATTGAGTATCACAATTCAACGATTGACCCTTTTAGATTGAAGATTGATAATAACGAAGACATCTACGAGGACTTAATCTATAACGATATGTGAAGACTAAGTGTCCTATTTATTAATTATTTCTACCATTCTATCTACTGAGACAATGCCATATTACATTAGTATTACGATAAAAATTGCAAAGAAGAAATTCGATTTCAAGCTAGTACTTGACAGATCTCGAAATATAAATTCAAGCAATGAAAGTTCTAAATAACCTATCACGTAATAGGTTAGAAACAATTAATTTTTCAATAAATCGTAATTGCGTAATATGTTAGCAAGAGACATCAAAGTTACATTCATGTTGACAAACTGATTTGGTAAATACACGAGCTTTGAGTTTACGGTTGTTTGTGGGTGAAAACCGTTTCTGCTGATTTCGGTAATTTCGTGTGAGTGCGGATGAGAAACGAAGTCTAAACCCAAAACAATGTACTTCACGGGAGTACTTTGATTCGAGAGATCAATCTGTACAAATACGGCCTAAACCAAGAAATGGTCGTTCCATACTTACATCGGTCACAAAGTGAAGGAGAAGGTTTGGTCTTAGGGAGGGAAGCGAAGAGAGTGTTGAGACCAGAATAGTTGATTCTGGAAGAGTAGTTGTTTGACGACTTGTATCAGAAAGTGAAACGCTAGCAGATTGGAAAGCTAACAAGTGATTTCTGAGTGTTGTGTTCTCCTGACCAAAACTTGTTTTTTTGGTGGAAATAGGTGAGACCTATTTATACAAGTCGCAATAAAACGTACCCTGGCCTCGTAAGAAGTGGAAGCGGTTGAGCGGTGGAAAGTGGTAACGGGTAACGCCTAGAATTGATGTTTCCATAATGAATATGCGTTTCACCACTTATTTCTTGCCATTACTAACCGCCTCACCTTTATGACACTTTCTTGTAACGGGCGTATTGCACGCCGCATGCTGTAAACCGCCAGACCAATACCCTGATGAGCATCCCCCAGTTTGTGACATGTTTTGATGTATCGAGTGTTTTCATTGGAAAACGTATATCATGTTACTATGTGTGGCAAGTTTAAATAGAGAGGCTTGCCGGTTCAGTGACGGCCTTCGATGGCCGAGATTTTACATCTCGGGAGGAAGGGTGGCCGTTGATTATGGCTACCTTCCGTTGGTAGCCAGTGGTGTGGCCGTGGTGTTGGCATGACTTTCGCATGCCTTTGGTGCGCCAAATTAGGGCTTGGCACAAACCGTGGAATTTGGCATTGCGACCAAAAGTTGCCACAAGTTTGGTGGCGAACTTGTACGGCTGAGATTTGCATCTCAGGAGAAAAGATGACCATTGATCATGGACGCATGTTGTTTGCATAGCGGCATTGGCAACATGCTGGTGGTATGCCAGTGGCGTAGCCATGGCATAACGACATGCTAATGGCATAGCCGTGGCATGGTGCCATGCTAGTAGCCGCGACATAGCGGTATGCCAGTTGCGGCGTGGCCAAAAGCTAAAATTGGCATCGTGGACGGATTTGGTAGCAACTTGCCCAAATTAAGTTTTGGCGTGTTGAAACCCTAATTAGTGCGTGTAGTATGCGTGCGGCATGTTTGGCGCGTTTTGGAAGTTGGCGCGTTTTTGGGAAGCTAGCGTGTTTTGGGAAGCCAGCGTGTTTTGGGAAGCTAGCATGTTTTGGGAAGCTATCTTAGTATAGCGATCTCTTTTGAGGCTGTGGCAGGTTTGGAGCAACCTGATTGGTCGACGGGAAGTGAGGCCAGCATGCTAGGGCATGGCCACACTTCCAACGCGCGGTGGCGGATTTGAAACGACTCTGATTGGTCGATGGAAAGAGGGCCGACATGCTAGGGCGCGGCCGCACTTTTAGTGCGCTTGTGGCGGATTTGGTTTCCTAGCTTGGTTAAGCACGGTTTCGACCAACTGGGTCTAGTATACTGCGCAAGGCGCGAAACCATAATTTTGCAAACTAGTCGGGTTTATGAGTTCTTTTGTGAGTCATCACAATAATTGGCTGGATTTTGTATACTGCCACAAAATATTTATCTACAGAATGCAGTGTGCTTTCTGTCTGAGTATTTCGTGCAATGGCCTTAACTTTGGTACTTGGAGGTTCATGCTACTCCGCTACGAGTGAACATAAATCCGTCATGCCATACCGATTTAAGGGTTCTGCTGGGGAACATAGCACATGAAAGTACTCAGTGAGTCTAGTATTGGCGAGGTGCTAGAATTTACAGAGTGTTATGGATAGAAGTGTATTGAGCGGCTCAATAAATGTGTCGGTGGAGAGGTTAGTACTCACAACACCGTTTCCTTGTAGAGTGATGTCACATCTGATGCAAGGTCTTACGATTTTAACCCTAAGCTAAAAACCACCATCAACATTAATTCCCCTGCTTAGCACGTAACAGTGGCATTGTTGCAGGGTAAGCATGAGATGGTGACATGCGAGAGTAAAACCGATAAAGCAATATGTGAAGAGATCGCCAAGGAAATTCAACTAAACTTTATTAGAAGGCGTGAGAAGTTTGTGATCTTTGTGCTGGCGGAATTTGCATAGATCCACTTTGACCATGGGACGTTGGCACTGCTAGCTTGAAGTAGCGGATGACGAGGCTGGCTTAGGCGCGGCTTGGCTGGACGCGACTTGGCTTGGCGCGGCTTGGCTTGGGCGCGGAGATGGTGGTTCTGGCTTGGGAAGCGTGCTTTGTATGGGAGGATGGCGTAGTCTAAGTCGCAGAATGACTCGGAAACCAAACCCTAATTGTTCCGTATAAACAAATATCTAACCCAGCTGGTATCACGCGTGTGAAGCCTTAATTCACGGCTGGTAAAAAGATTTTCTGCTGAATATAAGAGGTGATCTTGAATTCTTCACTCATACAAATCATCATAAAAATCGCATCCATCTTCCCCACAGGCATTGTGTCGTGTTTCTTCCTCTAGTTCCATTTTGTCTTTCTCATCATGTAGATTGCCGGTACAAACGTGGTAAATTTTTTTTAATTTTTTGTAGCACATAATGGGATCTTCCATGATGATTGTACCTCTTCGGAGAGAGATTTTGAACCTTACGAAACCCAGTTTTCTTCTCATGAGGAGGTATTAGACAGAATTGATTCTCTGTTCCGTGAGGATGACGAGATCATACAAGGCATGTATCTTGCCCATTTATGCAGAGTGCGAATGTGTGTTCAGACTCTCTTGGCTTCAGTGGACATGGAGGAAAGGTGGAGGCACGATGAAGAATCTCGGCTTGTCGGGAGATCTCAGAGCAATTAAGCTTTTCTACAACCCAGTGCTAGGGCTGAACGATTCGCCTCTCGATTGAAGCGGCGGAAGACTAAGTCCATGAAACTTTTAGGTGAAGACCAGTTTAATTACCCTGTCCATGATGGTATTGTAATCATTGACTTTGATGCGGACGAACTGGGACATCCTCAAGAAGCAGCTGGAAAGGCTCATGAGGAAGATGTCGATGCGGTTTACGAAACTGAAGCAGCTTCTGGAGTGGACGCCGAAACTACTGTCAAAGGTGTTGACGCAACCGCTGAGGATGCCGTCAAGGCGGACGAGGAGACAGAGGTAATATATGCCGGAGCCATTGGAGAAACTACGGAAATATACTACGGGACCTTTGTTGAAACAAACGCCGGACAGAAGTGGATGTCTTTGTGGTGACTCCACGGATGGGATGCCGCGGTCGCATTTTGCATCGAGACGGATTCTAGATGGAACGCCAAAGTTGCTGCTTCCGAGGCGGCGTTTGGATGGAACGTTTGCTGTTAGAAAGCGTGTTGGGGAAAGTGCTTGAAGAAGCTCCGATGAAGGCGCTATTGATCCAGGCGTCTGCCGTTAACGACCAATTTTTTCCACTTTTGCTATTTCTTCTTAGCGTGTATCCCCTTTTGATATTCCAATAGTTTACTTTTACTTTCTTTCTTTCATGGCGGAGTTAGGGTTTCGTCAAGTAACATTCCGTTATTCAGCTTTTATGGTTCACATCTCTGAATGAATTAATAAAACCCTCATATTGTTTCTGAGATTTGGAGCCGAATATTCTTGAAGAAGATATCTGTTCTGCCGCCTGATGATCACCTTCATTGCATATTTCCTTCTTCAGTATTTTGAATAGGTATTTTGGTTTCTTTGGTTTTCAATCGGCAGATAATGACTCTGTGAGAGTTTTAGGTTTACTTGGTATTTTTCCTTTAAGACGGTTTGGGAAAAAATTTCAAGGAAAGATGTTCTTTAATTGAAATTGAAAAATTCTACTCATGAATGCTAGCAGTGCAATTAGGGCTGTCAATGGATAAAAATCCATCGGATATTGGCAATACCGATAAGGTTAAGGTTAAGGGTTATCGGATATCCGGTATCCGATAATATTCGTCGGAATTCAAAAATTCCATATCGATAAGGTTAACGATAAGCTATCGGATATCGGATATTATTCCGATAATTTCCGTTATCTACTCATGGTACAAAAAACTTCCAATAATTTCCGATAATATTCAATAATTTCCGTTAATTTCCGTTAATATTCGATAATTTCCGATATTTACTTAGGAGAGACGTAATCAAATGGATAAATAGTAAACCTAAAGGGTATTAGGTATCGAAAATTTCCGAAAATTTTATGATATAGTTATACACTAACGGTATCGGATATTAACCTAACGGAAACTCCCTTAACCGGTACCGTTATGTTAATAAACGGATATCCGTTACGTTAAGGTTATCGGATATCGGATAACCGTTATGTCGGATATTAACCTAACGGAATCCGGATATTCGGAAACGGCTATCGGATATCGAATATCCATTGACAGCCCTAAGTGCAATCATTTTATAGAAGTTACAAACATTGCATGAAAAAGAAAAATGCTGAAGGAAATGCTGAAGGATAACACTGGGGGTGAAGGTAGCAAAACGTTTTAGGTATTGAAGGGTTTGAGCCATCGTGAGTGAATCGTGATACCTTCCAATTTGTCGGTATTGATGAGCTTGCAATAACCACCCATGATAACATCTGCCACCAGATATGTCTCGTATTCATTTTCTTTAGGCGGACCAGGTCGAGTCGCCATCTTCACTGTTATGTTCCCAACTTGAAACGAGGTCATATTGACTACTACATCTCCAATTTGAAATGGCTTGGAGCGTTGCACAACCTCTTGATTTTTGAACTCATCATGTTTGGCTGTGACAGCTTCCAAATTTTTGACAAAGTACTTGAAAGGCCTAACATCCCATTCACATCTCCTAATAACGCCTGAGTTGGTAATCGGACCAAGTCCTCATGCCTGGACGAGAGGAGAGGTGACTAGGTGCAGAAAGGGTTGTTTAACCAGACTTACTTGTGTTCGGAATCTGCGGATGAACGTCGATATGTTTTCTCTGTGCAATTGAGTTGCATTGGTAAGTTGTTGATACATCAACATGTAATCTTCAAAGTTGGACGGCTTGTTGGAAATTCTTTCGAGTACCGTCATCGGCAGAGGGGATGCTCTTAACTTCGTTTTGTTTCTGTGTACCCGTGCGCGCCCCAGAATCATGTCGTAATTTGAGAGTTCTTTGAAGATTTGAAATTTGCCATGTGTTATAGTATCTTCCACCTTGATTTCAAGGTTGATGTAGCCATATGCGTCCATCGCCTTCCCTTCCAAGTTTTTGACCACGGTTGGGGAACGGGTAGCCTCCTGCTTCGAAACTCCCGCAACTCTCAGAGTTCTGATGGTAACGATGTTGAAGTTAGAGGCCGCGTCGATTAATGTGTTGTCGAGCTTGGCGTCCCTCAGGTAAACCGTGGTCAGCAGTCCCCAGTTGTATTTTCCAGTACCGCTTCCCGAGAGAGTTTGGGGTTCTGGCGTGGTTTCTTCAGTAGGAAAGAGTCGCTTGCCCGATACGAAATGGTTAAGGGTTGTGAAGATATCTTGACGCTGTGTCTTGGAGAGATAGAGAATTTCGCACACATGATGCATCATGGATTGCACATCCTCGTATACAGAGTCCCCAGAGGCCATGCAACTCCTGACTGGAAGTGGATCTGTGTGAACTCCTTCATTGCCCAGTCGAAGCTCCCCCGCTTCTATCTTTTCTTTGAAGATATGATTTAGCTTATTGCAGTCACTGGTCGGGTGGTGGACAAATCTGTGGTACCGGCAATATTTTGGGTTCACCATTTCCGCTTCGGTTGGTGGGCGCCTGATATGAGGTAGCCTGATGGCGTCGTCTTGGATCCACGCTTCCAAGAGTTCAATCACCTCCTCGATTGGGAATGGGAAATCCAAGATATTTTCTCCAGCTTCTTGATGTCGTATGAGAGCTTTAGCGGTGGTCTTCCATGGCGGAGCTGCCTGTCGTGCTGGCGTTGTGCGTTTGGATGGCTGTTCTGTTGTTGGAGCCTTCCTTTTTCCTCCTTAGTCTACCACGCTCACAGAGGAGGGTCCAGTGTTGTATTGATTATTGATGAGGCGTCTACTTTCTCGAGTTTCGCGTGTGTCCTCACTTCTGGTTGGCCTGGTTCTTTCCAACAATGCTGGGGCTATTGTGGCCGACTGCTTCGAAGCTTCATGCAGTTCAAAGAATGTCTGGAATCGCAGATTCTCTAGTAAGGCGCGGTGATGGGAATCATACAATTGATGCAGGAATCCACCAATTGTTGTTCGGTCACGTTTGGGTCATTTCGTTGTTTCGTTGAAACATCCTTCCTAGATCTGAGAAGGTAATTTGCTCAGGCACAAAGAAGTATTTGTTGTAGAAAGTTGGAACCATGTCAGACTAGTTGGAGATGCTGCCTGGCGTAATGATGTTGTACCACGTGTATGCTCTTCCAGTAAGTGATTTCGAAAATTCTCTCAAACGGAGAACGTGATGTATTCGTGTTCCCCCAGGGACTCCAAGAATCGGGAGACATGTTCACGTGCATTACCGGTGCCATCATACATAGAGAATTGAGGGGAAGAGTACCCCCTTGGAAGAGGGATTCTTTGTACTTCCGGAGGATACGGGGGTTGATGTTGATGCACGTATATGGAATCGCTTTTGTCCCGGTTTCGGAGAAGTCGTTCCAAATATTCTCGTGTGACGAAATTGGACGGTTTATTTTTATCCGCTGGAGTTTTTGGGCGAGTTTCTTCGTCCACAAAGGTGCGCCATGTTGAGGTGCTGGCGCCAGGGGTATTGGAGGCGTTCCTCATTGGCTCTAGCTGGCGTGATTCTTGTGATAGCCGCTCCGTTAGCGTTTTGAGAAAAACAAGTACCTCATTCTGGGTTGAGGCCATGTTCGTTTGGGACCTAGCGAGAACCTCATGTCTTTCCATCAAGTCAACAATAGTAATATAGGGTCGGCTCCCTCTGGCTCCCCCAGCTTCTCGTCCTAAAGGGGTAGCTGTGGTTCTGGTAGCGGTTGGAAGTGTCATACTTGACGAAATATTGGGAGCGGCGGTATCAGCTCTGGCTCTGGTGATTGGAGGTGTAACACCTTAATGAGCATTTTCCGTGGCAGAGGTGATTGGAGGTGTAACACCTGAAGGAACATTCTCCATGTTGTTGATGTTGATAGGTGGCGTATTAGCACCACCGGGAGAGACGTTAACGCCGAGAATAATTTCGGCGCCAGTGTTCTCAGGGTTTGTTGTTGATCCTAACCAGAGGTCTACCATCTTGAGACCGAGGTTGAAAAATGAAATTCGGAATTGAAAAGTGATATTGCAACCGAGAGATTAATCTCCCATTATGGTCGCCAATTGTTTGTGGGTGAAACCGTTTCTGCTGATTTCGGTAATTTCGTGTGAGTGCGGATGAGAAACGAAGTCTAAACCCAAAACAATGTACTGCACGGGAGTACTTTGATTCGAGAGATCAATCTGTACAAATCCGGCCTGAACCAAGAAATGGCCGTTCCAGACTTGCTTCGGTCACAAAGTGAAGGAGAAGGGTTGGTCTTAGGGAGGGAAGCGAAGGAGTGTTGAGACCAGAATAGTTGATTCTGGAAGAGTAGTTTTTTGACGACTTGTATCAGAAAGTGAAACGCTAGCAGATTGGAAAGCTAACAAGTGATTTCTGAGTGTTGTGTTCTCCTGACCAAAACTTGTTTTTTGGTGGAAATAGGTGAGACCTATTTATACAAGTCGCAATAAAACGTACACTGGCCTCGTAAGAAGTGGAAGCGGTTGAGCGGTGGAAAAGTGGTAACGGGTAACGCCTGGAATTGATGTTTCCATAATGAAGATGCGTTTCACCACTTATTTCTTGCCATTACTAACCGCCTCACCTTTATTACACTTTCTTGTAATGGGCGTATTGCACGCCGCATGCTGTAAACCGCCAGACCAATACCCTGATGAGCATCCCCCAGTTTGTGACATGTTTTTATGTCTCGAGTGTTTTCATTGGAAAACGTGTAGCATGTTGTTATGTGTGGCAAGTTAAAATAGAGAAGCTTGCCGGTTCAATGACGGCCTTCGACGGCCGAGATTTTGCATCTCGGAAGGAAGGGTGGCCGTTGATTATGGCTACCTTCCGTTGTTATCCAGTGGCGTGGCCGTGGTGTTGGCATGTCTTGCGCATGCCTTTGGTGCGGCCAAATTAGGGCTTGGCACAAACCGTGGAATTTGGCATTGCGACCAAAAGTTGCCACAAGTTTGGTGGCGAACTTGTACGGCTGAGATTTGCATCTCAGGAGAAAAGATGACCATTGATCATGGCCGCATCTTGTTTGCATAGCGGCATTGGCAACATGCTGGTGGTATGCCAATGGCGTAGCCATGGCATAGCGGCGTGTTAATGGCATAGCCGTGGCATAGCGGCATGTTAATGGCATAGCCGTGGCATGGTGCCATGCTAGTAGCCGCGACATAGCGGTATGCCAGTTGCGGCGTGGCCAAAAGCTAAAATTGGCATCGTGGACGGATTTGGTAGCAACTTGCCCAAATTAAGGTTTTGCGTGTTGAAACCCTAATTAGTGCGTGTAGTATGCGTGCGGCGCGTTTTGGAAGTTGGCTCGTTTTTGGGAAGCTAGCGTGTTTTGGGAATCTAGCGTGTTTTGGGAAGCTAGCGTGCTTTGAGAAGCTAGCGTGTTTTGGGAAGCCAACGTGTTTTGGGAAGCTAGCTTCGTATAGCGACCTCTTTTGAGGTCGTGGCAGGTTTGGAGTAACCTGATTGGTCGACAGGAAGTGGGGCCACCATGCTAGGGCGTGGCCACACTTTCAACGCGCGGTAGCGGATTTGAAGCGACCTGATTGGTCGATGGAAAGAGGGCCGGCATGCTAGGGAGCGGCCGCACTTTTAGTGCGCTTGTGGCGGATTTGGTTGCCTAGCTTGGTTAAGCACGGTTTCGACCAATGGGGTCTAGTATACTGCACGAGGCGCGAAACCCTAATTTTGCAAACTAGTCTGGTTTATGAGTTCTTTTATGAGTCATCACAATAATTGGCTGGATTTTGTATACTTCCACACAAAATCTTTATCTACAGAATGCAGTGTGCTTTCTGTCTGAGTATTTCGTGCAATGGCCTTAACTTTGGTACTTGGAGGTTCATGCTACTCCGCTGCGAGTGAACATAAATCCGTCATGCCATACCGATTTATGGGTTCTGCTGGGGAACATAGCACATGAAAGTACTCAGTGAGTAGTATTGGCGAGGTGCCAGAATTTACAGAGTGTTAAGGATAGAAGTATATTGAGCGGCTCAATAAATGTGTCGGTGGAGAGGTTAGTACTCACAACACCGTTTTCTTGCAGAGTGATGTCACATATGATGCAAGGTCTTATGATTTTAACCCTAAGCTAAAAACCACCATCAACAACGGTAATATACTTGATGAGTAAATATCTAAACCGATTTGGTAACCTACACGAACTGATTTGGTCAGTTCGTGAACTGCTTGATTTTGAGATGTTCCTGGATACTTTTGAATTCTCAAGTACACAAACCTATTTGGTTAGTACGCGAACTCGTTGACTTTAAGTGGCTCTTGAACACTTTTTATAACTTAAGTACATGCACTGATTTGAACAGTTCGCGAACTTGTGAATATGAAAAGTTCATGAATTCCAAGACGGAAAATTATTCGCAAACTATTTTTCCAGTTGACGAACTGCTTTTGTTTTATAGACTAATTGAACTCAATTATTGCTTGATGGTTCACGGGCAATTAAACCATTGTTTTTAGGCTAACTGTTTGTGTAGGGGCATGTATCGATAAATATGTAGTGCACATTATTCTTTGTAATTCAATAAAAACTTCTCACATGCTTACATGATAAATCCATATTGATAAGTTAAGCTTACTTGGAGTCAAAGTAATTCGTAAACGTAGAAACTGGTTTATGAACTCATCTTTGATTGAAACCTACCTAGCCTTGTTCATCATCATTAGAAATAAAAGACTCTATGCATACTAGAATTTAGTCTTAGCATACTTTTCATAGTTGTGGCTAGAATTTCCTCTAAAGTCCTAGGTTTCTTCGAGAAACATAATAACGCTAAGACTTTTGAAGTCTTCACTAAAGGATTCATGTAGCCCGATCAGACTATCTTTTACGTGATTGTTCTTGATATACATAATCTTATCTTGAACATCGTAATTCTTGTCTATTATAATGTTCGTCCCTTCTGCCATACGACCATTCAAGATTGATAGAAATTACAAAGTTCTCTTTGTCTCGGACTTTTTAGTTCCACAAGATTTAAATCCGGTATAAATTAATCTTTTTAGGTAAAATCGATTATGCATTTCTATAACCTTTTTACGGGAGTAAGTTATCATAATTTGTTAGGTTTGCTTCTTATCTTCTTTACCCTTGAAAATACCTCATCATCAAACAAATTTTCATTACCTTGATTGAATATTCTTAAGAAAATCAATAGGATATATGTTAAATACACAATAATTAAAAGTCTTCACTTCGGATGAAGTAACTCCTACGCCTGTAGAGACCGTCACCCTGAAAAACATCAATGCGAAATCATCATACGCTATTCATTTTCATGGCAGATTTTTCTTGATCCATGAAGAACATCATCCAAGAATCGGCATATGTTTTTCATTTTTATGGATGATTATTCTTGATATTCTTTATCCATGAAAGAACATCAATCCGAAATCGGCATATATTTTTGATCTTATGGTCTTGGATCCAAGGATGTAAAGTACTATATACAAAGTTGGGTTCAAAAGGACCAAGACCATTTAGAACTTATCCAAATCAAGAAATTTTTATCTCCTTCTTGTAGAGAATTAAAAGATGAGCTCAATGCAAAACGAATGAAAACATTTTGACGTCGAACGAAAAAGTTATGAGCAAAACAGTCGATTAAATGCCTAGGTTTACAATAGAATGATAAGTGTATTTATGTCAACCAGTTCGGGCAAAAATAAAATATTTGAAGATAAACTCTTGAATTTGAGTTTTTTTTTCGATCGACATATGTAGGGAATCTTACCCACCGATTATAGACGTATTTTTATGCAGAAAACTACAGTTTTTTGAGTTTTTATCTGTCGACACTTGAAGGGGGTTCTATCCGCCGATTGTGATCAATCGATCATAAAAACGAAGAATGTATGCGGATTTTTGATTGATTTTGTTGATGGATCAAAAACATCATGAACAATCGACTATTGAAATAAAGAGCGCCTGCTGATTATGGGTTGATATTCTTCATGGAACAAGAACAATCAACCATTAAAATGAAAAACGTTTACCGATTCTTGTTTGATGTTCTTCATGGATGAAGAACATTGGTCATCGTGTAAGTGCCTTATCGACCAATGACCAATTGCACGTGAACCCAAAAACTTTCAAATTTTTTGAATAAGAAAGTAATATTGAAACCTTTTTCCCTATTTCAGACCAGTTTTGGGAGAAAGAAAAATAAATTGAAAGTGTTAGAACAAGTAAAGAAACGCAATTTTAACAATTACGAATAATCTAGTAGTTTCATCCTTTTTTAGATACTCCTTATCCTCCTCATCTATGCGGGCACAAAATTCAATAGGCCTCGATTAAAAAGGGTCTCAAATTCGTCAAATTTATAAGTGAAAACTACATGGAGACCCATTTTTACAACTTTTCCCACTGTAAAACCCATACGCGTGAAATATCACACGCGCACCCAAACAGGTCGTGCAAATTATTCACGCACCCAGAGTTTTCGAAATTACTTTTTTCCGAGTTTAACCTCACCCATACAAATAGTTAGTTCACAGCTTCGTTCAGTTTTCACAAATTCGGTTTCAAAGAGAGATTTCACGCCGAGCGATCGAGAAGGAGATAGAATACCAGCTAGAGTGAGAGATTCAATTATCGAGAGTCAAGAAGGAGATGATCTACAGCCGAATATAATTGAAGCTTTAGCCTCACTTTCACTTTCGAGATTCGGTTTGATAGAGATTGATAGCTCGTAGAGATTGATTCGATAGAGATTGATAGCTCGAGAGATTGAAGGAGCCGATTGAGGGATTTAATTTACTCTAAATTAGTTTCGTGTTCGAGCTACATTCCAATCTTGTTTCGATTTTTGTTTAATATGGATTCGATTCTAGGTTTTAGTTTCTGTAAGATTAGGATCTATTATTTTAGGTTTCCGAAGATTAATTTAGGTTTTCGAATCGGTTTTTAGATCTTTTAAGCTTGTTTTTGATTTTTTTTTTTATTTTTCTAAGTTCTGAAATTGTTACGATTAATGTAGGTCTTTTCGATTCAATCTGTTTGTTTCGATTTCATGTTAGGATGTTGATACACCAATTTTTTAGGTGTTGCTTAAAATTATTTGATTTATCAATTGATTTGTTTTTCCACTCATATTTTTGATCTGTTTTCTGTTACGTTAATGGAGATGTTATTGATTGGGATTGGTATGTTGTTGATTTCTAATCTGATTATGGTTAGTGTAGATTAGTTTTTGCTGTTGTTGATTATTTCTTTTAATTTTGAGTAAGAATTCTTTGTGAAGCCATATGCAGGATAGATTTTTATCTTTTGTGTTTTTGCAGGGTGAAATGCCTGCTGCTAGTGCACTAGCTGTAATTCACTACTTTAGTGAATTCTTAGCACATCTTGTTGATGTCAACACAACTCTAGAGAGTTTGAAGACAGCCGTTTGCCATAAGTGGACTCGTTTACTACCTCATCATGTGAAATTTTCTTTTAATGATGGAAACAAGTTTGTGCGAGTTGATTCTGATGTTCTGCTTCAGTGTTTTGTATCTCGTTTCCAATGTAAAGGTCAGAAAATCTTTGATTTACTTGTTGAAGTTGGCTTCAATTCTTTGAACAGTCGTAGTAGAGCTTCATCAAGTAGGCGTGTAATAGAACCTGAACCAGAAGAAGCTATGGTGAATTTCCTTGAAGATGGTTCTGTGCCTATTGACAAGGTTCTTAGGACTGAAGGCTGGGATAAATTACTTGGTGATGTTGATAAAGTATTTTTTGGAGGTGTAGCAGAGGTACGTATTGCGGTAAAGAAATACGAGGTAAAAACTGGGCGTGTTCTTGTATATACTAAGAATGAACCTAGCAGGTTCTATGCAAAATGCTCTAAAGAAAAATGCCCTTGGGAGTATAAGGTTTGTTCTGTTGATGTTGAAAACACGATGCTTAAGGTTAAGAAGTATGTTAGCGGTCATACCTGTGGTGTGGGATGTCAAAGGCTTTTCCACAGGCTCAGCAGTAAATTTGTTTCTAGTCTTATCAAAGATGAAATTAGAATTGATCCGAGTTTCAAAGCATCTGATTTGAAAAAGTTTTTTAAATCTAGTTACGGGATGAATATGAAATATTACCAAGCTTACAATGGAAGATAGAAAGTGTATGAGAAAATATTTGGTGATGAGGCCATGTCGTACTCGCATCTGGTATGGTTTGTAGAAGCCATTCGCAGCACAAATCCTGGGAGTTGGATTGATTTTCAAGTTCAAACGGATGAACCTGAATTGAACTAGGATAGTTCAACTGAATTAGAAGATGAGGCACCTTCAAATAAGTTTGTGCGTCTTTTTATTGCTTTCGAGGCATGCATCGATGGTTACCGTTACCTTCGTCCCATGATATATGTCGATGCTACCTTTCTTACAGGGAGATATAGAGGATGCCTCATGGCTGCAACCGCTATCAATGCTGAAAATGGTATTTTTTCTGATAATGCATGCTTCTTATATATGTGCATAATGTCTCATGCATTATTTATTTTGACTTCATAATGTCTTATGCATTATTGTTTTCACTTTTCTGGTTATGCATCATTTCTGTTTAGATGCATAAGACATTATACATTATTTATTTTAACTGCATGATGTCTTATGCATATTTTAGTTTAGATGCATAAGACATTATGCATTTTTTGTTTTCACTTTTATGGTTATGCATCCTTTGCTCATTAGATGCATAAGACATTATACATTATTTATCTTAACCGCATGATGTCTTATGCATTATTGTTTTTCACTTTTTCGATCTTATGCATCCTTTTTTATGCAAGTGCATAATGTCTTATGCACTATTTAGTTTAGATGCATAAGACATTATGCATCCGTTTTTAGCGCGCATACTTCATGTTTACGCTGGCTTGATTTTATATTTTTTTTTGTCGTGTGGTTCTTTCCACTAGCCATGGCCCCGGTACCTGGTGAAGATAATGATAACTCGGGAATGGTTCATGAGGAATTTGAGTTATGTTCTTGATCATGATCAAAGGCCAATCACATTTTTATCCGATCGTGCGGAAGGATTAAAGAGAGCTATTAGGTTTATTTTCCCGGAGCCTTCCATAGTTTCTCGCTACTATCATCCGAAGATGAACTTACCAATTAATGGCTCTGACGAAAGGTATGGTGCCGTTATTGATGCATTTCAAGCTGCTGCGTATTCTCTTAGTCCCGAAGGTTTCCAAACTGCCATCGCTACGATTAGGGGTCTTGGTTGTGGTTGGGTGGCAGACTATATTGAAGATATCCCTTCGGAGAAGTGGTCAAATGCCTTTTTTCAGGGTTGTAGGTATGGTAGGACATCTTCTACTCTTGCCGAATCCTTCAATAGTTGGATGAAGGTACACAAGAATCTCCCTGCAAATGCTCTTATGGATCAGATAAGGAAGGATGTGATGGGTATGATGTCAGAAAGGCGTAATGCGGTAAAAGTTTCATAACAATTCTCACACCGAAGAATGAAGCTAAGATGGAGGCTCTTATTGATGAGGGTTTAACCCGGCTGGTTATACGATCCGATACTCATGTTTATGAAGTGGAGGGAGGGGAGAGTTCTCATAGTGTTAACCTTGAGGCAAGGACATGTACCTGTCAGAGGTGGCGCGTCTATGGATTTCCATGTGTGCATGCTTTCACATCGATAACAATGTCCGGTTCTAATCTGTATGATTTTGTTGAACCTTATTTCACTACCGCATACTTCAATAATGTCTCTGACCATGCAATTCATCCTATTCCGAACTACAACAGGCCTGAATTTTATGAAGGTAATGATATTATCAATGTACCTGATGTTAGGAGGCCGCCAGGGCGACCACAAGCTAATAGACATTTGAGCCGTTACGAGAAGCCGCCCAGGAGAGCAATGCGATGTGGTAATTGTTGTGAGATTGGTAATCACAACAAGCAAACTTGTACAAAGCCTACCTGTTACAAGAAGCCTCCAAAGCCGCCGAAGAAGCCGAAGCAGCCCAAGGGAAGTTAAGGGAGAGAAATTATCTTGTTTGTTTCTTCAGACTATTACTTTTATGTTTGAACCTTATTCATTTTTCTTTAATTAGATTTTATGAACAAGTACTTTTTCTTTACTTAGTTTCTTTTTTGTATTGGTTTTATGAAAAATACTTGTTTTTTTCGGTGTGTGTTTTTTCGCTTTGTATCGATTATGTTTTCATTTTTTTATCTTAAATGCATAGTAGATTATGCATTAGTTTTCGATGATGCATAATATCTTATGCATTATGTTTTGAAGATGCATAATCATTATGCATTTATTCTTTTAAAGATGTCTCGCATAACGAGTCATTCAACTTTGGTTCTTTCATGCATCCGTATATGCATAACAAGTAATGCGTCCGCATAACAAGTCATGCACATTTGTTTTATTCTCGCATAACATGTTATTCAGTTTGTTGTTTGTTGCATAACATGTGCTCTTTTGTTGCATAACATGATATTTAGATGTTTATATGTAACCCGTTGTTCCTTCATTTTCCTTGTAAGATTTATATCATGTTATGTTTATAATCGGGGTTCGAGGGCAGCGCCCCTCGTTATCATAGTACAGCTTAAATGAAATAAGATTGCAGCAAATATATATATATATAAATATCGACAAGATAACAAGATATAAGTTGTTCGGACAAGATTCATACCAACGCATTACACATAACTACGCTTGAAGTTAAGCTTCACACTAACTACTTTCCCATTAGTTTTCACTCCCAAGTTAAATTGCTCATCCTACCAACAACACACAGTTGTTAAAACAAAGTTACGTTTCAACCTTTCTATTATGCACAACATCAGAACATTTACGCACAAACCTTCATCACATTGACGCACAACATCATCCCGGATGTCTTCATTGGCATCTATCCCCCAACAAGTTTCCAATATCCGTCAACAATTTCAATACCAGGCTTACTCTTTTCTTGTTAGCTTTTTCTCAGCATCTTCCTTTCCCAACTTCACCATTTCTCGCCCGACTCCGGACTTCATACTCATTTTCATATAGTAGCATACAAATATGAGGCGATCGGGGTGATGACCTTGTTCAGAACAGTCATGGCAAAAATATCCTTGTATACAAGCGGTTCCCTCTTTATATCCACGATTTCGGTGATAGATTCAGTTTGTCATACCTTTCGATCAAATAAGGCATACAAGCCTTTGCCATTATAAGCGCTTGTTTCTTGCGATTAACTTTATAGCCTTCAAGATCTGTTATAGAAGTTCCACTCACCCTCCGAAAAGTCATACTCTAACAATGTCCAATGTGTACCAAAGATGGTTTTCCTTTGTCATATAGTTCATTGGGATGAACATCTTCTCAACTTCAATAGGGAGATTCAAGATGAATTCTCCAACATATTTGGAAATCCCATCTTTCTCCTTTGTTTTAACAAAGAACGCAAAAGAAATATTTTTTAGGAAAAAAAGTTAGTGGATGTAATTGAAAGGGTGCACAACAGTGTAGGAAACAATGATGAATAACTTGTTATGCGGTTCAAAACTAGTTGCATAACATGTTATGCGAAGTAATAATATGGGCATAAGATAATATGCAATAATGACTTGTTATGTAGCAAAATGAAATTCTTTTTTTGACTTACCCAAGCATCCGGCCTCATGAATGCAGACTCATACCTCTCGTTGAATACTCACATCATTCTGTTCATTTTTCCGCTTCGTGAACAACCTATAACCGTAGTAGCATAGTACTTGTTCTTCTAGGTATTCGTTGTTCATTAGTCTGCCTTATTATATCTCCGTGAATCCGAATATCCCACAAGTACGGGTCTTCTCCTTCTCTGATACTCCAAGCCGAATTTCTGCAGACGACATAATTAGTGAGATTTTTATTCAAGTGACATGATTGTTTTAGAAGCATAATTTAGTATGCATGGGTTTTATTTAAGCATAACTTCTTATGCATTTATTTCATAAGAAGCATAACCTGTAATGCATTGATTTTTTAAACAGGCATAAATGTAGTTTTGATGTACTTACAGGCTGTTGGCATTCTCAAAGTACGTCTTCAGTATTTCCATCAAGGCTGGTTCTATTGTATCCTTGTAATCCTGAAAGCATTCCATTGTTTCCAGCGGAGGTAATTTTCTGAACGGCCCGCCAACAGACGTACGAGGATTTTCTTCAACTTTATTCTCATCAGGCTTGTCTTTTTGCTTCTGCTGCTTCCCTAGCTCACAATCTTTGAGTAGTACACTGGTTGTCCTTTGATTCCATGTTGTCCTTTCCTTGATTATTCTTACCTTGCTTCCTGGTTGGTTCCCATCCTCTTCTGCCATGTTTGCTTTTCCTTTAGTGGTGTATTTCTTCACAGCTTTCTTCTTTTCAAAGACTGTTTTTGGAACATATTCCTCTTCTAGTTCTTCTTCCTACAGATTCATGTAAACAAGTGTGTTAGATATAACAATTAAGTAAATAGTAGTTGGTTAAATAGCAAAACAACAACATAATAAATAATATATAGTTGATTAAGTAAATAATAAATAGTACATAGTTGATTGTGACATTAAAAAAAAAACTTCAAGCAGTTCATGGATATTCAAATACATAATCTGTTTTATAATTTCTGTACCAATGATAGTGAAATGTTCTCCATCTCCGCAGCTTCATTGTTTTCAAAGCATCGATGGCCGTCTCCTTATCTCAAAAGAATGCGACCGTCTCAACAGCTGGCTGTTGTGACTTTTCTGCGACTTGTTCTTCTGCCATCTCAACAGTGGGTTGTTGCGGCTTTGTTGCGACTGGCTCTTCTGGCATTTCAACAGCTTGCTGTTGTTTTCCTCCAACACCATCTTCTCCTTGTGAAATATGGAGATTAAATGAGGACCCTTCAGCTACATTCTGAATTTCTGGAAGATTTTCACCATCTTCTTCTCCAGCACCATCTTCCCGTCCAAGACCATCATCACCATCTTCTCCTCCAAAGACCATCATCACCAAAGAAGGAATTCTTTTTCCTGTGCTTCAATTCTTTCTTGAGTTGTTGCAGATTTGGTGTTGTCTCGCAATTCCCTCGTGTGTCTGTTTCCTTGTCGCCGGAGAGATTAATGACTTTTTCGTGTCCATGAACTTGTAAGGTGAAGTCTGAGTCCCCGACTAGCCGTTTGGTCTTGGCTATCAAGTCCGATAATTTTCGCAATGATTCTTGTGTAGGTGGCTCGAGTTGAGGATACCACTTCAACAATTGTCTCATTCGGGGCAAGTTTTGGCTCGAGTGGGACGCTTGGCTCACTTGACGATGCATTGACGCTAGGGCCACTGATGATTCCACTCGCACCTCCTCTTTCACGCCGATGCAACGAGCAACTCCTTCACTTTATCGTACAACCGAGAATTGAAGTCTCCCCAGTCTGTCTATATTCCCCCGAATCGCTTTTGATGTCTTTTAGCATTTCTTGGACATTCTTCAACCTTGCGCTGGGACTATCGGGAAACTTCTCCTCTTCAATGATCTCGTAACGCATCCCGAAATGCATCTTCATACTTGTCCCCGTTCACCTCAAGATACATTGCGATGAGCTCATATATAGTTTTCCCTGTTTCTTTGTTCTCTTGGTTCACGAGTTCCAACTCCATTCGACCGTACGCATCTCTAAACGTCTCATGAAACCGCAACATGATTAATAACACTCATCAGGGAATGCATAACAAATATAACAACATTTTTCATATGCATAACATGTGATGCAGATATTTTAAACAATGCATAACTAACCATGCATTAAACATTGGAGCTGCATTACATCTTATGCACTCATATTTCACAACCCTGCATAACACTTTGTTATTTTTAAATAATGCATAACTGGTTATGCATTCACAATTGCATATGCATAAGACGTTATGCAACTATTTAGAAAGGTTCATAATATGTTATGCACTCATATTTAATATAACAACATTTTTTATATGCATAACATAACATGTGATGCAGATATGTTAAACAATGCATAACTAACCATGCATTAAACATTGAGCTGCATAACATATTATGCACTCATATTTCACAACCATGCATAACACTTTTGTCATTTTTAAATAATGCATAAATGGTTATTCATTCACAATTGCATATGCATAAGATGTTATGCGAGATAATTTATAACGGTTCATAAAAAAATACCGCCAAATCTGTAATATGCTTCTTGATCATTGCTTTCTTCATTGCTTTGCAAAGTCCCACCTCCCGACTCTTGGTGCAAAGAAGATCACGCCACCGACCTTGATGTCGGATGCCAACTCGGCTATGTTAGATTTCTCACCCAACCAAAGCTGCAAAAAACAATAACTAATATATAAGATATTTTATATATTTGATTTATTGAAAGAGAATTAAGTAAACAAAAAAAAAACCCAACTCACAAGAGAATATATAGTGCAACCAGTGGAAATTCGATCTCGAAGATTCTTTTCTTTCACGGTTTTGATGCCGTTCATCGAGGTTATCGTGAATCAAATCAGGAAATGATACAGAGTCCATGGTTTGCAAATTCTTCACCAAACCAACATATTTCACCTCCAAATTGTCTCCCATTGACCCACAGAAGAACAAGACGACTAGCATGTAGAGGCATTTGAGGCGGACAACTTCCTCTTCACAACCTTTCTTATCAAGTCTTTCCAACACTGACCTTTGAATATCCTCTACCCAAACCTTTGTTACCCGTGCTTTGGGATCTGTACTCACTTTACCATTCTTTTGTTTTAGTGGGAATTGCTTGACCAAGGCAAGTGATTGAGTCAGCTCTAGCTCTTCCTTTGAAGTCAGAATATTTCTTCCTCTATCTCCTTGAACTCTTGGAATCAGGAAAGTAGCAGCAAGCTCACTGGCTGTTGACGGTATACACTTGTTTTCAGACACCTTGAATGAATGCTGACTTAAATCATCATGGTTATATGATAAAAAGACCTCATCCATCAGCTGGCTGCTCTTACCATCAAACAATGCCATGTCCGCAGTAGAAACCCAGTTATAGAATTTCCAAATGGACACACATTCATCATACTAGCTTGCGTTGGAGTAAAACCACCTCTTTCCTTTATTTTTGTGAACAAGGTACCTACCCTTAGAAATCCTGCTCTATAAGTACCTTTCGAGTTGCGCAGCTTGGTTTTAGGTTTAATTTGCATAAATAAAAGAGCAAAAAAATTGCATTTTACTAAGTTAGAAACGTTATTTTGACTTGCATAACCTCCTATGCCTCTTATTCATGCATATGCATAAACCGTTATGCACAATTATTACAATGCATAACCTATAATGCACTACTTTTTAGAATGTATTTTTGCAGATTTATTATGTTGCATAACCTATGATGACTTGTTATGCACACCAAAGTTGTATCCATTTATTATGCATTTTTTTAAAGAAGCATTGCTTGATCCCAAAACTACAAAACTAGCGGGTAAATGATCAACATAATTTTTTTTAGTGATGCATAATAGGAATTCAACGCTTTGGTTTATAGACAACACATTTCTAATCAGGTTCTTCTTCTTCTTCACCTATGATGACTTGCTGATCAGGTTCTTCTTCTTCATCTTCTTCTTCACTTTCAGATCTTTCAATTTGCTTCTCCTTCTTCTTCCTTTTCACGTCTTTTGATTGTTTGGGTTCACATCTTTTTCTTTTCCTTTGCTTATCAACAAACTTGCTTGATCAAACAGACCAAATCAACATTGAAACAAATCAATCATACTAAAGAAACAATATATCACACAAAAAAGAAATCATAAGCAAGTCTTACCGGTTTCCTTTGGTTCAACTTTTTCAAAATCATCTCGTGTCATCATCCGAAATTTCCTTTGGTGCAGCTTTCTTTGCTCTCTTTGTTTTCTTTTCTGCTTCATGCTTAGGTGAACTAGGTGATTCCTGATCTTTCAATCTCTGCGACTTCCTTGATGGGGTGGTTGCTTCGGGATCTTATTGACACACAAATAAGTAAGTTATTCATATCAGGTTATGGAGTAATTTTGGTAAGCATAACAAGTCAAGCATTTGCATAACAAGTCATTCAAACATGGATCACGAGACACATGAAGGAATGTAAATGCATACCAGAGACATTCTTATTCTTCTTGGCAAACAGGGCTTTATGTTGGTTTTCGTCTCCTTTGTCATTGCTGTTCACCATCGTTTCCGCCTTTTCTACTTCTAGATTATCATCATTAGAAGGTAAAAATGATGTTAAAACTTAAATAGATTAAAATGAAAAAGTAACACTTAAAAATGGGTGTTATGCAGTGTTTTTTTGAAAGCATAATCTGTCATGCATCTGCAAAACATGTTATGCACATTTATTTTGATCTCGCATAACCTTTCATGCATAATGCATGACTAGATTTTATGCCGCATAACTTTGTCATGCATAATGCGTAACTAGTCATGCATTCGGGAACTAGTCATGCATAACTGTTATGCGAGATGATGCATAACCTGTTTCGCAATCATTCATAAAGTACGCATAACTTATTATGCACTCAAATAACTTGTTATGCGTTTTTTTTATGCATACAGAGACTTCCAATCTTTCCACAAGTATTTTTCTTTGCCTTCTTTTGCATCTTTACCGAGTGGTTGGTCACTATCACTTTCTACTTTTTCATCTTCAACATCATCGTAAAATTGATGTTAAAATCAAACAATGGGTAAGTTATAGAGCAAAAGAAATTAGGGGTAAACATATTTAGGATGAAAATTTCACTTAAACAAAACTTAAAATTAAAGATACAAAAATGGAAAAAACAAAATCAAAACACAAACAGATGAAGTAATTCCTGAATCTCACCATTTTTTTTCTTTTTCTTCGATTGAATTTCTCCTTCGTCTTCAACATCAAGAACAAAAGTTAACATCGAAAAAAAAAAAAATCAAATCTACTGAATGCAAGCAAGAATACATCGATTAAAGCTAGTTTCAATACCCGTTTTCTTCTGTTTCGACTTCTGAAGACGCGTTTTACTTGGCATTTCATCCATTTTTGACGAACTGTGTTTCTAGGGTTTTCGATTTTCTAACCTGTAATCTGTAATCTGTAAGTAGTTTCTAGGGTTTTCGATTTTGAAATTGAATTCGCAGGGTTTGGTTTCTGCGAATGATGATGGAGAAGAAAAAAAAATGTAGATCGTGATGGAGAGAACCGATGAAGATGAAGAAGAAATAGTAGTAAGTAGTAACGGGTGGAATTGAAATAAATGGGAGTTATTCTAACCGTACGAAACCGCTGAGGGTATTAGTGACCTTTTTCACGTTTTTAATTTTTTTTTAAAACTTTGGGTGCGACCGTAGGCAAAATTAATCGTGGGCCTGCTAGTGAGAATTTTTTTTTTTGGGCCTGCCCCTAATTTTCCCAATTTATAAAGCATGCAACCAAAAAAACTATCCTTCCGATAATTTCAGCAAAATTCAGGTTCAGATCTATCATAGGCACAGTGGGCGCATTTGCCCACTGAACTTTTTTCTATGTAATCTCAGCATTTGCAAGTGGTATCACGGATGGCCGATGATTCTTTCTCGCACCAAAAACCAGTACACCTCAATCACACTCTAAACTCCCCTTCCTGTGGTCACATAAGGCGCAACCAAATGTTTGGCTGAGAAAGAACTCCTCCTTGATATTTTTGACCTCTATGAAAAATCTAAATCAACTAACCACAAACAACCACCACAAATGTTCGGATATGCCTAAGTGGACACAAGGATGAATAGAAGCATGCCGTGTGGCTAATGATAAAGAAGCTTACCATATTTTATTAGCCAATCAGAATCTGCAATGAGATTCTCTTATATCTCCCCTCACTCACTACTAGTACTACTACCACCACCACCACCACTCTTAACACCATCACCACCAAACAACTACAACAGCAACAACAAAAAGTTTTTCTAGCTCCTCTTTTTGCATTTCTCTCTAAGAAGATGGCAGCAAACACATTGAGGAGCTGTGGAGTTGCAGCAGTTTTCCCATCAGTTCTTTCTTCATCTAAATCGAAGTTCGCCACTTCAGTCGCTTTTCCCGGTGCTTACTCCAATGGCTCATCACGATTCACCATGTCCGCCGAGTGGATGCCCGGTGAACCTCGCCCATCTTACCTTGACGGTTCCGCCCCAGGGTAACTTTGAATTCAGAACCAAATGAAAATTTTGATTCAAGAATTTTTATGGAGCCGGAACATTTTTTGCTTAAATACTTTTTGTGTGGTGCAGTGACTTTGGATTTGACCCTCTTGGCCTTGGAGCAGTCCCAGAGAACCTAGAGAGATTCAAGGAATCTGAACTCATCCACTGCAGATGGGCAATGCTTGCTGTTGTAAGTTTATGGTTAAACTTGACTTGAAATTTTTGTATATGTGCATGTTCTGGATCAACCATTAGTTAAAGGGGACTTTTATGTTTGCAGCCTGGGATCTTGGTGCCAGAGGCATTAGGATTGGGCAACTGGGTGAAGGCTCAAGAATGGGCAGCACTTCCAGATGGACAAGCAACTTACTTGGGCAACGTAGTCCCATGGGGAACACTTCCAACCATCCTAGTCATCGAATTTCTCTCAATTGCATTCGTTGAACACCAACGCAGCATGGAGAAAGACCCAGAGAAGAAGAAGTACCCTGGTGGAGCTTTTGACCCCTTGGGTTACTCCAAAGACCCTAAAAAGTTCCAGGAATACAAAGTCAAGGAGATCAAAAATGGTTCATCTCTTACCCCAATTTTTTTACCAGTACTCATAACTTATCATCCGATTATTGATTTGAAAATGTCAGCTAACATTAACTTCTACTGTTATTTCAGGTCGTCTCGCTTTGTTGGCTTTCGTTGGTTTCTGCGTGCAACAATCCGCATACCCTGGAACTGGACCTTTGGAGAACTTAGCTGCACATTTGGCTGACCCATGGCACAGCAACATCGGGGACGTTTTGATCCCAAGAGGACTTTAAATTTGCCTAGATTGTTGAAATTTGCTATCAACCCACTGTAAAACTCCCATGTAATCATTTATAATGAGCTCTTAATTGCAGATCTTGTTTTGTATTTTTATCAGTAAAAACTTCTATCTGTATTCTTCATTCTACTACAAAATTGTGTGGAACCTTTTATATCTATGACATTGAACTACTCTATCATGTAGTATTTCAAAGAAAACTCTGGGAAAATATAACTATGAAAGTAGCTATAATCCATGATTGCCGAATACGTGTTGATGCTGAAGAAGGCAAACCTGTTTAGATAACGAAGCCGTAAATTAGTACTCCTATATAGGTCTATATGTTGCTACAGAATGAGAAGTTTCTTCTGTTCTTTAACATTGTACATTCAATTTTATTCCTTCAAAAATTCTATGCTATATCAATAAACAAAGAACTAGGAAAAGGTTTATATACCTGGAACTGATTCTTTTGCCGAGGGTTCAACCTTTTTCAAGTTCAGTTCTTGTATACTCGAAGAAATGGAAGCTGAATTCCCAAGGTATGATCTTGTGAGCTTCTCGACTTGAGTCAACCCTTGAGCACTGCAGTTATACAATGAGTTGCTAAAGAAAATATACTTGCAGTGGCTAAATTGGATTATGTTTTACTGATTGTCTTTCTCGCATATAATGAATGATGAAATTGAACAAAATATCCTAGTAATTCACTCTTGGTACCTGGAACTAAGTAGGTGACCAGCTGCATTTTTCCCGGTGTAAAGAGCATCAACCCATGTTGCATTAAGCAATGACTGCAAAACTGCAGACATCTTTTTGCTTGAAATAGAGTTACTGGTCATTATGGCATTCGCAGGAACTGCTCCAAATCTGATGCAAAGAAACAAACCTGGTAAGGAAGATAACAAGAAACTACTAAACCGCGGCATTGATGTTAAAGTTTTAGCAGTGAGCTGAACAAAATTGGGAATAATTGATAGCTTGAAGCCTAGAATGTCAGTAGAACGCATTTCTTTTTGCTTCAAAACTGTAAGACCAATAATCGTACACATTCTCACTAGAACAATTTGTGTTTTATGGCCAGATTGGGATTAACCAAGCACATTACCAACAATTCAAGACGTAAAAAAGAACATGAATTGAAACACCTCAATTTAGTGTATTGAAACTTACGAACAGTCACCAGGATAACCATTGATCTCCTTGCAGCCTCCCTGGGGACAAAGATACCTGCATCAAGAAAAAGAAGGAACTGCAAAGAGTTAACAGCCAGATAAAGAAAACGCACATTTATGTAATCACAATGAACCAAAACATAGTCACCCACATGAAGTCACTCAAGGACTTAGTCGACCATGTCTGGTTATTTGGACCTTCCTTGGAGAAAAGCAATGCAGTATCTCCTTTAACAAATGCAATATCACCCAACTCCTCAACAAGGCAGCGAAAGGCTCCTGAATGACCCGAATACAAACTGCTCTCACTACATGAACCATTTTCATTACCACACCCACTACAAATACCCTTACTTTCAAATTCCGAAGGCGCACAAACCTTGGAGAAAAACCCTGTTACAATCTCCTCATCATTCAATTGTTCAGAACTACTCAAATTCTTAAGATAATTAACAGGATAATTCCAACCCATAGCTGTTGAATAACCACCATGACAAGATTTTTTTCTTTTGAAATCCAACAAACTAATTTCTTCTTCATGTTTGCACTCTTTTTTGTTCACAATTGCAACAGCTTCATAACTTTCAGCATGATTACAATAAACTTCATTTGCAATTGCTTTCATTGAGTAATTGAGAAATGCAATGTATGCTAATCCTGCTTCTAAGTTTATTAAATCCGCTTCGCCTTTTTTTATCGATTCTAAACATGATTCAGTTGTTTCTCTTCTAACACTACACATTGCAAACAACAACAACAAAATAAAATGAAATAAGAATCACACTAAATGAAATTTCAAGGTACAAATTGAGAGTCATTTACCATTCCCAAGTATAATTATCTTTCTGCCCCAAGAGGCTCAAATAGTTCTGACAGTCCTCAAACTCATCTCTCACTGCACACCACTTCACAGTCCAGGGATCTGACTGGACGGGCGACGGCGGCGGAGAAGACAAATCACTGGAACCCTCCCCTCCCAAACCCGGCGCAGGAGCTCCACCCATTCCATTTGTTTCTCCACTTATTCCCTTTGCCGGAGACAATGCCGGGGGTTCCGACATTGTGCCATACTCCGGAGATAAACCGACACTATCACCAGATCCCGGTGCCGGAGCTGGAGCTGGTTCATAACCTGAAACTAAAAATATAGGCTTAAAATTCAGAAAATCAACTTGGGTTTTGCTTAAATCTTACAAATCCGATATGGGTTTTGCTTTAAAACACATTGATCATACGATTTTCATACCTGTAATGTCGAGAGAAACCCTTGAAAGAAGAAGAATGTAGAGAAAGATTATACTTTTGATCTCCATTTGAGCAGTGAAAAATAGAGAAGAAGAACATACTCAGATAGTAATATCAAACTTACAATTAACTTAGATTATTATTATTGCTTTAGAGTGAAGTTAAATCAATAAAGAAAACTGACAATGTAAGCAAAGTTCTGATTTTTCATCGCCGAATTCCCACGTAAATTTGAAAAAAGTAATCCATTATTACTATGATTGATAGAATGATTAGTTTTAGATTAGAATCACTTAACTTAAAATAAGTATGATTAAATTAAGAACAGCATAACCAAAGGAGGTGCCTTTTGTTTCCATTGACTGTGTATCTTAACTAGATCTGCACCTCTCTGTGGTACAACTGAGCCCGCCGACCCGCCCCATGTTTGATTGTAACCTACCAAACGATACTTTTTGTCTAGTGTAAATGTTTGTACTCATGGCTAAATTGTTCTGCCTAGAGGGAGTAGTGCTCCAGGTTGCAATTTCAAAATATCTAATAAGTTCTTCTTTGTATTTGAATCTCATGTCTATCTGCTCAGCATGGATTCTCCTGGTTAGCTTGATTAAGTTGCAGGAGTCTGATTAAAACTCCATCATGCTCTCCAATTCTATTGCCCATTTGAAAGCTTCTTGAGCTGCTAGCTGGTAGATCTCTAAGTTGCTTCCTTGTAGGTGCCCAAAACCTCTGGCTCATGTGCATGCTCCTGTAAAATTGTAGAGCATCAGTGTTATTCCATAATAATTCAGATTATCATTGAAAACTACTGTCATATTTATTTTCATAGTGAAGAGTGGTGGTGGTAGCCAATGTAGTCTGAATTCTATAATTTGCTCTTCAGCTTCATGTCTGGTATAGTCTACGTGCATAAAGTGTTTTTGTATAATGCTTTCAGCTGCCTGTCTAGTATTTATGAGGTGTATTAGCAGTTGTTTTAGTTCTATTAAAGTAAATATTGCATCTTTCTTTCCATAATGGCATAGGAAAGTGACACATATAATTGTCCAATTTTTGTTAGGATTGTTCCTTCATATTGTATAAGATAACCAAACATGAAAATCTGCACACTGATTATAGACAGTTATTGGGTCTATTTTAGTTCATACCAGACTTGTTGAATTAAAGGGCAAAACATAAATAGATGGATTAGAGACTCCCTTTGACAGCTGCAGATTTTGCAAGTATCCTCTATGTAGCGTAAGATTTTTCCAATATTTTCTCATGTAGGTAGGATGTTGTGTGCTTCTTTCTATGTGAAGAGTTTTATGGATGGACTAGTGTTTAGTTTCCATATTGCATTCTATTTTTTGTTTCTTATGATCCCAATACCTTTTTTTGTTGTCAGTTCTCTGTATAGAGAATTGACAATGAACTTTCCATACTTTGTAAGGGGCCAGATGACCTTATCCTCCTGGTTAGGGTGGATAGTGATTTGTTTTATGATATTGACCATTTCAGTGCTGAAAATGTCAAACAAGAAGCTCCTAATTCCACTGGTTTTGATTAGTGATTAAATCCTTAATTGTTTGTATGTTGTCTGAGCAATTTATTACAACAGTTAGACAAACAGATGGATAGAATTGGTGATAAACACCTCCTAAATCAATAGATTCAGGCCAAATCTGAGTTCAGAGAACACAACCATAAAGAACAAAGTTTTTATTTGATAAATGATAATAGACTGATTTTCAAAACAGACCGACTCAGACCTTATAAGGCCAAGTTACTCAGCTAATATCCTACAGCCACTAACAATCCATGTGGTCTAATCTAAACCAATCATTACACTGAACTAAAGACAGACACTAATACTATATGGGCACTCTTAAATAACTACTAATGGCACACATCCTGGTAGCCTCTACATTTTATACTACGACATTCCACTCCCCTTGAAAACATCCTTGTCCTCAAGGATGAGAATAAAAGAACCAGCATGAGGAGAGTTGTCGCTTGATACATCTTCAGGAGCATGATAGGGTCAACGCAAGCCCAATCAAAAGGACTAGTAGTGTTGTAGTGTCTTCTAACTCCAACAGTGACCAATGTGAAGCCCTTCAAAGCTTTAACATGAAGTCTGAAATTCAACTGTCAAGTTCCCTTATCTTCACAACTCCCGGCTTGGAAAGCATCAACACAAACACCACTTGAAGTGTCAGTCATGGTTGTTGATGCAGGAGCTTGAATCTCTATGTCTGCATCTGAAAAATTGATCCTAGAATTCAAGTTTGAGCCAGAGTACAAAACTGAAGTAGACTCCATTGGAAGTCCCTTGACATTGCTATCATTCCATTAACCAGTAGAAAGAAATATGAACTTCCACCTCAAGTAATCCACCCATATCCACACATAGAGAATTTGAATTACCTTGAGTAGGATTTGAGCTGCCATTCTAGTGCGCCATTCCCCCGAGTGAACAGGTGCTTTATCATCAGTATTATCATCTTGATAGATAAGTAACAGTGGGAAAACAACTCTATCAAGCATGGGCCCTGGTGTCGAACCACTGGACATTGCAATCTGTCTGCGGCTCTCCACGAATAACTGGTTGAGCTTGTAAGCCGGTTGTTCGAAGGGTGATGAAAGTATTATTGCAAATATAGAAGCCGATGGGCAGAAATTTTTAATTGACCCCAGATTAGTATGCTGGCACACTTTGCTTTGCTGCACAATTACCCCTCTGACAACAAGGTGGGCTACTTGTAAGTTTTCATTAGTTGCAGCTTCTCCTTCTCTGCCATTATCTCGCATAAGTTGACAACGAATTAAACATTTGTTTTTAGCCCCGAAGTGAAACGTATGATGCAATTGATGAGACATTCCCGTGAGTACGCAATGGGTGATCATAAAATCCCAATTTGCTGTGTATCTTTCCCGTAAAGAAACCATTATCCATTTATGAAACTCCAACTGCATAAAACCTCTCACTGGTTGAAACCCCAGACACCATAGTTGGTAGTGAAATCTTAATTTCCATCTTAAGTAAGCTACCCATAACAACTTGTGGAGAATATTAATTACCCCGATCAAGGCCTGAATTCCAACAATATTTCCTATATTCAACCTATGTGGAATCACAGTGAGCAAGAATGGAACCGCCAAGTATCCTTATAAGATATTCGCAGCGATGCATGACGCTTCCTAGGTGAGTTCTATCATACTTCACCGGTTTACAACTTGAAGGAAAATTCCAAACGCCACAAGATGTGTACATATAACTCCGACCTGCGTGCCAAACTGTCAGCAGAACTGGCACCAGAAGATATGTAAATTCCTTCGAAATAATCAGCAATCCAATATCATTAGCCTGACCAACATCCGTACTCCTGTCCAAGTATGTTGACTCTGTACAAAACCCCAACAAGCGAAGGTAACATGCTAGAGAATATTTAAAAATAGAAAAAATAGTCCGAGGAGGATACTGAAGTGCATTAGGGCCTTGTTGTCTAACAAGAGCTTGAATAGTGGTATAGGAGTCTTGTGAAGTATTATGTAAAACAATTTGAAGCTGCAAGACAATATCAGTATCACCACAAATCCGTCTCCACCTTACACTGCCCACTAATTTATGAAGGAAGAGAATTTCAAATTGCTCAAGCGTTTTCAGCAATACGCAAATGAGCTTAGAGACACCATTTGCAACAATCAGATTACGAATCCCAGCTGCACAACATAGATTACTCCCCAATCCAGATGAATCTAATTTGAATTTCCACCTTAGGTATCCAATTATATAGGCGGCTCTCTCTTGATACGTCAAACCCCTTTTATAGTTGCAGCAGAGAAGTAAATGTTGAGTGTAGCCAAGTTTGCAAAAAACCCTCACCTCTGCCAGAACTGGTTGCAGTATGAACTGAACGTCAACCATCATGAAACGAATGTTCTTCTTTCGTCTGAAGTGTGCGGAGCCCCTACAACACTGTCGTGTAACATGGGCTTGTGTTGTATGAAGCAAACCATGGCAAGAAAATCTCCACAGAAACTTGTAACACCAATGAGGATATTTATTGGAATCACATTCGTATACATCCATCAATTGGTAGCAACAGGAAGTAAGATATATAGCCCAGTGAGAAGTGTGCAAAGAAATTAAATTGGAATGTAAGTGTTTCTGCACAACCTCCTAAAAAATTAAAAGACTGTCATAGACTCCGTGTAGAAGCAAAAGAGGGAGCAAAAAGAACCTTATTCTGGAAAAATAAGACTGAGTTGAAGCAATGGCATGAACTGAGAATTGAGATGCTGCATTAATAATCCGCCCATTCCAGGAAACAGTTGAAAACAACTTGAATTTCCGGCTCAAGTACTCTATCAACAGCAGCATATTTAGACTCTGAGTTTCGTTTGCTTGAGATACGAGACTTTGCAATCTATGACAGTAAAAAAGTTTATGTTGAAGAGCCTGTAAAGAAAAGGGAACAACCATGCTAGTAATTAACTATGAGAATATTCATGTGAGCATAGTAATGAAATCTAACACAATCACCAACTGAACTTGAAACTCGAATCACTTGGGTAGATAATACAGTTGCTTGCATATAGTCTTCGTTATAGAGTAACTCAAACTCAACACCCATTGTAAAAAAATGAAGAATCAAAATCCCAGCTAGAAACCCACTGCCCAACTGAAAGATGAAAGAACCACAGAAAATCCACCTACGATTATAATGTAGTTGATTAAATAATGCTCTTGCGATTACCGGCTTAAAGCTAGTACCTCTCACTTGAAGTATCAATCGCGACCCGGTGAGGCTTACCTTGCTGCAACAATTTATCAGACTCGAGCAACTCACATTTGAGCTGTAAGAAAAAATTTAATGCTCGTTGCAAGCAAGGCAGTTGTGCATACCATTTATGTGCCATGTCAAATTTCACCACTGACCGAGGAAAATTTAAATCTACTCCTCTCGAGAATTCAACACTAATTTCCAATCACCACCAAATTCAAGAACATATATAATTCAAGACTCAAAAATTCAGAAAACAAAATTCATAATCAGTCACAGAATGAGTAGACCCATGAATAAACTCAATTCCTTTTCCACGATCAAATACGGGACAAGGGTACCTAAAACAAAGATAGTAACAAAAACCACCATCATGGAAAAACCACACAACGGTGCAGGGTAATGTACCAATTAAGTCTTGTGTCATGTCAATACCAATTACCGTGACCAACGTGCATAAAAAAATTCCACTTCTATCAGTCATTTGAACGAACACTTTCCTCTCACTATGAATATCAACAGATTTAACACATAAAAGAGCAATCCAATTGATAAATCTCAAATCTGAAGTATACCCCTGGCTAAAAATTAACTGAATAATGAATTTATCATAAGAAATTGATGAAACAACAACACATTTACCTCTATCGAATAACAATCGAGAATCATCACGTTTGAAGTGAAAACAAGTACTACCCGAGAGAAAATTAATCATGACTTCAATAACATCGAGTTTTCACCACTTTCTCATACTGTAAACTCTCATCAACAGATAGATTATTCTTCTCATGAAGGAAGTATGGGCAAATCAACCCTAAAGCGAGAGAAACTTCTTCATCGTCGACAATGGAAGGAATTGAATTAACGATAGTTGAAACTTCTTCAAAGAAATAAGAAGGAATCAACTCCGATTTCGAAAATTCATCAACATTGTTGTAGAATCGATTCTCATTACATAAGGAGATGGATATGATGAAGCGGTATTCCTAATAATCATGAGTGATGTCACCCTCTCAATTGCCTTGGTTAGCATTTTTAACCACCTCTGTAGTCTGCGATCTCGATCTACGGCGTGCTTGTTCGTCAAATAATACCAATGCCACTTAGAGCAAACATCTAATTTCTCTGCTGCTATCGTTTCCAACTTCATTATAGGTACTAGTTTTCCATTCATTTCAACCCATTTTTCATCTATTAAATCCATGATAGAAAAAAGTTTTTTGAGCAAATTTTTAATGGATAGAACGGCTCTGATGCCAATTGTTGTATTACTACAACAGTTAGACAAACAGATGGATAGAATTGGTGATAAACACCTCCTAAATCAATAGATTCAGGCCAAATATGAGTTTAGAGAACACAGCCATAAAGAACAAAGTTCTTATTTGATAAATGATAATAGACTGATTTTCAAAACAGACCGACTCAGACCTTATAAGGCCAAGTTACTCAGCTAATATCCTATGGCCACTAACAATCCATGTGGGCTAATCTAAACCAATCATTACACTAAACTAAAGACATACACTAATACCATATGGGCACTCTTAAATAACTACTAATGGCACACATCCTGGTAGCCTCTACATTTTATACTACAACATTTTATAAGTGGTGCCGTTTGATTTGGTATCCACCTATCAATCCATATATTTATTTGGCTCCCATTTCCTACCTCCCAAGTGCCAATATTTTATAAATTCTGTATACCAGATAGTATTCCTTTTCATACCCATGAGTCTATTGGTTTTGGTATTGTGGGTACATGAATTATGTCCCCCTTAGGGTAATATTTTACTTGCATTACTTATGCTCCTAGGTAGTTAGGTTGTTACAACATTATCCAACCAATGTTGGTTATGATGGCATTATTAAATTTTCCTAGATTCATGAATCCTAGTTTTCCTTCTTCTTTATCTTTGCATATAGAGACCCATGCTTTTGGGTATATTCCATTGTTTTTTCGTTCTTCTTTTCCCGAAAGAATTCCCTTTGGATTTTATTCCTTTCCCCTATGGTTGTTTTTGGTATTTTAAAAGTACTCATTTGGTAATTGGCTAGGGTAGATGTTACATGTTTGATCATGACCATCTTTCCATCAGGATTTATTGTTTTGCCTTTCCATCCTGTCAATCTTCCTTTAAGATTGACAATGATAGGGTAGAAAGCTTTGGTTTTTGATTTATTAGTAAACAGGGGAGATCCAAGATACTTATCAGTTAAAGGAATTGAAGCAATTCCCATCTTTCCAGTTACATCCTGGACCATATTAGGTTGAGTGTTTTTACTAAAAAAGATTCCAGATTTGGTTAGGTTTATCATTTGCCCAGAACAGTTGCCAAAATCCTCAATAATTGATAGGATATTTTGGGATTCCTTCTCACTAGCTTTGCAGAATATGATACAATCATCTGCAAATAAAAGCTGACTAACAGGGGGAGCATTTGTTACTACCTTGATGCTATGTATATTACCAGCCAATTCAGCATGTATTAAAGGTCTAGAAAGCATTTTCATGCGTACGTTGAATATGTAGGGGGACAAGGGGTCACCTTGTCTTAATCCTCTAGTAGGCTTGAAAAACTCACATGGGACCTCATTTAGTAGAATAACAAGGTTTTTAGTGTATATGCATTGCATTATGAGATCACACCACTTTTTTAGAAAAAACCCATTTTCTTAAGAACAGCTAATAGAAAATTCCATTCAACTCTGTCAAAAGCCTTTGACATGTCTATATTAAGACCCATCCAGCCTTGAGTATCTCTTATTGTTCTAATATTGTGTATTATTTCATGTGCCACCATTGTGCTATCATTTATTTGTCTGCCTATAATGAAAGCAAACTGGTAAGGAGATATTATTTTGTGTAGCAGAGGTTTCATTCTTTTAGCTAATTTAGATATGATTTTGTAAGTTGTGTTGCAGAGAGCAGTGAGTCTAAAATCAACAGGAGAGCCTGGAAACTGAACTTTGGGTATTAGTGATATGAAAGTGGAATTCGTCTCCTTCAGAAGATATCCAGATGTAAAGAAGCTTTGCACCATCTTAATGATATCTGGCCCTGTGGTTTCCCAATTATCTTGAAAGAAATTTGGTGGGACACCATTTGGACTAGGTGCCTTGTTTCCTTCCATTTCAAAAAGAGTACTCTTTATTTCCTGAGGTGTTGGGATTTCCAATATTGTAGTATTATCACTTTCACTTATCACCCTAGGTATCAGATTTATCATACCATGGTTTACGACAGGATTAGAAGTTCAAGCAATGCCTTCAAAATGTTCAGTAAAACAGTTTGCAATAGTAGCCCTCTCATTCAACCATTGACCATTGTTGACTTGTCTTTAATGGTATCCACTCTATTTATCATGTATCTTGTTCTAGCAGAGTTGTGGAAAAAAGAAGTGTTTCTGTCACCAAGATTTATTGTTTGGTTGCTACATTTAGTTTTCCAATAATCTTCTTCAATGTCTTTCCACTTGCTTAAAGATTCTTCTAATCTTTGTTGTAGGGCATCTGTTTATATCCTGAGATATTTCCTCAATGTTTTTTTTTATGGACTCAATGTTGTTATATTACCAAACACATTTTTGTTCTATTTCTTCAGAATGTTTTTACATTGTTTAGATTTTTGGCCACAGTATAACTTGCTAAGCCAGCTTGGGTGTTGTTCCAAGCTTCCATTATTATTATTTTACATTCTGGACGTTCCATCCATCCTCCAAAGTATTTAAATGGATATGCTCCATCTTTCCAGACAGGATTTGTTTTTAGAATGATAGGGCAATGATTAGACCCTCTAGCAATAAGATGAAAAAGGGTGGATAGAGGGAAGAGTTCTATCCATGCATCATTGCATAGGGCTCTGTCAAGCCTTCCTTCAACTCTGCTATTATCCATTTTCTGATTACACCTGGTAAAAGGATATCCGGTGAATTCTATATCCTGGACTTCCATATTGGATATGATATCATTGCAGTAATCAGCTTCATTTCTATCAAAAGGCTTTTGACCTTTTTTTCTCTTCACCACTTAAGACTACATTGAAATCACCCAGTGTTATCCAAGGCATGTCCATGTTGTCAGCCATATTGATTAAATGTTTCCAGGAATCCTTTTTTTTTTAATATAAACTTCCATAGAAAGCAGTTGTCAAATATGTCAAATATGTCTTAGAGGTGATGCTATCAATTATTAGGGCATTGATAATATTATGATCATAACTGCTTATTGTCACATTCATGTTGTTTTTCCATATCATGGCCATTCCTCCTGAGGTGATGCTATCAGTTATTAGGGCATTGATATATTATGATCATAACTGCTTACTGTCACATTCATGTTGTTTTTCCATATCATGGCCATTCCTCCTGCTTGGCATCTTGGGGTACAAGCCAATAGTTTTGGACATTAAGGTTTCTAAGGATTTTATGCATTTTGTCATTATGCTGCTTTGTTTCCATTAGACAGATGATGTCAGGATTATCATAATCCAGCATATTTTTGATTCTCAAGTCTCACCCCTTTGATATTGTACCCTTCTATTTCAGGAAAAATGATATTCTTCGTTTTTTTATTTTTATTTTTATTTGACCTGTTTTCAAGTTAAAATAAACTAAAGTACCACTCCTCCTATTTTCAGGTTATAAATAAAAGTTTATCACTTTTTTTTTTTTGAAACAGAGGTAATTATATTGTATTACTAGGCTAAGAAGAAGAAAAAAGATGAGCAGAAATGACTGCGTTCGCCAAGCAATGTGGTGGGGGCAATTTGACTGAAAATCCAGATGAACTCTTATCAGTAAGACTAAGAGTAAGTCTTATGGGGTGCTAGTCTAGCACCTAGTTAGCAGTCAGAACTACCTCCTAAGTCTTATGGGAGTGCTAATCTAGCAAACTAGATTAGCGGTCCACATCAGCCTTAGCGCCGAACCATTAGCGCCTGTGGCCGAACCATTCAAAGACCCGGCGCTAAACCATTCTGGGCGCTTCAAATCTCAAGTCGGATCAAAAATAAACCCTCAAATGAACCATTCCGCGAAAAAGGTAGTTTTCAATGTTGAATCATTCAACAGTAACTATCTAGCATGCTAGTTCACATGCTAGAATTTGGTAGGAGAGAGAACTAGTGTTAACTTTTTTGCTACGCTTTTTTTTTGAATTGCAACACCTAAGTGCTAATCTAGCACCTCCAATCTAGCCCATAATCACTGATATGATTGCAGACAATTATTATGTTATATCCTCGATTCATTGAACATTAACAAACTTCCGTGATATTTTTATTCGCTTTACCCATTTTCTTGACCATCACTAGGCTGGCTATTCGAATAAGATCTTGAAAAGGCAAAGCAAGTATGCGTATGCTAATCTTTGTGTGCCCGGCAACAGCTAAGAATCCAATGAAACAGGGTAAATGCAACTCCGGCCCTCGCTTATGGTTTGATTTCACTAAATTTGATATTGAGCATGAGAACCCTCTCTGATCATAATTAATTAGTAACCTGTACCTAACTAAAGATTTCATCACTTTGTTTATTTAAGTGCCAAAGCCAGACAGAGAGACATACAACATAAATTTTGTGTACGTAAATGCTAAGACAAAGGGCAGGCACTCTGTTAATAAGGGTCCATGCCAACATTAGCCGTTCTTCCCTCTCCTTCCAGCCTGTGTGTTCTGTTTTTTAACATGTATCTCTCCATCTCTCTCCAATCCTTTCCTGGTTGGTGTTTTTCTCTTAAAGAAGTAAATTTGACATGACAGAACCACAATCAATCCCACTTGGTTTTTAAAAATTGCCAAGATTTGCCTCCAGCCAAAACTTAGAATATAGATGCCCAATTGCCCACTAACTAGATATGGCAACCAAGAAGCATAACCATACATGCCCATTACCTAGCTAGCCAAATCTTCCAAAACAATTATGCGAAACAGATACTGTCGTTAACAACATTTATGCAAAATGCACATACAAACACTAACCACTGCAAGAGACAAAGTGCCAATAATTTCATTGTCAGAAAGTCGTAATCTTAATTACCTCTTGCAACAAGGCAGAGGAGGATACTACAAAGGATTGTTGTCTACTTTGACAATGCTACGGATGCAAAAAAGAAATCCTGCATTCCTCCGGTAAAAACATTTTATAGAAGATTTAAATCTAGAATGTGAACGTCAATGACTAATAGTTTTGTACAAATATTTTTATAGTTAGAACATTTGTTATGTGGCTTGGATAAGTTTCTTTTGATTCAAACCAGGCCATTTGGACTTGTCCTGTAACTTTGGAATCCGATTTAGGATTCTTTTATTACGTCATATAACTACCATGCTATAAATTTTTTACAACCGCAGGTGGCCCTCTTATTTGTATTAAGACTGCAATTAAGTACCAAAGTAGTACTCTGCTTTGGTCAAGACAAATAAGATTTGTCGACAATTTGTAGGGTCTCTATCTTAAAAGATATGCTAAAGTCATATCCAAAAAGATATGCTACATAACATTACAATAAATTTCTCATGGTCTTTTTTGAGTTAACAACCTTTTCTTCTTTCCGTCCACAGATCCACTATTACCACCACTCTATATTACAGATTCCATTTTCTAGGTCATCCTCTCGCAGACTTTTTGAATCAAGTGGTGGGTCATCTACTCTATCTTTTAGTTAGAGTTCTCACTAAACTAATGTACGTAAAGTAAAAAGGTTTATCAATATCACCTAAACCAATCACCTTATCTTAATTATAAAATTTATAAAACATTGACCTTTTCACATTTGTGTCTCTTTTTCCTTCGCACTATCTTGCTCACGGACCAAGAGGGTGTTTGTTTTTTCCTAACTCATCTGAGTCGTCTGAATCTGACTCATCTTGATCTGACACAATATGTTTTTGAGTCAAATTTAACTCATCTGACTCAAAAATATATGAATCAGTGACTTGATTCCATGAGTGAGGGCATTTTATTCCCTGACTCAAATGGGCCCGAGTCAGGAGTTATGTATGAGTCAGATTGCAAGTCAAATTTGACTAAAAAAAAAACGATCTGACATCTGACTCGAACCGAGTCAGGGGCCGAACCAGAGTCGGCAAACAAACACACTCTAAGCTTACTGATAATTTTTATCAAAAAAAAAGAAGCTCACTAACAATCGGAAACAAATCAGAGGTTCGAATATCTTGTGAAAAACAAGAAGGATTCCTCCTGCATGAGAAAATGTTCATCGGTCAAACCGAAAGCAAACCCATTCAGAAAAGATTCCTATGAGTTAATTGGTTGTGAAACCTGATCTTACGACTTTTACTAATCTTAATTTCACAGTTAATTTTATACCACGTATATATAATTTTATGGGAGAACTTTGAACTTTTGGAGTTTTTTCCACTAAATGTGGAATCATTTTGGAGATTCCTCCTATGTAACGATGATTTAACCACTGTAAAACCTATCGGATGAGAGATCTCAAACATGGACCCAACAAAAAACAAATACTATATTTTAAGATATTGCAAATCGGCGTTTGTCGCCATTCCTATCAGTTTTCAGCACATTGTGGGACCCACAATCTAATCATCCAAACCTGCACAAAATTCAACTCAATTCCTCCGTCCGATCAGAATATCCAACAATCATGACCACTACAAACACATCTTTCTCGCTGTAAGTTGGATGTATAAAACCATCCCAAAACTTGACTTAATACTGTTAACATAAAACCAAACGGTCTTTTAAATATAAATCCAAAAAAACTCAAGAAACACTCTCCAAAAATCACTGTAAAAAAAAATCCATCAGAAGAAGAAGTATGTAATAATCAATAGAAGAAATCTAAATAAAAAACCCAGAAAGAAAAATGGATTTTCAACATGGGTTTTCTTCATTGATTCATCTCGTACTAGTTCTTCTTCTCAGTGTAGTGATGACTGAAAAAAGATTAGTAGTTGGATTTGGATCGATGGGTCCAATATCAGCAGCTTTTGGTGATAATGGTTTCTTTTGTGCAATTGATGCAAGTGGTAAACAAGAAGTATTTTGCTGGGAGAAGAATAATAGCACCTTAGCATCATCAGTCTTGGGACATTTTAATGCAATACCACCTGTTGCAGCATTAACAGGAGGTGAAGGTTTTATGTGTGGATTATTAGCAAACACTTCGACTCCATATTGTTGGAATTCAGTTGATTCAGGTACTAATCTTGTTCCATCAATGTTTGTGAATTCAGCTTATTCTCATATTGCTGCTGGTAAAGATCATGTTTGTGCTGTTAGAGGATCTTATTTTTCGAATATTTATTCCGGTAATGTTGATTGTTGGGAAATTAATAATGATTCCGAAAGACGATCCGATCTAGCGTCGTATTTCGATCCGTCTATTAGTAATTTGGTTTTTGAAAAAATTGCATCTGGTGAAGGTTACACTTGTGGTGGTATTGAACATGGTGGGATTGTTTGTTGGGGACCTAAATCAGGTTCTATTGAAGTTTCCGATGAGTCTGATAACTACGTCAACTTAGCTTCCGGTAAAGATTCTGTATGCGGCATTTCTGAACTTACTGGTGAAGTGAAATGTTGGGGTGGGAATAATACTTTTGTTAATCCTCCAAATGGTACTAGATTTGTTGATTTGACGGCGGGTGCTCGTCATTTCTGTGGGATTCGGGAAGACAATCATGGGATTGATTGTTGGGGTACTCATGATTCATCTGTTGTACCAAAGGGTTCGGGTTTTTTGGCTATCGCGTCATCTGGTTTTATTACTTGTGGTGTTAGAGAAGATGATTTGCTTCTTGATTGTTGGGGTTCTGAAGAGCCGTTACCGGCTGGTTATAGTCCTCCATTGCAGTTATCTAGTCCTGGATTGTGTACTGCTGATCCTTGTGGACAAGGGAAATTTTCGTTCAATGCGAGTATTCTTAGCGTGCAGGATTTGACGAGTTTATGTGTTCGGAAGAATTTGAATATTTGTGCTCCATGTGGTTCAAATTGCAGCAAAGGTTTTTTTGCGTCTAGTCCTTGTAGTGCGAATGCTGATAGAGTTTGCACGGCTTGTTCGCTCTGTCAGAATAGTTCTTGTTGGGATGATTGTAAACTTACTTCGCCGTCTCACCGGGAGAAAATGCACCAAGTGAAGAAACTTGGGATCATAATTGGGTCTTCTGTAGCAGGGTTCATATTAGTGTTGCTTGGTTGGTGTCTTCTTCCCCGGTTAGTCACCGTTAGAAATGAAGAGCAAAGAAAAAAACAGTTCAAATCATGCTTGAGAAAGCCAGAAGTTGAAGCTGACACCAATGATGAATTACAGCCAACTCTTTCTGCAGCTCTAAGTGTTGGGGCTACTCAAATTTTCCGTTTGTCAGAGCTGAAAGACGCCACCAATGGATTCAAGGAATTCAACGAAGTAGGTAGAGGAAGTTACGGGTTTGTTTATAAAGCCGTTCTTCCTGATGGACGGCAAGTTGCAGTAAAACGGGCTAATGCTAATACTATCATCCACACAAATGGTCGAGAATTCGAAGCTGAGCTAGAAATTCTCTGCAACATTAGGCATTGCAACATTGTCAACTTAATAGGATATTGTGCAGAAATGGGCGAGAGATTGCTTGTTTATGAGTTCATGTCCCATGGAACTCTTCATGATCACCTTCACGGGGAGCTTTCTCCTTTGAATTGGAATTTCAGATTGCGAATAGCAATGCAGGTAGCTAAAGGACTCGAGTACCTTCACAGAGATTGTTTTCCTCCGATTGTTCACCGAGACTTAAAGGCTTCAAATATTCTGTTGGATTCAGAATGGGTTGCAAGAATTGCAGATGTTGGACTACTAAACCCAAACAATCGTGACCTTGACGGAGATTTGGAAAGCGATGTCTACAATTTTGGCATAGTTTTGTTGGAAATACTAAGCGGAAGAAAAGTTAACGATAACGATTATACGCCTCCGAACATTGTTGATTGGGCATTACCCTTAATCAGAAAGGGTAAAGCAGCAGCCATCATTGACCGCAATGTTGCTCTACCAAGAAATGTAGAACCTTTGCTTAAACTAGCAGACATTGCAGAACTTGCATTGAAAGAAGACCATGGCGAACGTCCAGTAATCTCTGAAATAGTAATGTGGTTGGAGCAAATAGTGAAGAACGGATTGACATTGTAGTAGAGTCCGAATACTAATTTTGGGAGGGGGCAAGATAATAAAACGGCATACAAACTTCGACAGATACCGAAATTCAGTAAGTACATTGAACTGTAAATTTTTTTGTGAGCTACTTGTATATTGCATTATTCTTTTTTTCTCTTAATCTTCACAAAAAAGTGAATGAGATTGCAATTGTTACGGCTAGTCTTTTTGCATTTAGAATCCTGATTGTACTGCATTCTCCATGAAAAATCAATGGAATGAAACAAAAAAAGAGAGATCATCACTTTTGTATAATGTTGCTTCTGTTCATTGAAATAATAAAAAAGCAAAAGCTACCAAATTTGTTGTTGTGATTATTCTGTTCAACATCTTCTCTGACGCATGATCCGAGTCATTTGCCATGTTAACTTAATGAGTATCCATCGACTAGATGAGTCAGACTGCAACAGAATTTTCTTATCTCATTTTAGGAGTTAGTGCAGGTTATCATCCACTGAGCAAGAAATGGCATTTGGTGCCGCATCAGCTATGCTGCATCACTGGATGGCATATCAACTGGCATCCGATTTGCAAACTAAATCATTAAATTGTGCATATTTGAAGCAGCTTCAGTGTAAACAATTTAGTTTATTGCAGCATCCAGAGAGCAAAAATGTAGAAGTTGTCTGAAATCTGACTGGGGCTTAAGATAAGGTTTTTGAAGTAAGACATTTTGAGTCAACAAAAGGCTTAATAATGGAGGTCTTACGCTATGAAGATGGGATTGCAGAGGAAGTTTCCGTATTAATGTTGGATTTTGGCTGGTCTGGTGGGCGCCGAACCTAACCACGTGCAACGATGCAATGAACATGCATGGTGGGGGCTGAGGGTGTTTAGATTCAAGCATCATCTGACTCACGCCCTCGTCATTCATAAATATTTCTGTTTGACGCCATTCTGAAGTTCTGAATGGCTACGGCATACGGGGACATGAGTTCGTGGGGACCATTCTATATTTGTAACCCACTAGGCTATAGCTAGTGCGCTCCGCAGGACTCGTTCAAGGTCTCTGAATTATCATGTGACATTATGAGGGTGCCAACAGGTTTTGTTCTGTTAAGGTATATTGCTGAACCGGTTATAAGGATCGGTTCTGGTTCGTAACGGTTTCGGGTCTAGTTATTAAATTTGTAAGAATGGATCCTGTGAAAATTTTGGGTACCTATCAGGTCCTGGCGCTCGTCGAGTATGTTCAAGAAACCATATGAGTGTGTGAAATCCAATTCGTATGTGATAGATGAGGCTTGGGCTTATTCACCACATTAACGCAAATTTCTTTGTAAAAGCTTTTTTCTTCGACATTTTTATTGAACCCTGTTTTAGGGCATTCTGAAAAATTTCAGCGCATACCAAGTAATGCCAAAATAGGATCATTACATGGTAAATTCAAAAGCCCCTTAACCAAATATTTTTGGTAATCGCAAAACTGTCCTTTTTGTATTAGTGTTAATACTAATGATTAGTTATACTAAATATTGATTAGTTATTAATATTAATGATTAGTGATTAAGTATAACAAGTTATAAACTTTGTGTTGATAAATTTGGGGGAAGAAAAAAAAGTTAGGTTTTTTTTTTGAGAATGAGAAATGGGAGTTAGCAAAAAAATTGTTTTTTGGTTTTTGGTTCAAGTAATCTAAATGAACGAGGAGGGGGAATCTTCATCTAGAAAAGCTAAGAAATTTCACATCAACCACAACAATGATCCGGAGGTGGCTGATTTTCTAGATTATGAGAATGATTTTACCCTAACTCAAACTCATAATGATGATTTTTATGAGCCAAATCTAGAAGATGAATACATCGATGAGGAACCCAATGCTAACAATACACAAGTATACTTCTAGACTATGTTTAATTTCACTTTTGTCGGTTGAAATCATCAAAAAAATTGATTTTTTTTTATCAAGTTCGGCGACCATAGGTAGGTTCGACTTGAAATTATCATTCGAACCTAACCGGTATACTACAGAAGATGAACAGTTCGGCTTACTCGAAATAGAATAGTTATTGGCCGAACTTATATGTTGTAACTTCCGGCCTACTTACTAGTTAAATGTTCGACTAATACGAAATTTTCATTATAAGCCGAACCTTCTCCTAAGCGTTTTGAAAAAAATTGGAGTTAAAGGTTCGGTTTTTACTCTAAATATCGTATCAGCCGAACCATATATCTTTCCAAGTTCGACTCATATTCAAACAATCATATTAGCCGAACATGTTTCTGATTTCATAAAAAACACTTAAGTTCATAAGAAGTTAAGGGTCCGACTTTTTATTACGTATGTTTTCTATTGTGCATCCTTTATTAGGATTAATCAACCAAAAGAAGTAGAAATGACTATAAAAATGTTCAGAAAGCGAAGTCTACTAATGGAGAATACCAAGGTCCAATTTCTACTCATTAAAATCAAGGAGATTTTATTTTCATCTTCAAGAGAATGAAAATACGAAGACAACGCAAAAAGAATGAGGTTGTTCCGACATCGGACGAAGAAGTTATGACCAAAACAAAATCGGAAGACTTGAGTCTACAGAGGGAAGTTCGGATGATAACTCCTCAGCACGAGCCAGCCGAACCTAAAGCCTACAAATACATATTTTCGAAGTGTTTACAGAGATATGTTCGGCTTGAAAGTGATCTAATCGGGTTAGCTGAACCTGACAACCACCTGAGGTAAATTTCACTTCTTAGGTTCGGCAAGGAAAGGTTGGGAAGGTATTAGACGAAACTGACACTGTATTAACCACCTTGAAAGTTTGGCTATCGTTTAGAAATGAATTATCAGCTGAACTGTTCATAACCGCTTTCATAACGAAGAACAATTAACTGTTCGGATCATAATTCATCTCGCTAATCAGCCGAACTTCGTTCTGTAACCACAAAAACTCTAGTTTTTTCTGAATTAATCATATTTTATCTATCAAAAATAATAAAATAAGAGAGAGTTTATAGAAAATACAGTCTAATTATCATTTTAGGAGTTGGTTCTTCATTTCGTTGAATTTTTGACCGATCCTTCAACTTCTTCGCGTCCTTCAATTAGCGGATTAGAATAAGATTTAGAATGATTACCTACTGCGGGTTTCTTTGTGCGAGTTATTTTTGTAGTTGTGTTTGATCGACGATCAAATTTTCACCAATCAACGATCAAATTTTCACAATCAAATTTTTTGTCGATGGTTTCGCAATAGGGGATCGGGTAGAGAAGAAGAGAACATGTTTAAGTTTAAAACTTTTAATTTTGATTTTTGGTTTTTAAATTAAGGATAAGGGCAATTTAAAAATATAAACCGTTTAAGGGTATATCGGTCATTTCATACCCATTAGACACCCATTATAAACACACCCTATAAATTTGTATGCCTCAAAATTTTGATGTATGCCCTAAAACATGGTTCTTTTAATTTGAATCTAAATTATTTTATGTTTTTGTTTCTTTCATAGTTCTCTAAAATAAATTACGAATTATAAAATGATATTAATTTTGGCGGGGCTGATACCATTACATAGAAGACAAAAAAAAATCCTAATAGATGATGACCGTCTAACCGCTCAAATAGTAGCAGCCCGCCAAAACTGATATCCCTTTTGTAAATTATGTAAACAAGCTCCTAACCCGGTGCATACGCACCGGCATTAGCGAATTGTATGATGATGCGAATCTCATTTTATTATGCAGCTTAGTTTAACACTAAACCATTTGTCAAAGTTAATCGATTACAAATTGTAATCATCTGCTGCAGGAGATGCTTCCGTCATTCCGTTTAGATATTTGAATTGTATAATAATTAATTAATATGCTGGGATGAGCATACAATCAACACAGATTAATTACCTCAGAAGATGTATTTTTGTTAAATAGATTTTAGTTTCTATGCTTTGTAGTTTGTACCACCCATTCCCTATTCAAAGAAATATTAGCAGGAGGAGTTCAAATGGCCACTGTCTATATCATTTGTTCACCATTTGCTTTCATGATTTTTTGGAACAACCCTAGTGCATCTTTAACTACTATCTTCATCTTCTTCGCCTATATATCGGAACCACACTGCAAAAAAAGAAAAACAGAATTTAATTGGTAAAAGAGTCTTTTTTATTAGTTTTTCCATTTCCAGTTTTGTGTTTGCACTCAATTTCTTTTGACCAAGGGAACTCACCGCCAATTCGTTACCTAGTTAACAACGCGTCTTTCTTTGTACGGATCGATGGAACGTAAACATCTTCGGCTACAGATTGTAGGACGGGTGCTTAGTCTCCTGTTATGTTAGTGACTCCTCCATAAATACACAGCAAATCAGCAATTAATATTATCCTAATTATATTCTACACTTAATAATCCTAATTATATTCTCTTCTTTGCCGCTAAACTGTAAATCAGATATACACCAAGTCGGTATACATCTCTTTTGTTCTACGTACTTGTTATGCAACTGTTTCCCATTTACAGTTTGTTCTTTCGGAAAACTTAGATTTCACATCTTCAAACTCCATATATATGAATTTGTACTTTCTTCTATATGTATCCCACTTCAAAAACATCTTCTGTTCATTCATGACAGGTCGTTGAAATCCTAAGGCTGATCTCTCTTTCCAAAGTTTTCAAAGAAAAAAACATTCTCTCTTCTTCTAGTTTTTGTCCCATGGATCCCCATATAGTCTTTTGAAATCATTCACGTATTTGATCTCTCTGTCAAAAGTTCAACAACACGATTAATATTCATGTTATATTCGACTAATAACACTCTGTTGTTTACCGTTTCAGATGAATGTCATATACAGGCCAAGCGATTTTGTTATTTGTCAAATTAGTTTCTTCCTGTATTCCATTAATGATGCGTTCAATTCGAGCGACGACTTTATTAGCAGGATTGACTTCCTCTCGATCCTACTAATTACTGTGTTGATAACAGTAACACCTCTTTTTCTACATTGCTTACTTAATTAACCACCTCTTTTGCTTTTGTTAGTAGTTCGATATTTCTTGACATTTTCTTTCTTGACTCCTCGTATCTATGTGATTTATTGGAAACATCCACCAAGTCATTGCGTGTATGGTAAATGAAAAAAATAGCTACTTGACGTTTGTCATTGGAAATTATATGGTAATTCTTCACTTACATCTACTTTAAATACATCTTTGTTCTGATTGTTTATATCTCCATTTGACGTTTCTTCACCTACTGCAACTGCAAGTGCTTCACGACTTCAACTTTGTTGCAGGTTTTCCAATTATGCAAGCCTGCGTCTTCTTTTCCCGGAAAATATTTTGCTCATTATCTTTACTATTTCGCATGAAAAAAAAAAGAAACACTAGCTAGTGTTATGCGTTTGTAGGTTCCCTAAACATGCGTTCTTGTAGATGGTTATCTATTGAGTTTTGATGTCCCTTCATAGGTCTCAACGGTTATTAACAGTAATGTCCTTTAACTTTAAGAGTAAACCTGTCTTTTGTTCCGAAAGGACATGGTTAATTAGCAAATAGCAACAGTTGTTACTGAAGAGTCACTTTGAAGGAGATGCTTCTGAAACTGAAAGGACATGTAAACCGTCTTTCTTAATAGCAATGTCTTTTAAGATATTGATGACATGGATATGACTTGTCAAGAAGTGATTACATGGCTTCACCACAAACCAGAATGATTGTGGGGACGACATGTGGCTTCTTGGGGTCTCTTATTATAAAGAAAGATAAGATTAGCTATTGTAACCTAAAGACAAATGGAAAAAAAAAAAGAAAACCAAAGTCAAAACAAGGCAATCCCAGTGGAGTTGGCTTCAAATGCCGAAAGATAAACAATTATCCAGGTAATTTTTCGTTGTTATCCATGGGTAACTGACTGGTATAACTATTTGGAACCCATAAGTTAACATGTCCAAATCGGTTTACATGTTGGGGACCATGGTTTTTTCTGGGGACCATGGTTTTAATTTGGGTAAGACATTTTGAAGTAAATCTAAGATATCCGTTATCCAAATATTTATGTTAATACCAAAATTACCCTTCATGGCTTCTTTTGTACATGATTAATTAGTTTTTTTTAAGCATGGAAATATTATTAAAATTAAGCGGCAATTATAAGAGGGTAGGTGATACCCAAGGAATCATCCATTACAATTTGATTAATGCATGGTGGGATAATATGATCCCAAAATAAAGTTGTAAGGTTCTCCAGTTGGCTGTTTTCTGCCGCCAGATTGGCCAATCCATCCGCTGCCTGATTGCCTTCCCTGTAGTTGTGCTTGACGGTGCAGTGGGGGATCTGTCTCATAATCTGTTTGGTTTCAGAGATCATTCTTGATATGTACCAAGGCGGATCGACATCCGAGTTTAGGAATCGAAGCAAATTTTCCGAGTGGGTTTCAAATTCAACCTTTGGCCAGCTTCGTTCTTTTGCCATCCTGGTTGCTATCAACATTGCCCATGATTCACCTGTTTGGGCGGTGGTGATTCCTAGTGGTTGTGCTACGGCTACTAGGGTGTTAGCATAAGAATCCCTACAAATGAAACCTGCTCCAGCTATTCCTGGGTGTCCCCGCGCTGCTCCGTCTGTGTTGATCTTGATCCAATCTAGATTAGGTTTGACCCAGCCTATGTAGATTGTTGTAGTCGTTCGTGTTCCATTTCTTGGGTTTGCAAGAGCTGGCATTCCAGGTAGCACAGGAGGGAGGTTCTCCTATGCCCAAGAGAATTCTTTTTGCAGACTGATAGCCATCTGGGTAATGTTACCTTGATTTGGTTGCCTTTGTCGATAAATGTAGTCATTCCTAGCTATCCATAAGGACCAGAAAAGGAAACAAAATGTTGTTTTGACAGAATGATGAGTTTTCAATTGTAGAATTTGGGTGATAGTCATCTGAGGGTTTGGTAAATTTGGAAGATTTTGGGTTGTGGTTGAATGAGTATGGAGTCTTGTGAGGATAATGTTCCATGAGGCCACTGCCACTTGACAATGGAGGAGAATATGACCAGCAGATTCTGGATCAGAGTTGCATTGTGGACAGATGTTGGTATTGGTGAGGTGGATATGATTTAGAATGGTGAAGGTCGGAAGGCCTTCGTTGATTGCTTTCCACTAGAAAAGCTGTAGTTTTGGAGGACATGGGAGTTTCCAGAGAAACTTAGTTGGTGGCAAAGGGTTTAGATGGGAATGATCCGATAAGCTGGTTAAGCAGTGATATCCAGATGATGTGGTGTATTTTCCTGATTTAGTGAAAGGCTAGATGATTTCGTCCGAGGAATTGTTTTGGGGTAGGTGGATATTCACGATTCGTTGGCTTATATGGGGCGACAGGAGGTTTAGTTTATCATGATTTCAGGTGTGAGTGAAAGGATCAATGAGATCAGCGACTGTCTGTATTGGGTAACAACTCACTGGGTCCAAGGAATTAGCGAATTGCGGGATCCAATTTTCTTGAATAGGGGTTGTTAAGCCATCTCCAATTTTACGGAAAAGATGTTGTTTGATTGTGGGAATGAGGGATGCTAGTTGCCTCCACTGGGGACTGATTGAAAATGGGGTTGCTGGAGTTCCTAAAAAGAGAGGTTGTTGCTTCATATATTTTTCGTTGCAAAGGCTAGCATATACTGAATCTGGTTTTTCATGGATGTTCCAGACTCGTTTCATGATTAGCGCTTGATAGGTGTAGAATACACCTAATTTACTATCTAGTAGTTTATGCTTTCTTTGTTATTTTTCTTGTAAATTATGTATTTTACGCTTGTTTTGAGTTTTATAGCTACTTTGGAGTCGCACGGAGGAAAAGAAGAAGAAATCACCCAAAATTGAGCAAAAAGGGCATAATTGTCATTTCATAGGGCGAGCACTATCCGGGAGCCAAGTTAAAGTTAAGGGGCACTCATGTTTGGAGAAGTATTAAATAATAGCCAAAGACGGGTTAAGGGAGGCCAAATGGTTAGCCCTTATCGGGGGTGATAGGGTGTCATTATCCACCCTCACTCAAAACCTAAACCGAGAGACGACTTTCCTCTCAATTCATTATTACATTGTGTTTCACCCGAAAGGCGGCATTGTTGAATCGAGAGATCGAGAAAGTCGGATCGAGCGAGAGCTTGATAGGGGAAAATGGAGGTGAAGAAGATACGAGAAAAAACAGAGACGGGGCTTACGTTGGAATTGAGAAATAACACATGGGCGCTTGTTGTTTAAAAGCGAAATGAAGAACAGAGATTTAGAGCTGAGTGTTTATCGACATTGTTGTGAAGATCAAGATGAGGAAGAAATGTGAAATTGCTACCGATAGTGGTATTGTTCGATTTGTAGAAAAAACGAAGACAAATAGTCACTGCTATTTAAAGAACAGATTGAGAAGAAGGGTATTTGTTGATTATGGGTTCGATCTGCAATGATGGGTTCGAGTGATGAGCAAGACATGGAGATGGAGAAATCGAGAAGTTGGGTTGCTCTCGATTTGTTGGTTTGAGTTTGGTGATGGGATTTGTTGGAATCGATCTCGGATCTTTGTTGGGTTTTGGCATGAGGTTGAGTCGATTGATGTTGAGATTGAGGTTCTGTTGTTGAATCAATGGGTTTCTGGGAGGTGGTTTGTTATTGTAGGGTTAGTCGATTCGATTAAGGTTGTAGGTGAGAAGAACTCGAGAGATGAAGAGAGGTATGTCAAGTGCTCTATCCAAGCTAGTGTTGGCTTTGAAATGGTGGTTTGCGGTTTGAAGTGGCAAGCGTTTGTATGGTTAGATTGCAATGTTTGGGAAGAGGGATGTGCTAAGTTGATGGTGATGCGGGGAGAGTAAAGAGTTGAATGATGAGCTCAAGATGGATCTGAAGCTGCACAAGTGGAGATGTGAGCAAGGCGGGTGCTTTGTTGGAGCCTGGCAGGGAAATGGGAGTTGCGGGATTCTGTTGGATTTTTGGTGGATCAAAGTTAGACACCGAGAGGAGCAAGATACAAATGCGGGACCATAGTGTTGGTGGTAGATCTTTGTGTGTGTTGATACGTCAATAAGAGATGGGTAAAGAAGTGGAGCAGCAAGACCAAGTTGGTGTTGGCATACAAAGCTTGATTGCGGGGAGTGACTTTGGTAGGTGATGAAGCCGTGATGGTGCTTGTTGTGTGTTGGAGGAGTATGAAATTCTTTGATGAAAAGGGACTTGAATTGAAGCATGTTATGCGAGGGGAATAGGCGCAACGGAAAAGATTACGGTGGAGTTGATGGTTCGAAATGATGTGGCGAGTGCACGGCCATCTTGTTTGTGAATGCAATCATTGTGCACTCTAGCAACAATCTATGCAACTAACGGCCTAGGTTACTCAAAGGTTAGCTCGACTCACTACTAACTCAGCTGAGTTCTGACTCAGTATTTGACTCAGAATTTGACCAGTTGACTAACAGGAGACCGTTAAGTCAACTGTTATCCCTGACGGTGGACTGACGGAATATTCCGTCGAATATTCCATTGACGGAGAAAATTTCCAGGTGGCCGGCGACGACAATTCCGGCCGGATTCCGGCCACAATCCCAGTTTTCCGGCAAGCCAAAATTTCCAGAATTTTCTATGGACTTCTCTCATGGGTGTGAAGACTTGGACTAGGAATTGGATGGAGAATTGGACTCAAATTTGGAAAGAGAAGATGAAGAGTTGAGGAAGACTTGAATTTGGAAATTGAATGGCTAAAGGAAAAGGATTCTAATCCTTGGAAGATTTGGAGAATATTGAAGCCTATAAATAGAGAAGTTTTCTACATCTTTTACACCTCTCTACACACATCTCTACACACACAACACTTTTCTTTTCTTATTCTTTGTGTGAACTCTTTAACATGAGTAGTTAATTTATTGATTGAGGATGAATTCCTAGTTCTTAATATGATTTGAGTTTTTGTTTTTAATTCTATCTTGAAGTTTTTCACATGATTATCGTTTGTTTTTACTAATAGGAATGATCTTAATGACATTCATGATTGATTGATAGATTGTTTAGAATGCATGCTAAATTGATTTGTTAATTTAATCTAAATCTAGTATAAGTTAGGGAATAAGTAATCGTTCTCGACACTTTACACAAGTAGAAAACACAAGACCTTGCGGAGGGATTCGTGGAGCAATTGTGTGTAGAAACAACGCTAGAAAGTGAACCAAGCGAACCGAGTTTAACTACTAGTACTAAACCTAAATTCATAAATCTTAATGCATTCAGGAATTACATCTTGTAAGCGAACCTCGTGGTGGTTCTTTTGAATAGAATCGATAACTAAGCGGACATTGTTACTCGGTGGAATTAGGGATTTTGGGGCTAGCTAAGCGTACACCTTTATATCCTACGGTTGGTGATAACTGTGACTAATAACAAGTAGAAGAGAACATAACTTGATTCATTGTTTCGTAACGAAGAAGGATTCCTTGATCTTGTCTCTCTTATTGCTTTCAACTTTATCTTTTAATTGCTTTGTTTATTTTCTTTTGCTTTTTACACCCCCTTTCGTGACAATTTTTACAACTAGAATCTCGTGCTCCTCGTGGGATCGACCTTGACTACCCTATATTACTAGTTAATTAGGTAGTAAAGTATTAATTAATTTGTTGTGGTTACGACACGCATCAGCGCTTTATTATGATCGCTACTTTGTCGAATTCCTAGCACTCCTTCTGATTTGGGCTTAGTTAGCTTATCATAACCTAGTGGATGAAGCTTTTTGACTGAGGAGTCATCTCCCAAAAAAAACGTTTCGGGTGATGCGATTTATTTTCTTATTCACATTGACAGGTAGAAGTTGTGCTTGCATGATGTGGTTTGACGTAGGGGTTAAGGATGATTTTATGAAAGCTAATCTTCCGGAAGGTGTTAGGCATTTCGTCATCCATCCTTTTGCCTTGCGCGCCAATCGATTTAGTAGAGGTTCAAAAATATGGCGAGAGGATCTTCCATGTTTGAATTGGATTCCTAGGTAGATCGGGGGAATCGAGGTTGTGGGCATATTGAAAGCTTGGTGAAGGTCAAATAATTGTTGTTGGGTGATCTTTGGATGATGGATGATGGTGGATTTCGAAGAATTAATGTGCTGACCTGCTGATGTGTTGTATGCTTGGAGAAGTTGTTGAGTTTATTTGTGCCCTCCGTTGTAGCCTTGTATGTGATGAGGAGATCGTCCGCATACATAAGATGGAGAATTGATAGAGATTTTCGTGAAATGCTTAGTCCCTCCACAGTTGTTTTGGCCTCAAGATGTCCCAAGTTTGTTGAGAGAATTTCCGCACAAATAATAAACACATATGAGGAAAGCGGATCCCATTGTCTTATTCCTCTAGTTGGAGTGATATACCCATGCGGCGTTCCGTTGATGATGATTGAGTATGTGACCGTTTATATACAAAGCATGATGTATTCTATGAAAGTTCTGGGAAACCTAACTTGGTAAAGGCTTTTCTAACAAAACTCCAATCTAGACTATCATATGTTTTTTGGATATCCAATTTAAGTGCTATTTTGGGGTCTTTAGTGTTGGTTGAGGTTTTAATATGATGAAAGAGCTCCCCAGCAATTGCTATGTTATCCTGGATCGATCTTTGGGGTACAAACGCTTTGAAATGGGCTTATTAGGAAAGGGAGCAAGGGGCGTAAGCGGTTGACCAGGATTTTTGAAATGATTTTGTAGGTGACGTTACAGAGCCCTATAGGCCTGAATTGTGATGGTTTGGATGGGTGGTGTATTTTGGGGATTAAAGTTAGGTTCGTGTGGTTCATGAGTGGGTGGATACTGAAGGAGTTGAAGAAACTATATATCATCTCTATTAATTGTACGTGGGTTGTTTCCCATAAAACTTTGAAAAACATACTAGTGTATCCGTCGGGACCTGGAGCACTTTCAGACTTAATGGAAAATAAGGCTTGTTTGATCTCTATGGGATTTACTTCTTTCGTCAACGACGCACATTGGCTGGGTGTTAACCTTGGGGATATTGCTGCAAATAGGCCTTCATCTATCACTGTACTTGGAGCCGTATATTGATCAGTGAAGTGATAGATCATTAATCCAACCACGACATCTTTGTCTGTGACCCAATTGTTTTGATGGTCTTGAAGTTGTTGGATGTTATTACAACTTCGGTGGATTGTTGATTTGGTGTGGAAGAATGTGGTATTACGATCGCCCGATTGTAGCCATTGAATTCTTGATCTTTGTCACCAATACGTTGCATGACAATCAAGTAATGTCGTGTGTTGTTCTCTGAGTTATTTTTCATGGAGTTGCCAATATGTCAAATCATTTCCAGTACGGATGGCGTATTGATGTTGAGCCATTTTGATTTGCTCTGTTGATTTCTTGATCATGGTGGGAAGATGGCTTAAAGTTTCCTTGTTCCATTCGGTAAGGATTTCACTGATTGAAATAAGCTTGAGCTGCAAATTCACCATGGGATCCATGTCATGGAGTCTGGTCCACGCCAAAGTCATCACTTGTTGCAGTTGCGGCTGGGTAAGCCATAAGTGTTCAAATTTATAGTTCTTGCTTCCCTGCCGATCAATTGCTCTAGTTTGGAGCAAAATTGGGGCGTGGTCTGAGGCTATTCTTGGTAGGTGAGTAATTCCTGCATGTGGATTGGATGTACGCCAACGTTGAGTTGCCATTGCTCTGTCTAGTCGTTCCAGGATGTTATCATTTCCTTGTTGATTGTTTGTCCAGGTGAATGGAGCGCCTCCAAACCCCAAATCCATGAGTACCATTTGATCCATTAAGTTAAGAATTGGATGGGTTTGTGCATATGTTACCTTCCGGCCCCCTTTTTTCCTATGACTGGTTCGTTATTTCATTAAAGTCGCCAATGAGGACCCATGGAGCATTGATGTTATAAAAAATTGATGGAAAATCATGCCAGAAATCTTTTCTAGAAACTGGGTTTGGAGTAGCATAGATGCTCGTGCAGAACCAAGGATGTTCAGGTGTCGGGGGAGCAATAAGGACGTGAATATAACTCTGGGAATGCAAGATGATTCGTACATCGTAGTTATCCTTCCACATGAAGCATAATCCTCATCTTCTACCAACTTTGGGGACAGAGAAATGATTCGGGAATTGAAATGATTGTGCAATAAAATTCATGTGATTTCTAGTAGCTAGAGCTTCGGATAAAAAAATAAAGGATGGTTTGTGCAATGATATCAAACTTCGAAGATGTTGTATTATGTTTTGTTGGTTAAGACCCTGACAGTTCCATGCTAGAATGCTCATCTTGGCAGACAACAAGGTTACAATACAAGTTACAAAGGTATGATGGACTCCGACAATTAATGTGTTACATGTTGACACTTTAAAGATTCGATACAACTTAAAAGAATGAATAATACATTAAACTAGACAATACAGAGAAAATAAGAATTAGGCGAGACAAATTTGATATGATCATAGAAATTTTGAGTGGACGTACCTGGGGGTTAGCAAGATCGGAGGAGCATGGGTTTGAGACAGAGGGTATAATTTCTTCATATTCGGTACATGTAAAAGAGGCACTGAGGAGGTTTGAATTAACCTGGTTTCTAATAATTAAGTTAAAACAACGAAAAGGATTGAAAAACGTGTACAAATGAAAATAACCTCAAATTAGGATACACCCCAGGAGAAAAAAACCTAAGATTACTAAGTATTAGACTAAAAATCCATTAAAATAAAAGACAAGGAGAATTAAGATAAACCTTTCTCCGGATGGTTAATTATAACCAGGACGAGGTGACCAAAGATAAATCTAAAACTAAACGGACAAATCTAATATCATGAATTCACTAAAAACCATACCATACATGCCAAAAGAGCACAGTTGGGTACAAGATTATGTACTAAAGAAAAACATGGGAGGAAATGGGATTCAAAACAGGACAGAGACATGGGATTAGATAAAGAAACTAATCAGCTTTTCAAATCAATCTGTAAAACAATAAGCATAGCATCGAAACACAACTTCAAAGAAGTTACACAATCTTAGGATAAATTAGAAAAACTACAATTTCAGTTTGATTACTGCCAAAAATCAAAGAAAATTACACAAAGACGAATTGCTTTTCAAGAGAAACTCCATACTACTAAGCTGAAGATGAATCTCACCAATTAAAGGAGATTACACATTTCTAGAAAATAAGAATTCACACATTTCTTTCTTATTTGAACATTACCACAATTCCATAAGAATTTCATAACCCATACAAAACTAAAAGATCAAAGAATCCCATTTCCTAAAAGAAAACAAAAACGGGAGAAAAAGGCTAATTTCATAATTGCATTTCAACAATAAAACTAATTTAAGAGAAAGATATAAGCAAAGGATCATCTAGTTCTTAATTTGGAGCACTAAAAAACAATCAGTCAAAAAGATTAAGAAAACCCAAGCTTCATAGAAGGGAGCAGACATTATAATTCATAAAATAAAATGAACTTTGAGACCTTAATTTTACAGACCGCAAATTTCAATCCAAGGAACAAAAAAAATCCAAATGAAAGGAAAAGGCTTATTCATGCGAACCCAATTGAGAATCCCTTAAGCAAATCAAGCACCGACCCTAAATTGCAAACCCTAGTTATTAATCACATATAAAATTAGCAAACAATACAGAAAGAAAACCTAATCAAACATAATAGTAATCAAAATTAAGCAATACAATTTAGAAAATCACTAGTCTAGCAATGAAAACTCCATGAGATTTTCAATTGCAATAGCAGAACGGACAATCCTAAACAACGAACTAACCAAAGAAAGAGGAAAAAAGAAGGAAAAAATCACCCCCGTCAACAGTTTCGTACCTAATCAGGATCCTCCTTTACATCCCCATGCTCATGATCTCTATACTCCCCCAAGGTCTCGTGGTTTACTCGGAGAAGAATGTTTTCTCCATGAAATCGCAAAAAAATCGAAGAGAGAGAAAAAAGGGTGAAAGGACATGATTAATTGGTGATTAGTGAGTTTGGTTTTTTTATAAAAAGAAAAATTATTGAGAGAGTAAAGTAGAAGAAGAACATGGAAATTTTTTTTTTTTTTTTTTGAAATGGGTGTGTATGAGTTGAGTGATTCGAGTGATGATAGCTCCTCCGAATCAGAACCTTTATCTCTTAGAGCATTCGTTGATGTTGCTTGAATTGGCCAAAACTTTCTTAAAAATGAATTTTTTTAAAGTAGATTTCGGCTAGGTCAAACAAGTTCGGCTTCAATATCTAAAGAACAAGTAGCCGAACTTATCTGGAAATGCAGTTCGGCTAACGTTTCCGTAGACACGGGTAGCCAAAATTTGCTTTAATGGACTTTTTGTTTTGTTTGGCTATTTGGAACTGAGACGGTTAGCCGAACTTTATTCTAGAGTATACAGAGTAATGTTCGGTTTCCAACATAAATTTTCAACTAACCAAACTCAATACAAGAGTTCTTAGAGTGAAGTTCGGTTAGGAGAAAAAACTCTCGAATAAACCGTACTCAACATATGTGTTTGCAAAGTAGAGTTCGGTTAGGGGAAAAAAATTCGAACTAACCGAACTCAACAAATTGGTTTTCAGAGAAAGGTTCGGTTAGCAAAAAAAATTGCGAACCAACCGAATTCAGCATTTGTTGTTCTATACAAGAGTTCGGTTATGGGGAAAATTTTTCCAACTAACCTAACCAACCGAACACAACATATTGGTTTTCAGAGAGGAGTTCGATTATAATTTTTTTTTGCGAACCAGCCAAACTCAGCATTTCTTGTTCTATGAAAGAGTTTGGTTACGAAAAAAGATCGTAATAACCGAATTGTTCTTCGTGTTCTTGGTTTCAGAGTTTTCGGTTAGCAAACAAGGTTTTTTTTTTTAAACTATTCATAATCGAACATGCTACTGTAAATTCCATTTAAACCCAATTTTGATGATTTTTACTCAATATTTTCGATCAAAAACGAATTAAAAGTAATGGGTTTTTCAATTGAACGAGGAACGTCATGGAAAGAGGGAAGAAGAAGAGAAGAATTTTTTTTTTCAAAACTAAAAATTTTCGGTGCCTCTCCTCTCCCTCACTATTTGTTTTTGATTTTGGTTAATGATTCATATATGCTTAGGTTTATGTGGTTATTTGGATAGTTTTGATTTAAATTAGGATAAAGGGTAAATTAGTATTTTTCATAATTTTAGGACACCCATTATAAGTGTAGGGAAGTTGGCCTAATCAAATCATGGTCCCCTCAAAAAAATCATGGTCCCCAAAAAATCGTTCTATTAAATTTGGTAATGAGCCCAATTTTATGACTCTGTAGATGGTGGTTTTTAAACAAGGGCAAAGCTTGGACGTATCTATAATCATATATGTACTAGAGCTTCACCCAGCTAAACTCTCGGCATTCTATATATGTTTATAAATATAAATTCCTGACCCGACATCAGAATTATAGATTCGTACTTCTACATCACATTCCGCAAGAGAATTGAGAATGTGTATCCTCCTAATGGCCATACCGGCCTTCAATATGCCTGCAAGATTTTAGAGCTTCACCCAGCTGAACTCTCATTATTTTATGCATGGCCATATGAATTTCCATGCATTGATCAGTCTACACTGATGCTGTAATTATAAATATTCAGAATAAGCTATTACGCTATTATGAATTACCAGAAGCATAATATTTGGAACATTACCTCGAGTCACAGAACTTCCACGGCAGAATTCCTCGAGTATATTATGTATGCTACAAACGAAGTGCTAGCGTCAAACGTGGCCGCACTCCATAATCAGGCCAACTAGCTAGCCAGGCCAAGACTTCCTTATCTCTTAGCCTGGCCATGTCTTTGGCCACGGCATTCCCATCCCTAGCTAGAAAACTAGCCAAGGTCGTAGCTACTAGTTCCCTAACTAGCCACGACCTCCTATTCTAGTCCAACTGGCCATAGCCACTTTTTCTTGGCCACGGTCTCTTTACCCCTTAGCCTGGCCATTGGCCAGGGCTATCTTATCCTTTGGCCTGGCCATATCTTTGGCCGCGGCATCCCTTTCTATTTGCAAGACAAGCTACCTTGTCTTTCGGCTTAGCCATGGCCTCCTTTCTAGCGATGTCCTTGCTAGCTGGCCTAGCCTAGCACCTAATTAGCCACGACATCCTCCTCCCTTGGCAAGCCATGCTACCTTGTCTTTCAGCCTAGCCATGTCTCGCCTAGCTTTCCATATGGCTACGGCATCCTTAGTTTCCTAGTTAGCTAGCTAGCTAGTCAGGCCACGACCCCGCTATCTCCCAGCTTTGGATATCTAGTGGTCGCGGCCACCTTATCCCCTAGCATAGCTAACCACGACTTCGCTACCCGGCCTGGCTCCTAACCAACCACGGCCTCCTTGGCTCCTAGTCTGACCTATCCTAGCTTCCTAGATAGTCAGGCCATGGCCTCCCTATCTCCCGGTTTGGCCTGGCCCACGGCCAAGCCTAGTCGTCCACCCTGCCTCTTAGTCACGGCCTAGACTAGCCATATGGATACAACCTGCTATTTCCCAGCAACGGCCTCCCTGTCTCTTGGTTTGGCCTAGCCCACGTCTACCAGCCTAGCCGGCCACCTTACCTCTCGACCATGGCCTTCTTGTTAGTCAGCCAAGCCCCTAACTGGCTACGATTTCCTTTCTAGCCGGCCTAGCCTAGCTTAGCTAAGTCATGCCCTCTTATTTTTCGGCATACTATGCTCATGGCCTTGATTACCTAGTTTTCCGGTCATGATTTGCCCCACCAAATTTCGTGGCCACGATCACGAACCAATGTAACTAGTAACTTCATAAACACCTATATACATGCCGACTCGGTAAGATATCGACTAAGTCACGCCTAAGACTGGTCATTAGCTTGGTATTCTTATCTCGGTGTATTATTATGATTGGTTATTTACAATGCCATCTTATGTCGTTGGTCACACATACTCTTGGATCGAGTTATCTCTTCAAGCTACACCCGACTGGCTAGCTTAGGCTATTACTCAGTCAAGTATCATGAAAATCTAGACAAGACTAGAAACAAGTCCATGACTCCACTAATTCCTACGCGAAATCAAAACACGTTAAGCGAAGAAGTAGTGGTAAGCAGTTAAAGGAAGTGGTTAAGTAATGGTATTTTGGGGTAAAAACGGATTCTGCTATTTTTGGTAAATTTGGGTGTGTTGATGAGAAACGAATTCAAACCCTAAACAAATATTGTACAGCACAGGAGTACTTTTAGATTCGAGAGATCAATCTGTAAGACTCTGGCCTAAATCAAGAAATAGTCGTTCCAAATTCAATTCGGTCACAAAGTGAAGGAGAAGGGTTGATCTTCGGGAGGGACGCAAAGAAGGTGTTTGAGATCAGAATGTTGAATTATGAAGGTGTGGCTCTTTTACGACTTGTATCAGAATATGGTTTCTGACTACTTGTGTTGATAACACTTGTGTCCTTTGTTGAAATAGGTTGAAATCCTATTTATACAAGTCATTGAGCGCAACCTGATCTCGTAGGAAGTGGAGGCAGTTAAGTAATGGAGAAGTGGGGTTGTGCGAAAGGTGGTGATCATCACGTTTCCATTATGAGGGAAGACTGGTCACCCTTTCACCCACTACCCTCTCTGTTAACTGTCCGTCCTTTCCTGACACTTTCTCTTAGTGGGCGCGTTGCACGCCGCACGCCGTAAACCACCAGACCAATACCCCAGTGAACATCCCCCAGTTTGTGACACGTTTGATGTCTCGAGTATTTTGTGGGAAAATATGTACAGCAGGCTGCTGAATGAATCAAGTCATGAGACTCGCTGTTTAAAGTAGCATATAGTGCTTTTAGGTCAAATAATAAAATTATTTGTGAGATCAATATTCATAAAGCATCGTTTATAATTGATGCAAATAAAACATCGCTTTTAAACGAACTGCTGAAAAACAATCGATGTGTAGGAAGCATCGTTGTTTTAGAGTTCGTCCAAATTAGTCGCGAGTTGAATGTCTTAAAAAAAGCGTGACCGGCCACCTTTGGGCGATCGTTTTGGAACCCTATGATCAAGCTACAACTTGGCCGATCGTTCCCTGTGGAGGAGGGGTAGCCGGTGATTACAACGTTACCCTGTTGGCATTATGAAAATAAATCTAGACCATCCGACTAGGCTAGCGAAGTTGGATGGATGAGATGATTTGCGGCAGTTGCGTACTGCCGTTGATTGAATTTAGGGTTTAGAAACCGTGTGGCCAACCCAATTTAGGCTAATCGATTCAAGTCAATGGACATTGGTTTGAGTAGGCCGATTGGTCAGATGCAAAGGCGAGTTGCCGGTGATCATGCTGACATCTATTGGGTCACCTAAAATCAGATCTAAGCCATTCAATTTGGCTAGCAAAGATGGACGGACGTGATCGATTTGCGACAGTAGCATGCTGCCGCAATGCAAATTAGCGCTTCCAAAACAGCGCGTTCACCCTAGTTTGATCAAGCGATTTGGTGCGCTCTTGGCTTGCCATGAGCAATTCGATCGACCAGGGATGGAGTTGGGTCGCTGGTGAACACGCCAACACCCTTTTGATCATTCGAATGAAGATCTAGACCGTCCAACTAGGCTACCTAAGTTGGGCGGATGTGATGAATTTGAGACCGTTATGGTCGATCTTAGCTCGTTTGAGATCTTTTTTCAACAGCGCGATCACCCTGATCTGGCTAACGTTCAGGGGTGTTGCGGGTGAACTAAAGGAATTCCGATCAGCTGGGATGCTAGTGGGCCCGCCGGTGGACATTATGGAAGTTTCCTGGTTCCGCTAGGAAGAGGCTAAGCTTGATGAATTGTGTGGCCAAATCGTGTGGCCGCGATTGCTCTTTAAGACATACATGGACAGTCTATATTTTCCTTAAGGAATTTAAGCGGGTCGATCGTGCTAACTTTTAATTAAAAAGCGCGTTGACACGAAAATCTCTTTATCAGAGAGTGGCGCATCCTGTGTGAGTACTTTCATGCTGATCTCAATACTGACACTTCAGGAGATTCGTGCTACTCCGCTGCGAGTGAACATTAATCGTCATGTCATGCCAATATTGAAAGTTCAGCTGGGGAACATAGCATAGGAAAATACTAGGCAGGCCATGCATCAGTGAATAATGCTGGTGCAAGATAAAATTTATAGAATATATTTGGGATTGTTGCTATATGCACCATTCTGAGTAAATTTTATATACACAGATATATTTAATTGCTCAATACATATATGAGCGAAGAGGCTTAGGCACTCATCACTTTTAAATGGCTCCATTTCATTAGTGAATAATGCAACTAGGATCTTAAATACTCATTAGGCTCTATACTAGTGAATAATTCATCTAGGAGCTTGAGTTTCAATACAATATGAAGAGCGGCATAGGCACTCATCATATTTTGATATATTCTTCAAATTCCTTGCGGAATATAGACATATCATGATCTACTACTTCTAATGCTGGGTCAGGTAGGCAGACTTTTACAGTTTTCACCCTATACTAAAAACCACCATCAACAAATGGAGTGGTGTTTTACGGTTTCCAAAAACTTCTGTCGTAATCATGCTATTATCTCCACTCTTCCCATCTCTGCATCTTTCTATAATCTCCACTACTTACGAGGATATAGTGGGTGTTCCCCACAGCTATAAATAGACAGCTTTGTTTATTCAGAAGACATAACAAGCTTATCATTCCCAAGCTCTTCTTCTTCCATAGTTAAATAACCTCATACCCAATTCAATCACCACTGATTTCCTCAAACTTTGTTTGCTTTACCTCCCCTAAGATCAACCCATTTCCTCTTTGTAACCGAAGCAAAACGTGAACGGCCAATATCTTGGTTTAGGCTCGTTTTGTATGATTTTGATTTTCGAACCTAAAGAAAGTACTACAGCAGTACATTGTTTTGCCTAGGAGCGATTTTTGGGTATTAACAATTGGCGACCACATCCGGATATCAATCTCTCGGCTACAAGTTTAAATCTCCAATCCTTTGAATGAATAACGAAATGGCGATGTTTATGGGTGAAAACTATTTCTGCCGGTTTTGGTAATTTGAGGTGTGTGCATGAGAAATGAGTCTAAATCTTAAACAATGCACTGCACGGGAGTGCTTGTAGATTCGAGAAATCAATCTGTGCAAATCCGGCTTAAACCAAGAAATGGCTGTTCCAGACTTGTTTCGGTCACAAAGTGAAGGAGATGGGGTTGATCTTAGGGTGGGAAGCGAAGAAGGTGTTGAGATTGTGAAGGTGTTGGCTATGTATGACTTGTATCAGAAAGCTGGACTGGCTTGCAGGATGTGAGCTATCAGTTCCGGTGTTTAAATACGATGGTATCAACACTTGCCTCTGTTGTCTGGACTTGTTCTTGTTGTTGGAAATAGGGAGGAGAACCTACTTATACAAGTCATTTGAGCCTTATTCACGTCTCTCGTGGGAAGTGGAGGAAGTGGAGTGATGGAGTAGTGGAGTTGTGTGTTAGTGTTACACGACCGGCCTTGCCCACTTCTCCGTCATCTCTAATCGTCCATGACTTCCTGACACGTTCTTGTGATGGCGCGTTGCACGCTGCACGCTGTAAAACGCCAGACCAATACCCCAGTATGTATCCCCTAGTTTGTGACATGATTGATGTCTCGAGTGTGTGGATCGTGGGATCCACATAAAGTAGAATGTAATGCTAGATTAAATAACTAAGTTATTTAGGAAGTCGATACTTGTGAAGTATCGTGTGTATTCTATGCATGTACTACATCATGGTGTGATAAAGTGACGGGTGGTGATCACCATAATGGCTCACTGACCAATTAACTCCTGACCAGGGTTGTATAACCAAGCCGGTGAAGTTGGACGGACGAGATGATCTTTGAGACACTCATCTGCGACCATTGGTGGAATTAGGGTTTTTGATGAGGTGCGCAAGCATCACTCTTCAGCTTGGTCGAATCCAAGCTTGGGATATAATTTTGACAGGGCCGATCGTGTATGTGTGTAGACGACATGACGGTGTAGGCGCCCATACCTCATTGTCTCGTGAAAGTGTGATATGGGCCACTCAATTTGTCCGACGAAGTTGAGTGGTCGAGATCAATTTGCAAATGTAAATTTGGTGCCGCAAAAGCCGCGCATCATGCCAATTTTGGGCGCGCTTTCCTAGACGACCAAGCTTGGTCGGTCTTGGCCGATCATCCCGTCGTGCATACGGTGGGATGGTGTATATACCTGTACTTCATCGTCCCATAAAAACGTGATCTAAGCCACTTAATTTGTCCGGTAAACTTGAGCGGTCGAGATCAGTTTGTGGTTGGGAAGTATGACCACGCCTAGCTTGGGCGCGCGAATCAAGGTGTACAGCCAAGTTTGGTCTTGGCCGATCGGGTGTGGACATAGGTGGGCCCGCAGTGATCATGTTGATACTTACCGGACCTGCTTAGTCTATTCCTGGACCCTTCATCCGAGCAGGAGAAAAGGGACGCTCGTGATCGCGACACAAACCCTAATTAGGTTTTGCTTGTGTGTGCCATACCCGGAGTTTGGGGCGCACGAATCAAGATGACCAACCATAGTTGGTCCCGACCGATCGATCAGGTATGTAGGCGGGCCCGCGGTGTTTGTGTTGACATGTTATGGGCCCTTTGAATCTACATCTACACCCTCCGTCTATGCCTGCGAAGATGGATGGTTGAGACTGCTTTTGCGATACATGTAATGTGCCGCAAACCCTAATTTAGGATTTTTTCGTCCATACGTTGCTCTCTGGTTTGGACGGTTTGGCAAGCTATGCCACCCTTTTGGGAAGGCCGACCATGCGGGGCCCGCGTTGGGTCGGTAGTGAATATTCCAATACCTGCTTGGGGTCATGGATTCAATCTAAGCCATCCAATCATGCTTTGGTGAAGTTGGATGGTTGTGATCGTTTCGAGATCGATATGGACAGTCCTGTGTTCAAACATGCTCAATCGGGCTAGTATAACACACCGAGAGATGTATGCTCAATCGGGCTAGTATAACACACCGAGAGATGTATGCTCAATCGGGCTACTATAACACATCGAGAGTTGTATGCTCAATCGGGATAGTATAACACACCGAGAGTTGTAGCCTGACGGGTATTTCGTACATGCTTCATTATTAATGCTTGGAGGTTCGTGTTGCTCTGCGCCGAGAACAACACTACCGTCATGTCGCACCCGTAATGAGTACAGAAATACAAGGCTGGATATGCATTAATTAATATTGTCAGTAAATTCACAGTGGTATATGGGATTGTTGCCACATGCTCCAACCTCGGATGAATTTCGTGTATTTAATTCACGAGCATCTTTGGGATTGTTGCCACATGCTACATTCTAAGTGAATTAGTAAAGTGAAGAAGTATTCATCACTTATTAATGGCTTTATATTTTGCAAGATGTTAGCGCATAATTTTGGCCTTTACAATTTTAGCCTTAAATGAAAATCCACCATCAACATTAAGTCCCCCGCCCTAGCACGTAATGGTTACACCATTGTGGGATAGGCATGAGATGGTGACAGTTAAAGACAAAGCTTATGAGACAAAGTTAGATGTTACCAGGAGAGACGGGTCATCCTATCCTTGGAGCATGTCACGTTCAAGAGGCTTCCAGGAGAGTGTTCCCCTAGCATGATGTCGGTCTTGCCTGCTTCGATGGACTGTTACGCCTGTTTCTTTCGTGGGGCTACTGCACCTGCTTGATCTAACGTGGGCTTGATGTGCCTGTTTTGGTTAATCGTGGGTCAGCTGCGTCTGCTTGATCGAACGTGGGACCCGATGTAAGCATGCTTGATTCGAACATGGGCAGATGTGCATGCTTCGATCAAACGCGGGACCACCGTGTACATGTTTCAAACGTCGGCCATGTCATGTGCCTACTTTGACCGTACGGTTTATGTACTTGCTCGAGTGTCATCTTGCTACTTCGACCAAACACCAACCCACTAGCTTGACTAAACACCGGACTTGATGCTTTGACCAAACACCGACCTTCTTTGTTTGCTTTGCTCGAACGTGGGACCCGATGTGAGCAAGCTTTTTTTTTAAAAAATGAACCTTGTGTGCTCAAATGTAAATGTGGGTCCTGTAGAAAGCGTTGAAGCAGCTTATGGAGCAGGCCCGGGAGAGCGTTAAAGTGTTGGAGCTGAAACGCCTTCTTCTAGAGAGAGAGCTTTGATTGGGGACTACCGTGTGCGCCTTCGACCAACTGGGGCTGGGATCAGTGGGACCCACCTCGTGCCTCGGTTGAACGTCGACCCCCGTGTTTCGATCAAAACCGCCCGCTGCGTGCGCTGTTTTATTCAAATACCGACCTTGTGACTTTGATAAATACCAGACTTGAAACTTGAGCAACCTGGGACTTGTGACTTGATCGATCTGGGACTTGTGACTTGATCAACACCGTACTTGAAACTTGAGCAATACCGAACTTGTGACTTGATCAATACCGGACTTGTGACTTGATCAACACCAGACTTGAAACTTGAGCAATACCGGACTTATGACTTGATCAACACCGGACTTGAGACTCGAGCAATACCGGACTTGTGACTTGATCAATACCGGACTTGTGACTTGATCAATACCGGACTTGTGACTTGATCAACACCGGACTTGAAACTTGAGCAATACCAGACTTGTGACTTGATCAATACCGGACTTGTGACTTGATCAACACCGGACTTGAAACTTGATCAATACCGGTGTTTGGACCCAATACCAGCCTTGTGTACTCCAACGTGAATGTGTGTTCTGTCATGTGTGACTACACATCTCACGCGTTTTCATACAAGTACTGACTCATGTCTTTTATTGTAGAATTAAGAAAAGAACTCATGTTGAGATGTCTTCTGGGGATAATGCTAGTGCCAAGTCAGGAGGTGTTGACAGCTTCAAAGATATGCCGAACATTGATGATGAGTTGTTCACCGCTCCCTTTCAACTATATGAAAATATCTGTTCCAAAAGATAACCCTTCTCCTATCGACTTCAAGGTTTTTCATGCTCCGTTGGGCCCTCATGAAGGATGGATGAGGCGTATGTTGAGCAATGAGTACATAAAAGATAAGTTGACCAAAGCGCATATTATTGATGCATCTTGAGTGTTGAAACGTCTCGAGAGGATGTTAAAGTGGTTTCTGGTGCGAACGTTGAGGTGGATCCTGGAGGGAGTGTTGAAGAAGGATTCTGAAGCGAACGTGGGTCCCGGAGAGAGCATTGAGGCGGCTATTGAATAAACCATTGAAGCAGCTTCTGATAGAGGGATCTTTGAAGTGTTTCCCTCTTCAGTTCGATTTACCCCTGCGAATTCCATGCTTCTTGACTGACCATCTCTCTCATGTTGAAGAATTCCTTGACTGACGGTGAAGGAACTTCATGCTGAGCCTCAGTCCCCAAGCGTGGTTTACATGGTTTGTTCGTAGTGGTTGTTGTCGAGCCAGATATGGAATATCTTGGACATTGTTTCATCATTGTGGGAGTCGTGCATGTGGTACTGGAGTTGGAGTTGACGGACGCGCAAGATGTTGTATCTCGGTGGTTTTCCTCTTGTTGCTTCAGGGAACTGCTTACAGAAGGCTGAAGGTTGTATCGCCTGTTGGTGAGATATATGCCCCTACAAACATTATGAGGCTCTTCATTACGGCAGCTCCGGTTCTTTCTATCGTGGCATATGTTGTTGTAGATGAGCGTTCAACAGCTCCAGAGGATGACCAAAAGCGCGTATTCTCCAACATAGCATGATAGACATGTACCACTGTCTGATAAAGTGACTCGCCCGGATCTTGTTTGACCACTGTCTGATAGAGTGACTCGCCCGGATCTTGCTCGATATGACGCGTGGACATCGTTATCTTCTTGAGGCTGCTCCCTTGAGGTATCGGCTTCCCGGATCTTGCTCGATATGACGCGTGGACATCGTTATCTTCTTGAGGCTGCTCCCTTGAGGTATCGGCTCCAGTGGAAGATTGTCGTCATAGAGCGTTGATATGTTGCACCGGCATTCTTTAAACCAAATGGCAGTATGGTATAATAAAATTTTCCGAGAGGAGTTCGAAAAGCTATCTTACTTGCATCATGCTCGTACATCCTTATCTGGTTGTAGCCGCTACATCCATCCATGGAGGAGAACATGCCGTTTCCGCTGGTTGCATCTACTAACATGTCGATATTAGGTAGAGGAGGATCGTTTTGGAGCAAAGACTGTTCAAGTCTCTCAAGTCTATGCAAAGACCCGATCTATCCATTTTCCTCGTGTCTGAACTACAACAGTTTAACCAACTTGGATCCAGGTATGACATGTAGATGATGGGTGACCAATTTTCATCTAAATCCGGCATTTCTTCATATCTCCAAGAGAATATGTCCTGGTACTCTTTGAGAAGTTCCACGAGCTTCATGCGTTTATCCGTACACAAGGTTGAGTTGATGGAGATAGGCCTAGGAGATTCCTCAACGATTTCAATCTCATCAGTTGTGGAGTTGGTGCCATCTTGCAGCTGTTGTGGAGCATATAGCACTTGTTCTTGTGGTTCGTTGTCTTTGTTGTAGCATTTCATTGGGTGGAGAGATCGGGTAACAGTCTCCCCGCTAATTGATAATGGCAAGTGTCGGTATACCGTTTTCCCTTTCTGGTCACGACTCGCCACAAAAGTTCGTTCCCTCTTCGTGTGAACGTGGGTCGTGGCTTCACAGGATGGAAAAGAATGCTTCGTCAGCAAAGATGCATCGTGGGTTTTGGCCCTCAATGATGCAAGCCGGTCTTCTTCCTGAATTGACGCCCACGTGGGGAGTGGGACGCACGAACTTGTCTGATTCTTTCTGCGGAGCTTCTCCTGTATGTGCTGGTTTGGTTTCCCTCGAAGTCCGTCATTGTGGTAGGCTTCCGTACGACCTTGCCTGGGAGAAACTTAGATGTCCTGAGAGTCTTGAGAGTAATCATATTCGAAGACGCTTGTGTGTAGATAAGGGCCGTCTTGAACTCTGAATCCTTGATGTGTGCGGTGACATGTAGGGCACGGTCGTGACCTTCCTCTGTTTAATTGTAGCAAAACGTCTCCGCGCGCTGATTCTTCGAGAGGTAGAAACTGCTTCCCGATCCACCGACCTCTGGTTCATAGTGAAACTATTGACTTGAGGAGGATCGTTGTGAGGATCAGTCCCCAGTGTAGGAGTCTCCATGACAGACCGCTCATATCTCGATGTCGCTTCTTTGATCGGGTCCATGGAGGTCCGCACCGCTGAAGTACCTTCTCCGGTGCGTTGAATGCGTTCCTTTTTGCTCCGTGGGCTGTTTGCTCTTGTGGCAATCGATCAGTTAATGTCTTAAGAAAAGTGAGTACCTCTTTTCCGAGTTGCGGCCATATCCGTTTGAGTCTTAGCAAGAACTTCCCGCTTCTCCATCAAGTCCGCAATGGCAATGGGGGATGGTCCTCCTCTCGTTCCTCCGGCTCCTCGTCCTAATGAAGGAGTGGAAGTTGTTGCTCAGTGACTACCCCGAGGTGTTACACTTGATGAGATACCGGGATTTGCGGTACGCTTCCGGCTCGTGATGGGAGGTGTTACACTTATCTGGAACATCTCCCGCTATGCCGGGCACCGGTGGTAGAAGTGACGGCTCCATAAGATGTATTAACCACGGTAGCTCCACCGATGTGTACATCGACACCGGGAGTGTTATCCACACTAGCTCCATCGAATTGATTGCTGATCCAGACCTGAGTTCTACCATCTTGAAATGGATTGATGATTGAATTGGTCCTAAGATCTACCCTTTTTGAAATTGATAAAATTGGATCGGATTTCGAAGAAATTGACTTTACAACCGAGAGATTAACCTCCCGCTGTGGTCGCCAATTGTTTATGGGTGAAAACTCTTTCTGTCGGTTTTGGTAATTTGGGGTGTGTGGATGAGAAATGAGTCTAAACCTTAAAAAAATGCACCGCATGGGAGTGCTTGTAGATTCGAGAAATCAATCAGGCAAACTGGGCCTAAACCAAGAAATGGCCGTTCCAGACTTGTTTCGGTCACAAAGTGAAGGAGATGGGGTTGATCTTAGGGAGGGAAACGAAGAAGGTGTTGAGATTTTGAAGGTGTTGGCTATGTATGACTTGTATCAGAAAGCTGGACTGGCTTGCAGGATGTGAGCTATCAGTTTGGTGTTTGAATACGATGGTATCAACACTTGCCTCTGTTGTCTGGACTTGTTCTTTTTGTTGGAAATAAGGAGGAGAACCTATTTATACAAGTCATTTGAGCCTTATTCACGTCTCTCGTGGGAAGTGGAAGAAGTGGAGTGATGGAGTAGTGGAGTTGTGTGTTAGTGTTACACGACCAGTCTTGCCCACTTCTCCCGTCATCTCTAACCGTCCATGACTTCCCCGACACGTTCTTGTGATGACGCGTTGCACGCCGCACACCGTAAACCGCTGCACCAATACCCCGTATGTATCCCCGGTTTGTGACATGATTGATGTCTCGAGTGGTGGATCGTGGGACCCACAGAAAGTAGCATGTAATGCTAGATTAAATAACTAAGTTATTTAGGAAGTCGATACTTGTGAAGTATCGTGTGTATTCTATGCAGGTACTGCATCATGGTGTGGTAAAGTGACGGGTGGTCATCACCATAACGCCTCACTAACCAATTAACTCCTGACCAGGGTTGTATAACCAAGCCGGTGAAGTTGGACGGACGAGATGATCTTTGAGACACTCATCTGCGACCATTGGTGGAATTAGGGTTTTTGAAGAGGTGCGCAAGCATCGATCTTCAGCTTGGTCGAATCCAAGCTTGGGATAAAATTTTGACAGGGACGATCGTGTATGTGTGTAGACGACATGACGGTGTAGGCGCCCATACCTCATTGTCTCGTGAAAGTGTGATCTGGGCCACTCAATTTGTCCGGCGAAGTTGAATGGTCGAGATCAATTTGCAACAGAAATCTGGTGCCGCAAAAGCCGCGTATCATGCCAATTTTGGGCGCGCGTTCCTAGACGACCAAGCTTGGTCGGTATTGGCCGATCAGCCCGTCGTGCATACGGTGGGATGGTGTATATACCTGTACTTCATCGTCCCATAAAAACGTGATCTAAGACACTCAATTTGTCCGGTAAACTTGAGCGGTCGAGATCAGTTTGTGGTTGGGAAGTATGACCACGCCTAGCTTGGGCGCACGAATCAAGGCGTACATCCAAGTTTGGTCTTGGCCGATCGGGTGTGGAGATAGGTGGGCCCGCAGTGATCATGTTGATACTTACCGGACTCGCTTAGTCTATTCCCGGACCCTTCATCCGAGCAGGAGAAAAGGGACGCTCGTGATCGCGACACAAACCCTAATTAGGTTTTGCCGGCCGTGTGCCATACCCAGTTTAGGGCGTACGAATCAAGACGACCAACCATAGTTGGTCCTGACCGATCAGTCAGGTATGTAGGCGGGCCCACGTGTTTGTGTTGACATGCTATGGGCCCTTTGAATCTACATCTACACCCTCCATTTATGCCTACGAAGATGGATGGTTGAGACTGTTTTGCGATACATGTAATGTGCCGCAAACCCTAATTTAGGGTTTTTTCGTCCATACTGCTCTGGTTTGGACGGTTTGGCAAGCTATGCCACCCTTTTGGGGAGGCCGACCATGCGAGGCCCGCGTTGGGTCGGTAGTGAATATTCCAATACCTGCTTGGGGTCATGGATTAAATCTAATCCATCCAATCATGCTGGTGAAGTTGGATGGTTGTGATCGTTTCTGAGACTGATATGGACAGTCCAGGTTCAAACATGATCAATCGGGCTAGTATAACACACCGAGATATGTATGCTCAATCGGGCTAGTATAACACACCGAGAGATGTATGCTCAATCGGGCTAGTATAACACACCGAGAGTTGTATGCTTAATCGGGCTAGTATAACACACCGAGAGTTGTAGCCTGTACGGGTATTTCGTACATGCTTCATTATTAATGCTTGGAGGTTCGTGTTGCTCTGCTGAGAACAACACTCAGTCGTCATGCTGCACCAGTAATGAGTACAGGAAATAGAAAGCTGGATATGCATTAATTAATAATGTTGTAAATCCACAGGGTATATGGGATTGTTGCCACATGCTCCAATCTGGATGAATTTCGTGTATTTAATTCGCAGAATACTGGGATTGTTGCCACATGCTACATTCTAATTGAATTAGTAAAGTGAAGAAGTATTCATCACTTATTAATGGCTTTATATTTTGCAAGATGTTAGCGCATAATTTTGGCCTTTACAATTTTAGCCTTAAATGAAAATCCACCATCAACATGCGAATCTTAGGTCTGGTTCGGTAACCGACCACAATGCAAGCTCAACATCCACCCCTAATCCAAACAACATCGGTGGCAGATCGAGTTCAGAAGGTGCTCCTAATCCCAACAGTACCGGTGGCAGAACTCCAGTGGTCACTCCTCCCAACATATCCAATGAAGGCAACAATACTCCTCCCCCTGCCGAGGATGAATAACAGATGCCACCAATCATAGTTGATTTAATGAGGAGGCAAGACACCTTGGCTGAAATTCAAGAAGCCATGGCCACCACTCATAAGGAAGTGCTCACCTTTCTGAAGACTTTGACGGAGCGGCTTACACCCGAGCAATGTCATCACCAAATGGAACAAGCTAGGAACACATATGTCTGCAGTGCGAGCACCCCGAGAGTCAACATTCAGGGAGATGGCGAAGTACTGGTTATTACTGACCACATGGCAGAAAGGAGTCAGCCACATCAAAACTTCATCACCCGGGAAGATCTCGAAAGGCTCCTGCAGAACCGTGGAAAGGAATGATCAGCCTCATATCATCAGCACCAGCCTCCCTACCCAATGGAGATCCACAGGATTCCGCCACCAAGAGGGTATTCATCTCCTCCCTTCTCGTTGTAGGATGGTACCGAAAATCCCAGGTAACATGTCTCCCGATTCCTAGAATCGTTAGGGGAACATGAATATAATCAGGTGTTGCGACTCAAAGAATTCTCAAAGTCTCTTACTAGAAGAGCTTACACGTGGTACAACAATATCGCTCCCAACAGTGTCTCCAGTTGGTCTCAGATGGTTAATATTTTCTATAAAAAATATTTCTTCGTCTCAGAGCAGATTACGCTTTCAGACTTGGGCAGAATATTCCAGAAAAATAATGAGCATCCATACGACTATGTGAAAAGGTTCCGCACTCAATCTCTCGACTGCCACGATCAGAACGTGACTGAACTATAATTAGTGGAGCTCTGTATCAATGGTATGATTCCTGTCTATCGTGTCTTCTCTGAGTTACATGAAGTTGTTAAGCGGTCGGCAACGACGGCTCCAGCCTTATTGGAGAGATTAAGGCCAGCGAAAGAGGAAAGTCATGGAGACACTCGCGGAGATAGGCGCCTAGTAAACAAGCAATACTCTGATCAACCATCCATAGTTGTTGTCACCGACGAAGGGACTAAGAGGAAGGCTACACCTCAGCCGACATCCCGGACTAAGCGTTCTGCATCAAATCCAACCAAAGCTATGCACCAGCAGCAACAACAACCAAAAGCAGATCCAGCATCTCCAGGTTTTCCCTTTCCCATGGAGGAAGTCCTCGAATTGTTAGAAGTATGGGTACAAGACGGAGCTGTCAAGTTACCACCTGTGCGACGTCCACCAACTGCCTAAAAAGTGTTAGACCCAAAATATTGTCGCTTTCACAGATTTTTCAATCACCCCACTAGTGAATGCAACGGATTGAAGCGCATCTTTAAGGAAAAAGTAGATTCAGGAGAACTACAACTGGGGACTGAAGGCGTTCACAAGGACCCCCTCCCTGTCAGGAATTTTACTCTTTCCATAGACTCGGTCAACAAAACTGTCCAATCTATGATGGATCGTATGTGCAAGATTCTTTTACTCAACAGCACAACGCAAAGACATTTTATCCGCCCTTGATCGTGTTTGTGTATGGTAAGCGTTTATTCTTTACTGAAAAATCTACTTTGGAAGATGTAGCTGTCAAACTCAATGGGAAGCCTGGATGGGGACTTCTCATTACTGCTTGCCTCAAGGACGTTGAATTTGAGGACGGCCTGTTAGACGAATTTCGCCGTATAATGCATTTGGATGTGAAGCAGTTGCCAGGAGAGGACGTGGGGTCATATATCCCTATATTTCATTCATAAGTAATTCACACTTATCCGATTTCCTTACAACCAGCTGCCCCACGTCCGATCAAGACTTGGGGACTTGACCCGGATATCAACCCCGAGATGACTCGGCGATGCGAATGGGAAGTTGATCCTTTTCAATATTTTATTAAGTGGGTAGGAATCGTCTCTGCCGAAAATAAGAAAACTAGTAACCCAACTATCCTTGGGGTACGCGATAAGCCTGAGGTACCAAAGTCCAACTCCTTCCAAGTCGCAGACACAGTCAAGAAGATTACTGCTTCACCTGAAGAAAAGCCATATCTTGTAATTGAAGCCATATTATGTGGCTATTACAAACTCATCAACAGTACAGATAAACCAGAAGGGGTGGTCATGCATGGAAAGTGGCTCGAAGCATTCGGCGCTTAAACATTATACCATCGCTTTAGAATATTTCCTTGTTTTCTGCAACCTTTGTAATTCCTCCAAAATGTTTGCAATATTTTGCATTCATATTTAGGATTTCCATTTATTAGCCAAGTAAAGTATTATTCCATTTTAAATGACTTTGCGATTCATTCAAAAATCTCTTTTCCTTTCAGAAACATAAGTAACTTTCAATTCCTGCCAAAGCTCGCGGTCGTGGCCACCTTTACTCGCGTACACGGCCAGCCAATGTCTTCGATCAAACGAATGGTCATACCTTCTCCAACTTTGTAACACCCCGTGTTTTTAGCATTGCACATGCTAAAAGATGCGCCATGACCTGAGATGAAGCTTCATTCAAAGCTTCCGTTGCGTAGGAAAACGAACATCGTTGACAATGCGTTGACAATGTTCAACCAACATGGCTGGACATCGGGTTGGCAGCGGACATCCAACATGGCTGCACATCGGGTTGGCAGCGGACAGCCAACATGGCTACACATCGGGTTGGGAGGGGACAGCCAACATGGCTGCACATCGGGTTGGCAGCGGACAGCGGACATGGCTGCATATCGGGTTGGCAGTGGCAGTGAGCAGCCATCTTGGCCGGTCATTCAGAAATTCATGGCAACAACCATGAATAGTGAAGCAAGCATGACAATATGCTCCCCTTTCCATACTTGTAGAAATTCCATTAAGACTTGGTTGAAGGTGCATATACGGACCATGCACCAAGTGAGATAGCCTTAGAAATGTACATTCATCACAGCTGGACATTGGAGTGGCCTATGGGCCAAAGACGAAAGTACAGCCATCACGGCCCTTCACCGGACTCGGCTCGGGAAATGTTGATCTTCATGTCCGGATATTAGAACTGGCCGGTGATCTAGAATTGAATGTACATCCATCACGGTCGTACATCGTTGTTGGCCAGGGTGGTGAGGTGCAACCATCGCGGCCTGGGGAGTTGATGAATGATTTTTGCTCCCCTAATGTAAGTTGTAAAAATCTAAAGTTAACATATATAGGGAGGGGTAGTTGGTTGAAGGTGCATATGCGAACTATGCACCAAGTAAGCTTCATAGCTTAGCCGGAAGAGTATAAAGGATGCCTAAGGCTCATTTATAGTTGCGTAGCCTCGCGAAGAGGACATTTGATGCTTAGGCATCGTTATGCCATATTGCGGACCAAATACGAATCCCATGGATGCATTTTGACGGAACGGCCTATATACGAATTAGGCCATTACCATTATTGCTTGTCCACGGCCTCGCAAATGAGTTGGTTTAAGTTTCTGTCCCTTCGTGGTTGAACTACGGTATGTGCTTGATCCCTTTAGAGTAGGGAAGGGTACGTAGGAATCCGCAATGAGTTGCAGCATTGTCGGTCCAACACGATGTCGCTCATATCATCTAATTGAGGGATGATTGCGACATACTGCCTCTCATATCATTTGGCTCGGTAGCTCGACGCAAGAGATGATTGTGGCCAAACTTGATGAGGTAAGTTGCATTCCATTCACTGGATGCTCATACTTCCTATCAAGGCGTTCAACATAGGATAAAAACCCGAGTGTCGTAATTTAGATCAAGAGGAGTCCATCTTTTCGTAATATAGATCCACATGGTCACCAGAATTGAGTCAAATTCCATCGTTTGGGGCCTCAAAAGGCCGTTTTTTCCGTATTAAGAAAGTTTTTATTTTCTTGATAAACCCTCTGCGGACTAAGGGTAAGTTAGAATGGTATGGAAGCTAAGTTTTCCGCATCATGCTCGTAGAGCATGCCTGCGAGGGCAAATGAGCGTGCATTTGCCTAGCTTTAAGGCCCGGATCGTAGCTTCATCATGGCGCATCGGGGAAGTTACAGCCTGCGGGGCAACGCGCCAAAGGCGTAATTTTTCGGTCCGTCATAAACTTGGTCATGGCTATTATCGTAGAGGGTTTCCTAACCAGTCAATGAAGACATATCCTTTATGACATCGAAAGAAAAGATAAGTATTCACTCTTTGTCTTATGAATTTCCAATTTCTTTGAGATCTTTTGTACTGTCAATGTCACCATCTGGTGCATACCACGAAACATTACTGTTCCGCGCTAAGTAGGGGACTTAATGTATATGGTGGTTTTTAAACAAGGGCAAAACTTGTAAAAATCGCCTCTGAACCTACACAGAGACGTATCTATAATCATATATGTACTATAGCTTCACCTAGCTGAACTCTCGGCATTCTATATATGTTTATAAATATAAATTCCTGACCCAACATCAGAATTTTAGATTCGTACTTCTACATCACATTCCGTAAGAGAATTGAGAATATGTATCATGTTAATGGCCATACCGACCTTCAATATGCCTGCAAGATTTTAGAGCTTCACCCAGCTGAACTCATTATTTTATGCATGGCCATATGAATTGCCATGCATTGATCAGTCTACACTGATGCTGCAATTATAAATATTCTAAATAAGCTACTACGATATTATGAATTACCAGAAGCATAATATCTGGAACATTACCTCGAGTCGCAGAACTTCCACGGCAGAATTCCTCGAGTATATTCCGTATGCTACAAACAAAGTGCTAGCGCCAAACGTGGCTGCACTCCATAATCAGGCCAACTAGCTAGCCATGCCACGGATTCATTATCTCTTAGCCTGGCCATGTCTTTGGCCACGACATTCCCATCCCTAGCTAGCAAACTAGCCAAGGTCGTAGCTATAAGTTCCCTAACTAGCCATGACCTCCTAGTCTAGTCCAACTGGCCATAGCCACTTTGTCTTGGCCACGGCCTCTTTACCCCTTAGCCTGGCCATTGGCCACGGCTATCTTATCCTTTGGCCTGGCCATGTCTTTGGCCGCGGCATCCCTTTCTATTTGCAAGACAAGCTACCTTGTCTTTCGGCTTAGCCATGGCCTCCTTGCTAGCGATGTCCTTGCTAGCACCTAACTAGCCACGACATCCTCCTCCCTTGGCAAGCCAGGCTACCTTGTCTTCCGGCCTAGCAATATCTCGCCTAGCTAGCCATATGGCTATGACCTCCTTAGCTTCCTAGCTATCCAGCTATCTAGTCAGGCCCCGGCCCGCTATCTCCCAGCAACTTGGGCTATCTAGTGGTCGCGACCACCTTATCCCCTAGCATAGCTATCCACGGCTTCATGCCACCCGTCCTGGCTCCTAATCAGCCACGACCTCCTTGGCTCCTAGTCTGACCTAGCCTAGCTTCCTACCTAGTTAGGCCACGACCTTCCTATCTCCCGATTTGGCCTGGCCCACGGCCTAGCCTAGTCGGCCACCCTGCCTCTTAGTCACGGCATAGACTAGCCATATGGCTACAACCTGATATTTCCCAGCTACGGCCTCCCTGTCTCTTGGTTCGGCCTGGCCCACGGCTACCAGCCTAGCCGGCCACCTTACCTTTCGACCATGGCCTTCTTGTTAGTCGGCCAAGTCCCTAACTAGCCACGATTTCCTTGCTAGACGGCCTAACCTAGCTTAGCTAAGTCATGCCCTATTATTTCTCGGCCTACTATGCTCATTGCCATGATTACCTAGTTTTCCGGTCATGATTTGCCCCACCAAAGTTCATGGCCACGATCACGAACCAATGTAACGAAAAACTTCATAAACACATATATACATGCCGACTCGGTAAGCTATCGACTAAGTCACGCCTAAGACTGGTCATTAGCTTGGTATGTTTATCTCGATGTATTATTATGATTGGTTATTTACAATGCCATCTTATGGCAAACTCGTTGGTCACACATAGTCTTGGATCGAGTTGTCTCTTCAAGCTACGCCCTACTAGCTAGATTAGGCTATTACTTAGTCAAGTATCATGACAATCTAGACAAGACTAGAAACAAGTCCATGACTCCACTAATTCCTACGCGAAATCAAAACACGTTACATGGGGGAATTATTTATGGGTATTGGTCTGGTGGTTTACAACAATCGTGCGGCATGGCAACATCCCATGATAATGAAGTTACAAGTAGTGTTAAGCAGTTAAAGGAAGTGGCTAAGTAATGGAGTGGTGTTTTACGGTTTCCAGAAACTTATGTCATAATCATGCCATTATCTCCACTCTTCCCATCTATCCATCTCTCCATAATATCCACTACTTACAAGGAATTAGTGGGTGTTCCCTACAACTATAAATAAACAACTTTGTCTATTCAGAAGACATACCAAGCTTATCATTCCCAAGCTCTTCTTCTTCCATAGTTCAATAACCTCACACCCAATTCAATCACCACTGATTTCCTCAAACTTTCTTTGTTTTCCCTCCCCTAAGATCAACCCATTTCCTCTTTGTAACCTAAGCAAAACGTGAACGGAGAATATATTGTTTTAGGCTCGTTTTGTATGATTTTGATTTTCGAACAAAAAAAAAAGTACTTCAGCAGTACATTGTTTTGCCTAGGAGCGATTTTTGGGTATTAACAGACTCGATGCCAGAACCAAATCAAGTTGTTCTAGTTCAGTCCCAAATAACTCATCAAGGCGCTTAGGTGCATCATCTAATACCAAATGAAGTGCAATATATTATATTTCCTCCGTTTTTGGATACTATCACTTTTTCAATTTGGCTTATTTTTAAGCTATGATTAAAAAGTGACTGTATATATTTTCCCGAATCAGATAGAATATATCTCAACTCAGAAGTCGATCATCCCGGTGTCCCAAAATTTACTACATGAACCATGGCCTAAATCATGGTTAGTGATCCAAAATGTTCTTTGCAACTCAATATCTACGATTAATTATGACTTAATATATGCCTCATGGGCAAAGTTTACCTCATGATCGAAAATGTGGTATGTGACCCAGAATCCGCTTTGTAACCTTAATATGTTTCCTCTATTAGAACTCAAATTTGCTGTTAAGTCAATGTACAATAAACGGAATGAAAATACTATAAATAACTATAACTTAGGTCAACCAGACTCTTTCTGGAAACAATTATGGGCCATAGGAATTTCTCAAAGAATCAAAATCTTTACTTGGAAATGCTTGCAAAATGCAGTCTCTACTAACCTTAAATTGTCTAGATTTAAGAAAGACATATCACCTAATTGTGCTTTTGGATGTAATGAACCAGAATCCATAGAACATCTATTCTTACATTGTCACTATGCTAAAGCGAGTTTGGGCTGAGAACCTTTTCCAAGAGATGTAAACTTCAACTATTCTACTTCTTTCTTAGATATCTGTAAAGAATGGATGGGAAAAGATAATCCAACCATACCTATAGAAATCATTATGACCCAAATCTGGTTTATCTGGAAAGAAAGATGCAATAACACTTTTAGTCAATAGCAACAAACCCATAACCAGTTAGCCTTAGAAATTCAAAAGACACTTGACATTCTGGCATAAGGATAAATACACAGTTCATAACAAATCCTTTATGACAGAGAACATTACTAATGTTAAATGGCATGCCTAAGGAACATGTCAAAATAAGTTAAACTTGGATGTTGCTTGGATTTCCATGAATGTCCCGGCAGGTTTCTCTTTCATTTTCAGAAATAATGCAGGTGATTTCATACAAGGCAGAGCAGGACCACTTACAACCTCATCTCCAGAAGAAGCAGAAGCATTAGGACTCCTTCAAGCAACTCAGTGGGCTAAAGAAGAGAATCTATTAAATTTCAGTGTAGAGGGTGACTGTAAGACTCTTTTTGACTATCTGAATGGGCAACCGTCCCAAATATCTTGGCAGAATCAGTTTATCATGGATGAAGTTAAAAGAGAGTTTTCTTTTTGTCAAAATTTCTAGGTTTTTTTTTATGCGCCAAGAACAGCAAATAATGTAGCTGATATATTGGCCAAGGAAGCTAAATCCTTTAAAACTATGCTCAATTGGAGACATGAACCTCCATCTTGTATTAAGTTTGCTTTAGAAGTAGATAAATCAAATGCTCGGGTTGACCCTTCTAGCCCAGTATTAGATGGCTCTACTCTCCTTGATGCAAGGGTTACTAACTCCCTAAGTTAGTCTTTTGAATGCATTTTAACTTACAAAAAAAAAAAAAAAAAAAAACACACACACACACACAAATATATGTCTATTACCTTAAAATCCTGCAACACAATTCAAAATCTGCAACTGTGATCCTAAATTTGCCATGTTGTCCAAAATCTGTTTACGGCCACAATTTCTTTATTGATACAAAATTTGCCCTATAACCTGAACTTCGCCTAATGACATGTCAATGTGACTAGAATCAGTTCATTTGTACTTAGGTTCTCGCAATCAGCTAAACCAAAATCAGGCACCAAGATTCAAAATTTGTCATGTGACCGAAATTTATCCGAATTCACCCGTGACCCAAACTCATATAGTTACCGAGATGCGCCATTAGGTCAATACCTTTCTAGGGGAACAAAAATCTAAGTTAAAACTCATTTTAGTCATCACAAAAGGCAATTTGGAAAGTAGTTTCCACCGTTCGCTTCCCTGTACGTAGAGACCGAGTTGTTTCCTTTATGCAACTATATATGCCAACTTGAGGCTACTTGAGCCACCAATTCGGCATGACTATTCTATTTCGTTATTTAAGGTCACGATAGATTACCCATGTGTACGTTAGTATGAAACGAATCAATGTCAATTATTATCAAAAGAGTCAACTGAACTTTCATGTCCGTCCATTGCAAGTACTATTGAGGTACTAGTAACTACTGTACCTTCTAGGAATATCCCAACTACTTCTATTTGTTTAAAAATGCCGACCATTATGTCGATGCCATATGATGCGGATTGATGCGTTTTGGGTTTAAATAAACTAGTGATTTACAGATATGAGACGTTGACTCGGTGGTGATCCCACCACCACTTTCTACGACATCTTCTTATATAGGAGTCTTTAAGAATTCAAGTCCATGTGATGTATGAGACCCACTGACACCCACTATCTGGTGGCTTTGGACTAAAATTTAAATGATGTGATTAAGATAGGGTGTAATTCTTGCAAATCCAGCTTGTTGAAGGAGATTTGTTAACCACTTATCGACTTGAATGCTTATCAAAACAAAATTGTGGAAATATAGTGCATTTAAAGATCACTTTCGAATCTTTTATCGAAGTCTCTAGCATACGGTATGTGAACACAGAAATAACGATGGTATCCATGTGTTCACAAACAATACTCGCATTTATTCATGTACTTATAATGGAGAATAAATCATAAATAAAACTATGTTGATACGATGACTCATCGACTCAGAGCCTTCTGGCTCGTCCCTGTCTAGTTGTGGGGGACTAGTTTAGTTATTCTTACGATCGAGATGTATAATAAATCAGAGCATAATAATAATAATGACAGAAAGTAAGTGTTGAATGTAAATGAGACGATGACTTACGTGGTTCGCAAAGACTAAGGCCTACGTCCACGGGGGTTTGTGTTTCACTATGTATTTAAGAATTACAAAGATAGTCGAATGACTCTGTGTGAATAACGAAGCTAATGGGGAAATGGAACTCATACTTACTCTTCCTATCACTCTCTCTCATTGTCTTCTCCTCTACTCACTAAAAATTAGTCGACCCCTTCTCTCTCAGTGGAGAGGGGTATTTATAGGGATAGAACATGGGGTCCATCATCAGAGGCAGTCAACCTTATCTTCTTGATCTTTGTGTGGATCTTGCTGATGTCTTCGTTCTCGACCGATGGCTTCATCGGTCATGCATGGTAACGATGGGTCACCTCTTTCTTATCCACGGGCTGATTGACACGTACTCTATGCTTAGAGTGTTTAATGCGGGTGGTTGGGAAGCCTGCACGCGCCAGACAGATGTCCGTGGCTCCCATCACATCCGTGTCAGTGAGCCTAGTCTCCACTGTTGATCTTGGGTCTTCCTTGAGATGAGGTAAAGCAGATCCTAGGGTGTTTTTCGGTATTTCTCAGTGGCTTGATACTTCAGTGCCCCTAGGTTCTTGGCCGTCGGATCGGCTCGATGATGAACATGTGTAGATGACAGATGCCCCTTGGGTGTTGAGACGTGACATCGTGCCTTGATGTCTCAGGTTGTGCGTCCTCCACGTGTAATTCTTCCGACACGTGAGAATGATGAATTATGTGTATACATGGTATGTTTTGTAAGTCATCAAATTCCACGGATTTTTTTTTTTTTGATACCCTGGATTACTGGTCCCTAGACTACTTTCAAACTCCTTAGCATGAGAACCATCGACCACATAAGAATGGTTTCGATATATATCTATAATCTTCGTATTATTTCGCAAACTCCACTAATATCGTTGGATATTTTCATATATGTTTGTCGCTATCCGGGGGGTCCGGGAGGGTAACCTAATTCGGTTTTCCAGAAAATTCTACAGACGCATCTCTTTCCATAAGGTGTTATCCGTGAGACACCATTAATGGATGTCGTTTGAAAGCGTCTGTTGGAGATGAAGAGAAATCTCTAAAATACATGAAACCCTCTATAATTCGCGAAGGTCTTCTCCCAATTCTACCCATTAAAATCTCATATTTTCTTTTCTCTTTATGCATCATCAGATTCTAAATATTGTGTGTTCTTGGTTGGGTCAAGAGTGTACAACTCTTGAATCCAACAACATTGTTAGGGCTTCATTGTATCCTGAAAGCATTATTTCATTGACCAATTGTACTCGCCAATTTATTGGGAAAGGTCGAAATATTTTCTGAAAAGAATCGCAAGACCTTGAAGTCAGTGATACAACATTCTTTTCTGTTATTTGGTTTCATCCTCGGGTACCCAGTTTCCAACAACTTCGGTATCACCGTGATATTTTATCTTCGAATTATCAAAATTTAGGATATAAAAAAAAAAAAAAAAAAAAAAAACGGAAAATGGGTCATTTGTCCAAATATTTTTAAAACATGGTTCTAATGGACGAGTAAAATTTAGTATGGGTGAAATGGACACCAAAAAAATAGCAAGAATGAAACTGGATTCATCCTGGCTTAAACTTAAAAAAGAGTGAGGATGAAACTGGATAAATCTTGATGTAAATTAAAAATAAGAAAAAGTATTTGAAAATGGGTAGGATGAAACTATTTACATCCTGGATATTTTTACATTCTCGTCCATTTAAACAATATCAAATTTTACATGTCTTTTTCACCCAAGAATTGTTGATTTTGGTCCTTTTAACCAATTTTGTGAAAAAAAATTACTAATACCGCTAATACAATGGTAAAAAAACAAAAGTGTCTTGAAAAGCATCTTCATCTTAATTTACGGTAAAAACAAGTTTCTCATGACGATTTAGATGCAATCTATTTTAACATCAAGTTCTATCTCTTTCTGAAAAGTTTAAATCTTTTTTCAGGCCCATGATAGTTTTATTTTCAGAGCAATTATTCTATTTCAAAGTATAAACTAATTATACGAAACTAGGAATAAGTTACCTGAGGATAAGTTGTACTCATTCAAAATAATTTGGTTTAAGAAAATCAGTATTGTAATATTCGTCGAGAAAGAGCGCTTGCCTAATTTCCATTAGTTATTTTGTGCACGGTCCTTAATTGACAAATTTGTGTGTGCATATGACAAGGAAAACTTCTCTCATGCTTAATAGTTCCTTACTCAGTACCATGCTATTGTGAGTAAGTTAATTCTTTTCCTAATTAAGTAAAAGCTAAACTTTAGAAAAACCTTTCTATCGAGAAACTTAGTTTTCATTCTTACAACCTCTACCAAAGGAAGTAACTTTATTACTAGAATGTCTTGGGATCCACATGAAAAGTTATTCCAAGCAGTTAGAGATTACTTGGAATCCAAGTAATTCGTAAACATGGAAAGTAGTTCACGAACTTGCTTTGAATACAAGTAATATCTTCGTCAACTTTAAGCGACCTATCCTTATTCATCATTATAAATAGAGGACTTGATCTCTGCAACTCAATTCATGTACGTTGTGCATTTTGTTGCTGCAAGACTCGTCCTATATATACTTAGGTTTCCTTGAGAAACATAATTAGGTTACGACTTTGAAAACTTCATTTGGGATTCGTGAAGCCCGGTGGCTATCTTTTATTTAATAGATCTTTGTTATCCGGAATCTTTTCTTAAACACCGTAGTTCTTATCTATTCAAAAGGAATTCATCTCTTCTATTATACGGTCGTTCAATATTTATCGATTGATGGAAACTACGGGGGAGTTCTTCGTCTCTGACCGTGTTAGTTTCACAAGATCACGATCTATACTTATTTAGAAAGATCTTGTGAGGCAGAATCAATTAAACATCTCCAGAAATTTTATAAAGATTAAGCCCATGTTTGTACCAAGTATACGCATATCATTAGTATACAAGCATACAATCACAAAGAAATCGTTCACAAGTTTATGATAAACACAGTTGTCAGATTTATTGATTTTAATACTACTAAAAATCATTACACGATCAAATTTTCATGCCATAATTTAAATGCTTGTTTCAAACCATACAAAGATTTTTTTCAGTTTACAGACCTTGTCTTCACAACCTTTCGCGGCAAAGCCCTCGAGATGGTCCATGTAAATTTCTTCAACTAATTCACCAATTAGAAAAGTTGTCTTTACATCCATTTTATGTATTTTTAAGTTTTGAATGACAGTTATAGCAGTTACCATCCTAATGGAAGTAATCCTCATAACAGGTGAGTAAGTATCAAAGAGCTATACATCGTTTCTGTTTATATCCTTTAGCTATTAACCTGAATTTTTCCACAGTTTCGTCTACGTTACATTTACTTTTGAAGATTCATCTACAACCTATGGGCTTACATGCTAGAGGTAAATCTGGAATCCTCCATGTGTCGTTTTTTCGGATGGAATCCATTTCAATAATGGTGGATTATGGATCTTTGGAAGAAGTCATGGATTTTTTTTTTAAGTATGTGGATCAAAGTCATCTAGGCATGTAACTAAATCATATCCAAATAAGGTTTTGGTTCTAGCATTTTTATTTCTCATAGGCTCAGTCTATACTTCATCTTCCTTTAAAGATAAAGTCTGACTGGAGAAGGGGTATTTAGGGGATTAACACATATTGGGTCCCATCTTGGTTCTCTTAGGAGGAGGAATGGCAACCTTAGCCAAACACGAAGTATGCACAAGAAGGTTGTCTACCTTTCTATAATTCATATGAAGTTTTATTTGATCCTTTAAAGGGTACTCTAGTCACGATATAAAAGTCGAACCCATCAACATGGCATTCATCGTCTCCTTACGAGTATTCAGGGGATTAACACATATCTCACGAGAGTCAGCTTTCAATGGAAACATGTTTTCAAAGAACACAACACCCCTATAATTCATATTATATTCACACCAATTTTAAATTTTAACTTACAACCATAAATCTATATGTTGTAGTATGCTCACGATAGCCTTTGAAGACACAATATTGGGTCCCATATTGGTTCTCTTAGGAGGAGGAATGGCAACCTTAGCCAAACACGAAGTATGCACAAGAAGGTTTTCTACCTTTCTATAATTCATATGGAGTTTTATTTGATCCTTTAAAGGGTACTCTAGTCACGATATAACAAGCTGAACCGATCAACATGGCATTCATCGTCTCCTTACGAGTACGGTTCAGCCATTTAGTAACACCATTAGACTGTGGTGAATAAGGTGGCGCTATCTCGTGTTTTTATGTCATGTTTATACAAAATTATCATGTAGAATTTTATACTCGCCACCACTTCCAGAAATAATAATTTTAATGGTAGCATTCGTTTGGTTTTCAACGTATAGTTTATACATCTTAAAGGCTTCTAAGACATCATCCTTACCACAAAGAACGTTGAAGGTGAATCACGACCACCACCACCCTACACCTCCTCCAACCTCCGACAAATTCTCATTGAAATTCACCACCACCACTACCAACTTCGTTCTCTTCCGTCTTCACCACTACCACAAAATCACCATTAACAATTTAGCATTATCTTTAGTTCATTTCTCAATTGATTGGACCACCACCAATACCATAACCAGCACCAACATCAACACCACCACCATCACCAGGTACATAGGCATCCTCTTTTTCCGGTTTCAAATCAAATTTCGGTTTCCAATCTGATTTCGATTTCAAATCCAATTTCACAAGGTACCCTATTAGGCAAAGGAAAACATACAATTGTTGGTAATTTTCCAACTCTCTCTTTTTCTTATTTTATTTTGGTTTGGTTGCTTGGTCTTAAATTAGATTTAGACCGTAATTTTAGCTTATAGGGTAGTAATCATAATCTCTTACTTGCATTCTTGAAGTGTTTGGTCTTTACGGGTTCAGTATGTAAATTCCTAATCAAATTAGGTTTGTGTACTTCATTTCTTCTTCATAGGTAAGTAAGATTCGATGGTAACGGAATAAACACAGTCTTAAGGAGTTCACTTGACTTAGATTCATCAAATTGAAATCTCAAATTACTGTATATGTTGTTTTATTAACATGAGAAGATGGGAGTCAATGTCAATGTCCTATTTCATAAATATTCTTGAAGCACTAAAGTGAAATGCAATTCATTGGTATTAAGTTTTTTTAGGTATCTCATTTGGATGTGAAAATCGAATAGGATTACCTCTACCTTTGCACACACCTTCATTTTCGGGTATTTGCAGCCTTTTGTTCACCAATTTTTTTCAACCCACTTATGTTACTTTTAAAGATCTTTTTGTATGATTTTATGTGAGCCTGGTATCTACTTAAGCTACGGAGTTTTGTCTCAGCTTCGACTAAAATGTTATGTCGTTTCTTTATGAGATGCAAGTTGTGCAAGGTTACTATGTTCGTATGAATTTCGGCCACTAAGCGCCATATACACAATGTGTCCATCCAATAAGAATGAACCTGTGAAAAAAAATCAATTTGCATACCAGACCCATATTCATTGCAATATTGTGACAAGCTCTGGTATTTTCCTTGCGGTAGTACGATTGCTCAACTCCAGACACTAGATAAACGCTAGCCTGTTTGGTTTGAGTTCCAGAACTTTTATTATGTGCTTTTGATATTTTTGTTGAGTTTTGGGTGTGAGTTAAATTAATGTTTGATTTCATGTTGTGCTTTAATGGAGGGTCAAGTCCGTCGTAGTCATAGAATTATACAATAAGCTCGACAAGAATCAATGGTAACATAGGGTTAGGTTTGCAATGTGTGTATGTCTTTGCATATATGCAGCATATGTACATGTTTCTGACTTAATTGGAGAGGATACATCAAAATCAAGTAATGGTAAGTGAAAACAATTTCAACTGCATATCTTACTGAATAATAATCTTTCTCTATGGCACAAGTTTTTCTTCTTACAATGTATACTTTTAACTTCCCAAGAATGAAACATCATTACTAGGAAAATGATGATTGCTTAATTCTTCTTGTTGACATTATTGTTGTTACTTCCATAAATGTTCTGTTGTTTCTTTCTTGTTGGTGTATCTGCCTATGCTTGATTTCTCCCTCTATTTTTTCTTCCTTCATTTTTCACAAATCTTTCGTCTAATCATAATCAACAAAGAAATACTTCCCTGATAGATTCTATTTATTGGCCTTATAATTGGTCTATTCTGACAGCAACCCTATTTTGTTTAAATTAGTTGTTATTGTGGGCGTTAATGATAGAAGTTACAATATGCCGCTTAATTCAACCATGTTCTTTTAGTTTTGAGTTGTATTACATTTTTTTCTTCCATAATACTTGCCGCTACCGATGAAAAGTTCATTACGACTGTATATTTTTCTTTGTATCTCAATCTTAAATTGGTTTGATATAAAATTATATCGTAGTCCTTTTTATTGTTTAGGGTTCGATGGTCTATATTTAAGGTTCTTAACTCGCATTTGTATTTGTTATTTGTTTAATATTTTATTTTATTTTCGAGTTCTTAAGGTTCTTAACTGTAAGTAAACTTTGTTGACATGAACAGAAACAACGATTCAAAATAAACAGAAACAACGACTCAAAATAAATAAAAGTTTACGTTTTTTACCTTTAACATATAGATAAATCTGAAGAACAAAAAATGATATAAATTACCCAGTTGGACTATGAATGTTAAATAATAAACTAACCCAATATAAAAATTCATTCCAATTATTATTAACTATATTTCAAACATGTTATTTCTTGAATGCTTAAGAATTCGGACACGAGGACGATGTAAATATGTTATTTTTGAATAATTTTGTTAGTTCGTTTTGACCATTAAGGCATAAATAAAAGTCCTAAACTATTCTTTTTTTTTACTCAAATCATTAAGGATTGTTAGAAAAACAAAATTTAAAGTGATTTTATTAGTTGGTTTGGACCATCAACGACAATCCAAACCTGTTATTTTTTAGATGATTTTATGATTTGGTTACGATAACCAAAATCAAGTGAACTCCTAGACTATATTTTTTTTTTTTGGCTTTGCAAATTAGGATAGCCTTTTCGCCTAAAAAGACTCCATTTTAAATGGGCATTGTATTTTTTATTTTCTATATAAGCAATAAATAGAGAATTACACATGACCTGCGCTATGGTCCTTACATAGAGAAGGCAAGAGCCAGATATGGGGTACAGACCAAGCCACGTGGCTGATATTAGTTTTATTGGGTTAGATCGTGAGCAACTCCATTTGCAAAACGGTTAAAAAATACAAAGTATATAAACTTAAACTCGAGGATTGGGGTTTTAATATCCTGCCGCAAACAATGGGTTCTCTGATCTCCCATGAATGTCTTCTTGTTAATTTGCTCCAAAATAGCTAGTGCTCACTATCAACAATGATTCGATCAAGTCTCTTCTCCAAAGCCACCATCAAAGCATCTTTGATTGCTCGAGTTTTCGCTTCTTGAGGAAAAAAATACCAAGTAAGTTGATTGAGGATAAACAAACATATGGAATATCTAAGAAGGAAACCAATTCTTCCATTCGAAGAATTTGGGTTCCAAGCACAATGGATATTTATCTTGGTCCAGTCCTTAGGTGGGACCCCCCAAGGTGAAGCTGGTTGTGGTGGAGAAATTCCAGATATGTCTTGTAATGATGGGGTTCTAATAGAGCTTAGCATCATTGACTTTACTCTCGCTAGAGTAGTAGCTGGTTCTTCTGATTTTGCATTATGGACTAATCATTTCGATTTGTCCAGATGGATCACATCAAGCACGCAATCAATGGGGAGTTATCAGCTCTATCGACGCACTTTATAAGGATGAAGCTGAAACCAAAATTTAACCCATTGGTGAAAAGTAAAGTTTTGAACTGGGTAGTTTGTACGTTCCCAAGTCTCCAAACTCTAGTAATACATTTACAGGTTACTAGGGTATGCGTAATTGTTTCAGATTTAAATCTGCATCTTGGGCAACTATAATTTGATATGTGGATGCGTTTGTGAAGAACTTCGTTGACTGGAAGAGCTCATTTCAAAGATTTCCAAACAAAAAGATGAATTCTTGCAGGTAGTTTACACTTCCACACAACCATCCATAGTTCGGAGTTAGAGTTGTCACCACTAACATTTAGGGAAGAATAGGCGATTTAGTATCGACTTCATATAAAGATGGTTTTTTTGGGAGATTATCTTGGTTTACGATTACAAATCCTCATTGCATCAATTTAAGACCCGATCATCATCAATTGAGTTGAATCTATAGGAAAAAAAAATATATAAAAATAACGCAAGATAAATACCTCAGGCTTTACCAATGAATTCTATTCGGGATTATTTGGTGTTGCAACAACGACAATTAGAGCTGAGCAAAACTTACCCAGTCTGCCGATCCAATCGACCGAGTCATATAGTATTCGATTTGTCACCCGATCAATGTAGACAATCTCGGATCTCAGCCTTTCGTGAGATTCTGGAGTCTTTATTTTCAAATTTATACCGCAATTATGTATGCCAAGAATTTTGCACATCTTACATACGTTGAATTTGTGTAGCTATACTTTTAAGAAAAGTAAATAAATAAATATAACGTTTTATTTTGGGATGAGATTTAATTTTTATTAAAAAATTTCATATGTAAAATTTGTCGTGATGCGACCTCAGCGGCATCTCGGCTGTCTCAGAGAGGTTCTCGGTCAAATCTCGTCTCGCCGAGATTAAAAGACACATCTCGGTCATGGACCGAAACCGAGATTCTCGGCGAGCTCGGTCGTCTCGGATGAGATGGATTACATTCACCCCGACCTATGCGTAGTTGGATTGGATGCATGTACCGCTTTAAAAATCCGAAAAACACCCATACCCATTAGGTAAGGGGGATTCAAGAATGTTAAATAAATGTATATAGGTGTACATTGGTATACATTTAGTTAAGCATAATAGCAGACTCTATATTTCTTCTAAATAAATTCAGTAGCTGGATATGTACTTTCATTCATCGTGAAGGCAACAATGTTGTACACACTATTGCAAAAAAAAAAAAAAAAAGCTCTTTCTTTTTCTAGCATCCAGGAATGGAAAGAATATATGCCTTCTTGGCTAAAAACATCAATTACAGATGATGAGATTGGCAGACTCTGCCTGATTCTAAATCTAATAAAATTTCCTTTCGTAGTTAAAAAAAAAAAAGGTATACATTTAGTTTATCAAGATATTTTGTTCATTGAAACACAACTAATTACCAACGATAAATTAGACTATTCATGTTTCTTATTATACCTTTATGTATTTTAATAATAATGAAGATAAATCCAATGGATTTACAAGCATCCCATCCACCTGTCTGCCATCCATTGGATGCTTGATTCGACTTGGATGCCAAACTTGAAATCCGCTATATATTGGACTGGGTAGGGACTGAACCGGGTCATATGGATCAAATCTGCTTCTCACCCAATAATAAAAAGCGGTGCGTCTACGCTATGGTCACATACTTCTCATCTTTATATGCGTTACTTGGAAAAGTGGTTTGCGCTTAAATCAAACTAAACAAAGCTTATTTTGGTTACTGGGATGTTTTAGTGACAGTCATAAGTATCATTTTATCCGTCTCATTTTCTCATTTTTATTTCTCTCTCGTCCTCTTTTTCTTCTTTCACTTTCCAAAATATCTCACGGATAAACATCAAAATTCTAGGCTATCTCGATTTAAGTTGAGTGTTAGTTCTTCTTCTTCTTCTCTCATCACTTTCCACCGATTTCTCCTCTAATCAAAGTACATGAGATTGTTTCTACTCTCTCTCTCTCTCTCCCCCGTCTCTCGGTCTTTTTGTTTCCATAAATCTAAAATTTCTCAAAAATCTTAAATTCGCTAGAGAGAATAACAAGAATCCTTTACTTCAATATAAAAAAATGAAAGAGTCAATCTTCATAAGAGTTTAAATCATTCAATAACATATGAATCATATCATGAAAAATACTAGAAAAGAGAGTTTCATAAAAATACCATAAATATTTTTAAAACCAATCAAACTCTGAACTTTCATAACAATTAAAAATCTTCCAAAAGATTTAGCTCTTCGTTTCCCTCAAAATCATCATTTTTGTCTCGTTGAAAACCATTGCTCCCTTTTCTCCCTCTTGATCTCCTTCTTCCTCCACAACAGAGTTTTTACTATAACAATAGGGTATAATGAGACAGGAAAATATAGCTAGATAAGCTCCCTATTCTGTCGCCTAGTTCTTTTGGTCTACATCAAATTTTGAATCGCAAACCATTTGTCAATAAAAAGCGTCACTACTTGCCGGAAACACAAGAATACAAGAACAAATGTCACCTTGGGCCCACAACTTCCTCAGTAGGCCCACATATCACCCAAAAACAGCCCAACCAAAAACGGCTCTGTCATAGATTACGACTCCAAAAATAGTGAAGTACAGAAGTAAAACTCTTTCCTCTGTTCCTTAATATGCGCATTTTAAGTGCATTTTAGTATCTTAACGTAAACGTACGCAGAAAAAAGAAATTTGTATTAACCTAAAAATAGTAAAACTTCCTTATTCTTTCTGTTTCAGGGTTTCTTCTTAATCATTCCCGATCTCCGAATTTTCGATTCTCCTCTTAAATTCGGAGCTAGGGTTTCACCGAATTCTTCATCTCCAGGTAAATACTAAGAGTTTTCTTGCGTTAATTCTTCGCAGTTTTTTTTTTATTAATAAATTTAGGGATATTTTTTTTCTTCCTGAACTGTAATTTTTATTGTTTTTAGATTTAATAAGGCTGCAACAAGATATTATAAGACGGAGTTCGCGAAATGTTAGTGTTGAATCGGAAGGGAATAGATTTTGTCGCTTGTTTCAATTCATTGTGTGAATGGCATCCCATAGAATAACAATTCCTGTTTAGGGCTTAACGCCGGCCCTTTACAACCCCTCCTATCAAGGTATGATGATTGTTGCTGTTTTACTTGATAAAGAAATTGCATTGTTGTTTATATTACCGCTTTGGAATGGTAAAATATACCAAGTTGGCGAATTCAAATGTGACCTACTTCAATTATTTGGTCTGTAGAGCAGAAACATGAATTTATCTTATGATTAGTTTATTTGAAAAAAGAAAAATGATTGTCAATTTGTGCTTTCTAATTTAGGAAATTGAGAAATTGCATTTTACAGGTACAGGGGTTCATTTGTGTAGTGTGCTACTTAGGGTTGTAGTTAATATTGGGAGTATTAAGATTTCAACATGTTTTCGAAGAGTGATTCCTTCTCAAGATTCATGGGAATCGGCTGTTGTAGTTGTTTTGGATTCAATGTGCAGTCACAAGAGCATTTGTTGAGCGATTATGAGTCAGATGATGGAGGTGATTATGACTGTGAACGTACCGATATGACTAACGGAAGTTATGCTGAGTTGCAAAGCCCCTCTAAACGATCTGAACAAATTATATTATTTAGAATTCAAACTGGAAAGATATGCAGGGAAATTCCCGTGAAAGAAACACATCTGGTTGTTCGCTCAGAGGTAAACAATGAATGCACGTCGCATGTTTTCTCCGCCCTTACCAAAGGGCTTTGTCATAACCTTAGATACTATCGTGTACGCAAGGGAACTTTACTTTGTGATTCATAATTTGTAAAACTTCATGCACATACAAAAATGTTTATTTTGATGTGAAAATAGAGGTAATAGAGCCTACATATGTATAGAAGATTGTTCAAGAAGGATTCTTTCAGATGACATTGCATAAGATTAAGCTTAAAGTTAGCTACTTTCTTGGACCTATGCTAAATTAGTAAATATACAAGTGTCTTAATCTTAGTCTTAGGAAGTTTCTACTTGAGGCTATTCCAGGATGTACTCTTTATTCACCCTGTGTCCCCGTATTTGGTTTATTTGGCTTGTGTATCGAAGGTGGTCTTTTGTACAATTATTGATCCATTGTGGCTCAAAGTAGTCTCTCATGTAACCCTGCTGATTATTGATTATGTTGCTGCAGTTTTTATATTATAAACAAGAATTTAATAATTTGAGGACATGAGTAGACTGATTTCTTAAATTGTGGACTTTGATGATCAAATTAAATTTCCATATGGTACTTTAGCAAATATACTAATTGGTACTCTTGTGTGTGCGAATTTTGGATAGAACACTAATTTCCATCTTTATTGTCCAGGATGATAATGGAAATAAAATGGTTAACGAGTATGTTCGAGAGTTTAAGATTGGATCTGGTAGCTACGCCAAAGTGGTAAGAATTGATATGTTGACTAATGTTTTCATATTCATCAGTCAGACGAGGTTAACATAACTTCACCTCACTGTTTTTTTTTTCTCTCAACATAACCACTTTGCCTTTGCTATTCTACAGGTTTTGTACCGAAGCACTATAGATGGAAAACGTTACGCTATCAAGGTAGTGTTTTTTTCCACATAAGAAGCATCAAGCATGTATTGTGCCTGTAGTTATTATATTTACTGACAGCTTACTTTTGTTTGGGCTGTAATAGACGAAGTAATTAACTTCCATCAAATTTTCACTAACTTTTGACTTGTGCCATATTTCATCACAGGCTTTTCACAAGTCTCATCTTTTAAAACAACGAGTTGCGCCTTCAGAAACCGCCATGAGTGATGTTCTTCGGGAGGTATGTGCTTTTCCTTTTCTTTTGCTTGATGTTTTCTGTTAGGATGCATTTTAGTTAGGCCTTTAAGATTATCCCTATCTGGTTCTACAAGCCATCCCCTTCCCTCCATGTATTGGGGAGAGCAGGACATTGAACATTTTGGGCCTAATATGTGACCTGTTCTGAAGATTCGATTTGGACCTTGGGAGAGGGGTTCAACCCTCACATGTGGCATGGCATGGTCCATCTTCTGTATCGCCTTCTGTCCAGTATTTTAGTCTCAAGTTTTACCTACTGGTTAGTTGTGGAGACGTGGAGTTAATTTAAAGTTCATTTAGTTCCCCCGGTCAATGATGTGTTAGTTCCCTGCGGATCTGTTTCATTAACTTCTAGAGATTTTATGAGTGAACAACTTTGTGAATCTTTTTGAATGTATTGTGTGCATCTAGCTTTGTCGTGTGCAGTGTCAATTACCAATCTCGAGTCATGTGCCTCGTCTTTCCTGCAGGTTTTAATCATGAAAATGTTGGACCATCCCAATATAGTCAATCTCATTGAGGTGATGGATGACCCTAACACTGATCAGTTCTACATGGGTATTCATTGACACTTCCTTTTTCTTGGCTTTTTTGTTGCTTTTATTGGATTTTCAAGTTAAGACTCTGTGGTAAACAGTAATAATAACTGTTTGAACTTTGGACTAACTTGTAACATCTTTTCCTTTTCTTTCATAGTTCTTGAATATGTGGAAGGCAAGTGGGCTCCCGAAGGTTCCGGTGCATCTGGTGGCTTGGAGAACACTACTGTTAGAAAATATCTTAGAGACATTGTTGCTGGGCTGATGTATCTCCATACTCATGTACGATATTGATCTCAATAGTTCTTTATTTGTTGAACAGAATCCTGTGATTTAAAGATGATTTTATTTTCCGTTAGTTCCACCTCTATGTATAAAATTGTATGAAAAGTGTCGCGCCGCAGCTGCGGTTCGTACAAATTTTCTCGACAAGCCATGAGTGCCCCTATGATTTGTCACTTGCAGCATATTTCTGTCATGAAGTCATGTCAGGAATGCAAATTAAGGACTTACGAGCTATGCAAGACCCTAATTTGTCTCGAAAATTTGTACGACCAGTATAACTTAGCTACTTTTTATGACTGGTCTAATGCTTTCTAACTTCTTATTTTTTAATTTGACAGAACGTTGTGCATGGTGACATTAAACCTGATAACCTTTTGGTTACAGGAAGCGGCATTGTTAAGATAGCAGACTTTAGTGTCAGCCAGGTCTTTGAGGTAAGGCCTGTTTCTGTTCTAAACTTTGTAATGTATGGACGATATTAACGTGTGGAAAATTTTGGTGTGGTTATCAAGATCAAAAGAGAACTTCACTGACCCCGGGTGTTTGACGTTAAGCTGTTTGAGCTAGTTGTTTGACATTCTGATGACACATCTCTCGTGACATTATGATCTTTTCTTCTGCTGATAAATTGTCATGGGTATGGGTTGGGCTTGGAAGTTAACATGCTATAGATCATTGGCCAAAGTAAATGAAGTTGAACGAACGATACGTAGTTGAGGCACTAAAATTTGGTTTTGCTTTTCTAGATTTCTTCTTTTTAGTGGTTGCTAGTGTTGTCTTCTGGTTAAAGTGTTTCCCCAAAGATATCCTTCCTGGAGACTAGCTCTGATCTTGACCATAGTAACTTTTATTAGCCGAGCCTCGAAAACATAGTTTGTTATATTCCAGCTAGAGAGCTTAAGTTTCATTAATTGATTGCATCAGTATTGAGCATGGACTAATATTAGTATCTCACGACAGTGAATCTTTTTATATGATCGAAAACATGCTAATTTGCTAGATTAATCGACAGGACAATTTTGCCTAACTAACCCGACCACTCATATTGGCATGTTGACCCAGAAATACTTTGTATCGCTGACCTCCCTTTATCCTGATTTTATTTACAGGATGAAAATGATGAACTTCGGCGATCTCCTGGGACTCCTGTTTTTACAGCACCAGAATGTTGTTCAGGTGGGTGGCCCAACTGCTACAACCTATAGTAATTCACAAGATAGGTTGGATTTTTAACAACAAAAAGAAAGATCGATTCTTTGGGATCCTTCCTTTGAAGGAGGGGTGACTATTTGTAATTGATTCCTTATGTTGAAAATTTTACCTTTGGGTGAACAGGTATAACCTACCATGGTAGAGCAGCAGACACTTGGGCTCTTGGTGTTACCTTGTACTATATGGTGTTCGGAAAATACCCGTTTATCGGGGACACACTGCAAGAAACTTATGACAAGGTTCGCCTACTTCCACATTTGCTGTTTTTCATGGCTTACTGTAACATTTTTCTTGAATTTCTTGGACAAATAAATGAACCCCGAGTAATTAGTATTCTTTTTTCCTCCAGATTGTTAACAACCCTATAACAATTCCAAGCGAGATCGACTCACAGCTTAAAAATTTGCTGGAAGGAATTCTTTGCAAAGGTCAGTTTTGGTGATATCCCTCATCCCAAAAAATTACTTTGGACTTTGTTCTAATTTGTTGTTCTTGTTTGCTATTTTGTTCTACTCCAGACCCGCAATATAGATTCACTTTGAATGCTATTGCGGAACATCCCTGGGTTCTTGGGGAAGAAGGGCCTATTCCTCAGCATGTATGTCGTTGCAAGCGTAATATTTTCTAGTGGACACAGAATTTGACTCAACAGAAAAGAGAGCAAGGGAGGTTGCTTACTTGAACCCCAATACTAACCACACATTGGCACCATGAGGATTTTGTATAGTAGAGGATAAAGGATTTTGATGGGTTATCAATGATGCTAAGGGGAACAGCAAGCAATAGAAATTGCAGAAACGACTCGATTTGGGAGTTGACTGATTGGGTAAAAAGAAATCTCATCTAACTTCTTGCTTAGTGGTTCAACTAGCTTTTTTTTGAGTATTCTGTGGGGTGCTTTCTTTACTTTTTTGTGTGAAAAATTCCTTCGTCTGGCAATTTTTTTCTTCGAGAATTCTTCATGGCAGTTGATAGTGTTTTGCCCTAACTTTATTTATTTATTTTATATATTTGTTGTGCTTAGTGGTTGTACCATAAAATCTGTCTTTCTTAAATTTAAATATCATAGTTTATTGGTTTAAATTTGGTCATATTCTGAAAGGTTGGTGCTCCACTACAGCCTGTTAGTTGGATAACTTGATTACTAGAAGCTGATGTGTTTGTCAATCCAAATTTGTCAAATTTCGTAAGCAACTTTTCTTTGTGGATTATGTCTTCACTTTCACTAGATTATATGTATTTTGATTGTTCACTTTCTGTTGTCATTGGAGTTCAAGTTGAAAGCCGGTGCTGCTGCTGGTTGGCTCTGTGGCTACTTTGATATATTTACGGCTTTTCGCCCTACTTTTTGTCTTTACACTGGATACTATGCTACAGAGGCTTTAACCATGGCTATGATTGTAATATTGACACTAGAGAAGAGCATCATTGTATGCTATTTAGGTGAAATGAGTGCTCGAATCTAACTGACCGAAAATGAGTTGCATTTTTGTTCAATGCCCAGCAATAGAAATAACCTAATATTCATTCCAATTATACAGATCTTAATATGGTTCGCTCTAATGATGCTAGATCAAAAATGTTTGAACAACACAAGAGCTAAAGTATTTCTCTCTCGTTTTCACAGATCATGTTATTCACCTCTACAGGAAAGAGTTAAAGTATTTCTCTCTCGTTTTCACGGATCATGTCATTCACCTCAACACACACTGCTCAGAGAGTGATAAGTACGGAGTCGAACTTCTTGCGGTGTCAAGAGTTTTTTTCTTTTTTTTACATGTACAAGCTGTTCATACTTGTACTCTACCTCAGAAAACCAACATACCATACCTTCCAAATGCATGATTGATGATGCAGCTTTACCATCTTCTCACTCACACATCACATCATATTCCGTTAAAGATGTTGTCATCTTGAAACAAAAGTTGATGTATTTAACAAACGGTTAAGATTGTTTGATAAATAATATGTGACCCCATTCCAACGGATTGGTAGGTCCTACCATGACTTTAATTTTTATTCTTCTTCTTTCATTTTATGGGACAACCTAAAGAAAGATACAGACGTGGCTGCAAGAGATTGTGAGTTGTGACTTTGTGATGATCAGGAAAATAAAAATATATGAAAATTTGGTCAGAAACGCGTACTTTTGTTGATTATCATGTTGTGCATAACATAAGAAAATTAATAATCAACGGGTTGAATTATGGTGGATGTTAAAGTCAATGAGGTGCAGCACGACATATATCGGTTTGACTTTTCTTTTCATCCATGGTCAACTGCAAAGATGGCTTTTTCTAGGTTATGGGATCACCTAGAGATGTAAGATAAATTTACTATGCAGGCAGTTTTCATGCTTTGCCGATCGGATCGAAATTGGTTAACTACCCATCCAGTCCATGCAAACAATCATGGCTTGTGGTGGATCACTTTCAAGTTGGTCTGTTTGAGGATTTAGAATCACATAGCGAATTCGAAGTTGTTCCAGAAATTTTGTAATGACATGGCAATTTTAAAATTATATAGTGATTCACATGACAAAGATGACTTTAGGATGTAGAATCTAGACTAGAATATGGGATGATAAGAGAAAAAATAATTGAGAGAGAGGATAAGTTCTACTTCTGTAGCTACCTGAACGGATGACAGGAAACAACAAAAAGAAGACATAACGCACGAGTTATGCATATGCCTGGACCTACAATTATTACAACACACGGTCATTGTTCAATATTGGAAGAGTAATTTGAGGTACCATTCCCTTCCCAAGCTTAGATTTTAAATGAGAAACATGAAACGTAGAATGAACCTTTGAACCTGGCGGTAGTTGCAGCTTGTAAGACACTTTTCCGACTTTAGCTGTTATCCGGTATGGCCCAAAAATTTAGCTGTCAACTTCAAACTCCTTCTCAACTGAACTGATGATTGTCTGTATGTATTCTCAAGTATACCCCTTCAAAAGATTTCTCGTTGCGCTTTTTCTCTGCTTGTTGCTTTACCCTGTGTTGAGCTTCTTCTAACACACCCTTGAGTATCTGAGACATAATCCATCTTTGTTGCAAATATTCTTCAGCAGTGGCGTTTATACCTTCATAGGAGATTCTACTCTAAGGCGTAGAGGGGATAACCATAAAGTGCTTCAAAATGAGTGAGCTTGATTAGAGTGATAACAAGTATTCAACCACCATTCAACTAAAGCCAATCAAGAGACCCGGTTATTTGGTTTGAATCTTCTCATACACCTCAAATAAGTTTCCAAACATGCATTAACCCTCTCGGTCAGACCGTCATGATGTAGTCATTTGTAGTGCGATTCCGAACTTCTTTGAAAATAGCTTGCCGTAAATTTATAAAGAATACACTATCCCTATACGATATAATAGTCTTGGGTAACCCATGCAACTTGAAAATAGTATCAATTAATACCTTGGCAACTGACTTTACAGAGTAAGGATGGCTCAAGGCTAAGAAATGGTTGTACTTAGTGAACCTGTCCACCATAAAAAGTATCATTTCTTTTCCTTCTGACTTGGGTAGCCCAGTGATAAAGTCTATGTTTGTATGTTTCCATGCTTGTTCAGGGATATGCAATGGTTGTAAGAGACTGATGGAAAGGATGATTCTCCCTTCTGTTTGTTGGAAGATGTCACATTCATGTACAAACTTAGCAACTTTAGGATGCATCCATACCCAGTGGAAATACAATTTAGCCTTATGGTAGCTTACTTGTATACCAGAGTGTTTTTCCAGAGATGAAGAATGTATAGCAGTGATAATTTTCTGTCTCACATCTCCCTATTCTCCAATGTAAATCGTACCTTTGAATCTTATGATTTCCTGCTCATAAGTGTACCCTTTATAACTCTCATGTACTTATTCCATCCATGTAGGTTGAAACATGACACCCCATGACAAAATGATAAATCTTCTACTTGGATTATAGAGAGAGCATCCACTACCTTGTTGTCATTTTTTTCTTGTATCTCATATCATAGTTGTACCCTAACAACTTGGTATACATTTTTGCTACAACATAGTATGAACCTTTTGCTCCATGAAATACTTAATGCTTTGATGATATGTGATGATAATAAATTTATTATCCATCAGGTATGATCTCCATTTGGTGACAACCATCACCACACTCTTCAAATCCTTCTCATAAGTGGATAGATCTTGAAACCTTGCTCCCGTTCCTTTCTTTGAAATAAGCAATATGCTTTTTCCCTTGCATAGTGTAGCACAACTCCGGTGTCACAAACATCAATAGCTAATTCAAAAGGTTTGTTGAACAGTAAACACTAGTGTAGTAGTCATGGCCTTCTTGAGGATCTCAAAGGTGTTTTTTTGTGTTGAAGGACTCCATTGAAAGTTATTCTTTTTCAACAGATGAGTAAGTGGTTTGCAAGCTGGACAAATTTTCTAGATCCAGAATATGGGACCAGAAGAGAAAGAATAATTTAGAGAGAAGATAAATTTTATTTCATTAGCTACCTGAAACAAATGACAAGGAAACAATATAAAAGAGACATAACATACACTCCCGCACGAGTTACACACATGCCTGTACCTAAAAATATTGAAGCACATGATCACTAAAGAAGGCACTAACAGTGCCTTTAAATGTAAAAACATTATTACTTTCATCACAAGCTACAATGCAGATTTTGAGTCATAATATGAATTATTGTGTACAATTTTAGGTCATGGGTTACGGTTGGTCATTCCGAGTCGCTAACTCATAATATAAACTTTGGAATCGGAGAACACTTTGGGTAAGTTGGAAAATTTAAGGACAAAACGATATATTTCTTGGGTGGCAGTGCAGACTTTTTCACTATGAATCGATGATAATAATTAAGCTAAAGTTGCATACTTTTGTGTATTTATGCAGTTTTTTTGGGCCATAGTGCGTTTTTATGCTACAAGGCAATTTTCAGACTGTGATCATGATTTAAAGATATTGGCCCCAAGGAAGGTTGTGGGTATGAGATTTTTTTAAAACCAAAACCTAAAATTGGATGGTTTTAAAAATTTTAAACATTAATCCTTAACAAAATGAGATTTTGAGACAAATCCAAAACCGATACACATATTAAAATCGCTCCCTGCTGGCCTCAGGGTGGGTGGGACCAACCAATACAAAATGCAAAAGTTGGATTTGTCCAATACTTAGGTCAGAATGTAAATTTTTAAACCAAAAAAAGTTAGGCTTATAGCTCAATAGTTTCCCATCAGCTCTAGTGAGGAAGAATTCATGGGTTCAATCCCCCACCGTAAAGGTATGTGTTAGTATAGTTGTATAGTTATGTTTGGCGGGGAGTGCGTTTAATAAGTTTGACTGGCTGGATTTGGATAGGAGCCTGGATCCTACTTTCACATATAAAAAAAAAATTGAGATAAAGAGAGAGTTTGGGTACAACATCAAAAAAAAAAAAATTGATATGGAGAAATTGTACTACTAGAGAACAGTTAGAAGTGGAAGGAGCTGAGGCGGCTTTTCAATGGGCAGTTGAAATGAGTGGTTATCATATCATTTTTCAAAGTGATTCTCAACCCACTCTCAAGCTGTTAATAGGAATGTATGCTGAAGCTAGAGAAAGAAGATTCAAACAGAGCTCGGACTTTGGAAACAATTCACAATTTGATATAAATTTTAAAGCTAAGGCTTTTGTTCTAACAAGTAGATACAATATCATTTGGGCAGCAAACCTGTCAGTCTTTTGTAATAGATTCACTATCCAAAATAACTGGAAGAGTGAAAATCTTTTAGCCATTATGAACTATCTAGATATTCAGAATTGGAATGTTCAAGTCATGAACACAAACGACTTCTTAAGAAGACGTTCGTTTTCTTTGTAAGTTTGAGGTTTTTCCTCTTTTATGAAAAAAAAAGTGAGGAATGACTTGCGAATAACATAAAAATAAACAAAATGATATTGGCCTTTCTTATCATCAATGGTTAACTATAAGAGGACTTTTTCCTGGGTTACGGGATCACTAGAGATGTGAGATAAATTTCCCATGCAGGCACTTATCATGCTTTGCACATATGATCCGAATTGGTAATTATAGATTCGATCTATGCTGATGTCAGTGTGATACAATGGTAAAGTTTTGGGGGGATGATACTAGATTTAGGTTCGAAATTCGTCAACATCGGGGTGAGATTTTTGTTATTTTTTTCTTTCTTTTCCTAGCTACATGGGCTTGTAGATAGTAAACCTCTTTGAGATTTAAATTTTAATATAATATTTGGGCTTAACTCTAACTTTTTTTTTTTAAAAAAATGCAAGTAATTAACATTTGTGCTAAACCCATTTCTGGTCGGCCGATTCAGCCGTGGATCAGTTTGACTCCAACTATAATGCAGATTCAGAGTCGCATGGCAAAGCCAAAGTTTTTCATTATTTAATCCGAAAAGATAATTTATGAGTGATTTAAAGCCTAGCGTTTTTAGGGGCCACTCAAAAGGATTTAGGGGCCAACAATTAAACAAAAAAGGTCACCCAAACGTAATTGTAGCCAGCCCTTATCTCGCGTAATTCGTAATGGCCAAATTTCCCTTACATAATTGAGAGATAATGTACTATTTTTATCCTCCAAATGCATTCGGTAGAAAAAAAAAAACAAAACAAGCATCCGAATGTATGGGGTGCAGTATTTATAGTTTGTGTTGGATTATGTCGTTTTTAAGGTTTGGATCGGATTTTAAGTTCTTAAATCACGTTATGGTTTGTGAATGGTTTGTTTGATGGATTATGAATGGTTAGTTTTATGGATTACGAATGGTGTATGAATTTAACAATGGTTTCTGACTTTTGAAGCACAATCGGGAGATTTATTAAACTAAATATCTTCTGAATGTGGAAAATAATATAATCGGGAGACATAAAATTGAAACTACTAAAAGAATATAGTAGTTGAGCATTTCAAAATTCCAAGGATTATGGTCGTTCCAAAATGCCAAAACCTAAGGATTTTGGCAGGTTTGGATTGTTGATCCACTCTACATTCGGAAGTTTATGTAACTACATTTACTTCCGATTATGTGTAGTTAGAAACCAGAAAAATCTCCATTTTTCCCAAATTCTGATTTTTGGGCCATCGTATATTCGGGAGTTTATTCAAATGACTTATCCTCCGAATATGACAAGTTCAAAACCAACCACGCCATGGCTCTAGGTGGTTCCAAAGGCCATTATAGAAGGTTAGCCAACATACATTCGGAGGTTTTAGTTTTTAAATTTACTTCTGATTATGTGAAGTTCAAAACCAGAAAAATCTCAATTTTCCCAAATTCTGATTTTTGGGCCATCGTATATTCGGGAGTTTATTCAAATGACTTATCCTCCGAATATGACAAGTTCAAAACCAACCACGCCATGGCTCAGGTGGTTCCAAAGGCCATTATAGAAGGTTAGCCAACATACATTCGGAGGTTTTAGTTTTTAAATTTACTTCCGATTATGTGAAGTTCAAAAACAGAAAAATCTCCATTTTTTCCAAATTCTAATTTTTGGGCCATCGTATATTATAGAAGGTTAGAGTTTATTCAAATGACTTATCCTCCGAATATGACAAGTTCAAAACCAACCACGCCATGGCTCTAGGTGGTTCCAAAGGCCATTATAGAAGGTTAGCCAACATACATTCGGAGGTTTTATTTTTTAAGTTTACTTCCGATTATGTGAAGTTCAAAACCAAAAATATCTCCATTTTCCCCAAATTCTGATTTTTGGGCCATCGTATATTCGGGAGTTTATTCAAATGACTTATCCTCCGAATATGACAAGTTCAAAACCAACCACGCCATGGCTCTAGGTGGTTCCAAAGGCCATTATAGAAGGTTAGCCAACATACATTCGGAGGTTTTAGTTTTTAAATTTACTTCTGATTATGTGAAGTTCAAAACCAGAAAAATCTCTATTTTCCCCAAATTCTGACTTTTGGGCCATCGTATATTCGGGAGTTTATTCAAATGACTTATCCTCCGAATATGACAAGTTCAAAACCAACCACGCCATGGCTCCAGGTGGTTCCAAAGGCCATTATAGAAGGTTAGCCAACATACATTCGGAGGTTTTAGTTTTTAAATTTACTTCCGATTATGTGAAGTTCAAAACCAGAAAAATCTCCATTTTTCCGAAATTATGATTTTTGGGCCATCGTATATTCAGGAGTTTATTCAAATGACTTATCCTCCGAATATGACAAGCTCAAAACCAACCACGCCATGGCTCTAGGTGGTTCTAAAGGCCATTATAGAAGGTTAGCCAACATACATTCGGAGGTTTTAGTTTTTAAATTTACTTCCGATTATGTGAAGTTCAAAACCAGAAAAATCTCCACTTTTCCCAAATTCTGATTTTTGGGCCATCATATATTCGGGAGTTTATTCAAATGACTTATCCTCCTGTTGATGGTGGTTTTTAAACGAAGGGTAAAGTCGTAAAACCCCAAATAACCTAATGTCACCAGTTACACATTTATTAGGACATTTAATGCATGTAGTCAGTAATTAATAGGGGGTATTTTTTCAAATTAAGGTTACACCGAACGAAACCCTAACTCACCTCCGTGCCGATGGCAAATCATGCCAGCCACACCTAGCCCAAGCTAGCCGCGCCATGCCAAATGCACTCTGCCTTGGCCCTAGCTACGCTAATCACACCAATGCGCCAAAGCATGCCAACCATGCTAGCCGCACCTCAGTGCCGATGGCAAATCATGCCAGCCACACCTAGCCCAAGCTAGCCGCGCCATGACAAATGCACTATGCCTTGGCCCTAGCTACGCTAATCACACCAAATGCGCCAAAGCATGCCAACCATGCTAGCCGCACCTCCGTGCCGATGGCAAATCATGCCAGCCACACCTAGCCCAAGCTAGCCACACCTCTATGCCAATGGCAAAGCATGCCAACCATACCAAACGCGCCAAGCATGCCAACCATGCTAGCCGCACCTCCGTGCCGATGGCAAATCATGCCAGCCACACCTAGACCAAGCTAGCCACACCTCTATGCCAATGGCAAAGCATGCCAGCCATACCAAACGCGCCGAAGCATGCCAACCATGCTAGCCGCACCTCCGTGCCGATGACAAATCATGCCAGCCACACCTAGCCCAAGCTAGCCGCACCTCTGTGCCAATGGCAAATCATGCCAGCCACACCAAACGCGCCAAAAGCATGCCAACCATGCTAGCCGCACCTCCGTGCCAATGGCAAATCATGCCAGCCACACTTAGCCCGAGCTAGCCGTGCCGTGCCAAATGCACTCTGCCTTGGCCCTAGCTACACTAATCACGCCACGCCAAGCCAAACACCCTTACAGCCGCGCCATGCCAAAGTAGCGCCCACACCTAGGCTTGCAAACCATGCAACCTAGGCCAAATTGGCCACGCATGCCATTGGCACATGCCAACACGCTCGCTGGTAGCTTTCCTACCAAGGCGCGACCCAAGTTGGCCACACATACCATTGACACATGCCAACACGCTCGCTGGTAGCTTTTTCTACCAAGGCGCGACCCAAATTGGCCACGCATGCCATTGGCACATGCCAACACGCTCGCTGGTAGCTTTTTCTACCAAGGCGCGACCCAAATTGGCCACGCATGCCATTGGCACATGCCAACACGCACCGGTAGCTTTTTCTACCGGGCGCGGCCCAAATTTGCCACGCATGCCATTGGCACATGCCAACACGCACGCATTTGGTAGCTTTTTCTACCCGGGCGCGGCCCAAATTATTACGCATGCCATTGGCACATGCCAACACGCACCGATGGTAGCTTTTTCTATCGGTAGCGACCCAAATTGGCCACGCATGCCATTGGCACATGCCAACACGCTCACTGGTAGCTTTTTCTACCACGGCGCGACCCAAATTGGCCACGCATGCCATTGGCACATGCCAACACGCTCGCTGGTATCTTTTTCTACCAAGGCGCGACCCAAATTGGCCACGCATGCCATTGGCACATGCCAACACGCTCGCTGGTAGTTTTTCTTACCAGGCCATGGCCCTAATGGCCGAGCATGCCATTGACACATGCCAACACGCATCGCTGGTAGCTTTTCTTACCAGGCCACGGCCCTAATGGCCGAACACGCCATTGGCACTTGCCACACACGTCACTAGCAGGCATTGCCACTTACACTCAACGTACAACCTACCACCAAGGCATTCGCACATGCCATTGGCACATGCCACACGCGCCACTAGCAGCGCCACTTGCACTCAAGGTGCAACCAACACTCGAGATATCAACACAAGGCGGGGATGCTTTCCCGGGGTTTTGGTTTGGCGGTCACATGACTTGCACGGCGTACACTACGCTCACATTAAGAAAGCGTGAAAAGGAATAAAGCGGTCAAATAAATGAAGAAATAATGGTGAAAACGTTTTCACCCATAAATACCATGCGGTTACCACCTCCTCCCATTATTTCACCCTTTACTCTCTTCCTTCATGAGGCGAGGTACGTTTCAATCTCGACTTGTATAAATAGGTCTTACCTATTTCCACCGGACAACAAGTCTCGGTCGGGGAGAAAAAAATACAACACTCGAAAAGGCAACTTTGCAAGCTATCCAAAAAGCTTTCATCTCTTGCAAGCTTCCTAAGCTTTCACTTTACGATACAAGTCGAGACACTACTCTCCTGCACTATTCGGCCTACACACCTTTCTTTGCTTCCCTCCCCAAATCAATCCTTCTCCTCCACTTTGTGACCGAAGCAAGTCTGGAACGGCCATTTCTTGGTTTAGGCCGGACTTGTACAGATTGATCTCTCGAATCTATAAAGTGCTCACGTGCATCACATTTGTTTAGGGTTTAAACCAGTTTCTCACTCACCTACCGAATTTACCGAAATCGGCAGAAACGATTTTCACCTATAAACACCTCCGAATATGACAAGTTCAAAACCAACCATGCCATGGCTCTAGGTGGTTCCAAAGGCCATTATAGAAGGTTAGCCAACATACATTCAGAGGTTTTAGTTTTTAAATTTACTTCCGATTATGTGAAGTTCAAAACCAGAAAAATCTCAATTTTTCCCAAATTCTGATTTTTGGGCCATCGTATATTCGGGAGTTTATTCAAATGACTTCTTTATCCGAATATGACAAGTTCAAAACCAACCACGCCATGGCTCTAGGTGGTTCCAAAGGCCATTATAGAAGGTTATCCAACATACATTCAGAGGTTTTAGTTTTTAAATTTATTTCCGATTATAGTAGTACCAAAGTTCGAAAATTTTAGGATGTTGGCAAAATCTCATTTTGGGGCCAATACACATTCGGAAGTTATATTTACTACCGATTATGGTAGTCCTAAAATTCGAAAATTGAGTATATTCGGAGGTTAAAGTAACACATTTTACTACCGATTATGGTAGTACCAAAGTTCGAAAATTTTAGGATTTTGGCAAAATCTCATTTTGGGGCCAATCTATATTCGGAAGTTAAATTTACTACCGAATGTATGTTGCCTAACCTTCTAAAATGGCCCTTGGAACCACCTAGAGCCATGGCATGGTAGGTTTTTGCCGCAGTAATATTCGGAAGATATGTCATTTGAATAAACTCCCGAATATACGGTAGCCCAAAAATCATAATTTTGGAAAAACAAAGGTTTTTCAAATTTTGAACTTGTAATAATCGAAAGTTAACCTATAATTCTATCTCCCGAATATTGTCGATATTCTTGAGAAATGAAGAACACGACTACATTCGGGAGTTTAAAACATGAATATCTCCCGAAACTGGGAAAAACGAGAGAAAAACCCTAGGGAAAAAAATGAAAAAAAAATTCATTCAAATACTGCACCCACTACATTCGGACGCATGCTTCTTATTTTGTCTACCGAATGCATTCGGAGGATAAAAATATATATTATCTACCGATTATGTAAGGGCAATTTTACTATTAAGAAATATGCGAAATAAGGGGTAACTCACTTTAGGCTTGGGTGACCCTATTTTGTTTTATTGTTGGTCCCTAAATCCTTTCGAGTGGCCCCTAAAAATGAGGATTTAAAGTGGTGCCTTCTGGCCCATGAATATTGTAGTTTCTAGTATTATAATTTTTTTTTTTCTTTTTTGATAGAATAGTATTATAAAAAAATGTCTAATTAAAAAAAGCAGAGAAGAAATACACGAACAAGATGGAGTTGCAATGGATTGTAATGCCAGCAGCCCCCTGGTTTGCATTTCCCTTGAGAAAATTAAATTCAGCTTAATTTGAGTGTAAAAGATATTGTAAAATGGTTTGCCTCTCCATTCGTTGATTGTGCTTTGGTTTCAGATAAATCAGATATCATCTTTGTGATCCCTTTCTGATCTGCTCCACTAATCTCTTTCTAATCTGCTCCCTCAAAATGAGAAGTGGTGGTCGGTCCTATAACATGTGCACAATTATTTGCTAGCTTATTAATGTGCTTAACAATTCAAAAATAAAGGAAACTAAAGAAATGAAATGTTTTGAACAATGCCTTCGTGATGCCAAGATAAATGGTTGGATTTTCTGCTGATTGTGTTAGATAAGCATTCGAAATCAGTCTCGAAGATCAGCCTTCCGTGTCCCTTAGGATTCGAGCATATAGCTAAGCTCATTATCCAACAAATATAATTTTCACCAATATTATTAATAGGATACTTAAAACTCAACCAAATGTGAAAAACCCCATAACTTGCTTTTCACCCCATTAATTCTTTGACCTTTTTATTTTTTTTTCTTGTTCTCGTGATGTTTAAGCTTTTTTGATCTGACAGCATCATAAACCAACCATTTAAAAAATATGAAAGATATTCAATTAATCTAATTAATCCTGACAAATTTTTCAGTTAGCAAGTGTTTTTGCAAGTATCATCTCAACCAACCATTCAAAAATATGAACGATATTTAGTCAATCTAGTTAGCTCATGCAGTTTTTCATTTAATAAATGTTGTTGCGAGTATCATCACAACCAACCCTATCTCCGAGTAGTTGATTGATTCCGTTGGATCAAAAATGCTCTGTGCAATTCTTTTTCAACCTTTCCCCTACCATAGTGACTCTTCAAGCCAGAGGCCAACAAAGTAAGGTAAAAAATTCAGTGAACATGGCTCTTGGTACTTTTGTAAGAGTATTATTATACTGTGGTAAGTACAGTATTAGTATACTTGTAGTAATAAAGAGAATGTAGTTATTTTCTGTTTTTTACTACTTATATCATTTTTCTCATTTCACTCACAAAAAATAAATAATACTAAATAAAAATAATAATAAAATAGAGAAAGTGGCGTATGGTGATTCTTCTCCTTCTTCTTTCTTCTTTCAATCAATCACTTCTCAATTCCAAACCCTAACAATACATACATCCCACCACCACCAACACCAGCAACAACTAAGCCGTCCTCCCTTCTTTATCACCATCTCCTCTCCCAATTTCCAATCTCTGCGTAAGATCTCGGTTTTCTCAGATTCACCCTGGTTTGTTTTATTTTTCGAATTTCATTGTTTTGTTATTGAGATTTAATTTTACGTTTTTGTTTTGTATTTAATGTTAATTTTGACTAGAACAAATCAAAGAAAGTATCTTCGATTTTTGATTAATTTTTGTATTAATGTCTGATTTTTTTACATTAATTTCTTTGACTTCATCAGATTTCACTCTATAAATAATGTAATTTTGGTTGTGAAAGCAATTCAGAATCCTTTTTTTGGTTTCAGATCTTATTTTGATTTTTCTTAATTTTTTTTTTTTGATCCGATAGATGTCGATCAAATAATCTGTTTGTAGGGTTTGAATTTATAGTTAACTGGAATTTTCTCGTGAGAATTGGTTGAAAAATTGTACATATGTATCTCGTGAATCTAAGTATATAATGTATTAAATTTGTTCAAAGTGGGAAATTTTTGTGAAGATATCATGCCTAACAAAGATCAAAACTTCTGCTTTTCGGAGCGAGAATCAAAGAACATGGTAAGCAATTTTATTATTGATTTTAGTTTGAATTTGTGATGTTGTTATTGGTGTTTGGTTTTTAGTATTGAAAATATGTTAATATGGTGATTATTGTTGTGATTATTTATAGGTAGAAGAAATTGTTCAATTGCTCTTCGCTGATAATGTTGTAATTGTTTAAAAGAAGAAGAGAGGAATTACTTACTTTGTAATTACGCTATACTTATTTAAAAGATGAGGTTTAAGGGAGGAGATTATGATGGTTCTCTTCTCCCTGGTCTTCATGATGATATTTCACTGAATTGCCTTGCTTACGTTCGTCGATCAGATTATGCTTCTCTTGTTTCTGTTAGCAAGAGGTTCAATTGGCTGGTAAACACTGGTTACCTCTATGGACTGAGGAAAAAGATGGGAATTGCCGAACACTGGATGTATCTTGTCTGTGATTTGAAGGAGTGGGAAGCTTTTGATCCCACAACAAAGAAATGGATGACATTGCCCGAGATCCCTTGTGATGTATGTTTTAAGAATACTGATAAAGAGTCCTTAGCTGTGGGTACTGAGTTACTGGTGTTTGGACGCGAGGTATTTGATTTTGCCATATGGAAATATAGCTTGATTACTCGAGAATGGGCCAAGTGTCAGAGTATGAATCATCCTCGTTGCTTATTTGGTTCTGGTAGCTTTGGTTCAATAACCATTGTTGCTGGAGGCAGTGACAGGAGTGGGATTGTTTTGGATTCTGCTGAGCTCTACGATTCGCAATCAGGTAAATGGGAGATTTTGCCTAAGATGAACTGTCCTCGTAAATTATGCTCCGGGGTTTTCATGGATGGAAAGTTCTATGTAATCGGTGGTATGAGTTGCGAAAGACAAAATGTGAATGGTGTGATGTCTACTACCATTATCCCATTGGCCTGTGGGGAAGAGTATAACTTACAGACTAAACAATGGAGAAAAATCGAGGGAATGTACCCAAGTGTTAGTAGGGCAGCTCAGGCACCTCCTCTCGTGGCTGTTGTGGATAATCAACTCTATGCGGCCGAGTCCCTTACTAATATGGTGAAGAAGTACGACAAGGAGAAGAACTGTTGGAATGTGTTAGGAAGGTTACCAGTGAGGGCCGACTCTTCGAACGGGTGGGGCTTGGCTTTCAGAGCCTGTGGAAATCAATTGGTGGTTGTAGGTGGGCATAATGGCCGCAAGGTAATTGTGCTCCATTCGTGGTCTCCAAATTCAGGTTTGGTGGATGGTGAAATAGAGTGGAAGGTTCTTGATGTGAGGCAAAATTTAGGCTTTGTCTATAATTGTGCTGTCATGGGTTGTTGAGTGCTTCATTCTTCGCGTGAAAGATGGATTTTGAAGAAATAACAATCTGGTATTTAACCAAACCTTTAGGGTTTTCTTTTTTGTCTAATCTGATGAATCAGGTTTAGTAATACTTCTGTGAGTCTTTTCTTAATATGAGAACTTATTTTCTCTGAACAGTCTCTGAATTGAGATATGGTGGCTTACTTGCCTGATTCGGCAGACTCTCAAGGATTTCTAATAGACAATTCTGATTAAAGGATATTCGGTAAAGTTCTTAACTTTAATCTTCCCAATTAAAAATCTGATCTTCTACAAATAAACTCTGTACAAGAGGAATGAAAACTTCTTCTTTTGTTTTAGTGATTTGATTTTTCTTAGTTACTGTTGTCGCATGGGTTGTCGCTTGTATTTGTAATTTGAAGTACATCCAATGCTATTATGAGTTCATGGGATTTCATATCCATCTGCATCTTTCATTTCATTCTCTATTTTTAACTGTTGACATAATCTCTAAGCTTTTGTATGTTACTGCAAATTAAGCAATACATCTTTCTTATATACAAAAACTTGTGTACCTTGAAACCTCTAAAATGCATAAGTTTTTAATTAAGATTCTAGATAGCAACCAATCCGTCTAGGTTCATACGCTAAAAACAGCTAATTCATCCTGCATAATTTTCAATGTCTCGCGAGATCAACTGATCCATTTAGAGGTGATAGTAGCGTACTTATGTTATCAGATGCTTACGACTGAATCTCGGTAATAGTGACTTTTACTTCCCTAACTTTGTGTATAGCTTGTACTGTTTATATGTTCTGTGTTGTTCTTATGTGAACATTGTTGATCTTCCACTTACTCAAGCTCAAGATTCAGTTCTTTAAACTCAAATTTCAGAATTAAACGTTAGAAGGTTCAGGGGGGGGCCTATGCATCAACAGAGATGTGTTAAAGAATTCAGTTGGTGACAACTTTTTTTTTGCACTAGACTTCTGTCGAATTAGGGATCCTTGTAGACTGTAGAGCTATAGAGCAATGCATCTGTTAAAGAATCCCATTCACAAGTAGTTAAAATGTATTGTTTCTAATACATATAAAGTTCACCCAACTTGGATTTGTTTGTTGTATACTAAATTTCAAGTTTAGCTGTTAGATACGACTCTGTCAATTATTAAAGTGTCAAGAATGCTTGCATTATCACTCAAAATTGTGACTGATAGAAAATAATCTCATGCAGGTTACCTTTTTCTTTCTTCTTTATTTCCTGTATGTAATCACATCACTATTACATCTTCTTAAAACCTGATCTGATCAGGATTGGGTTTTCAGAAACTAAGGCATGGGAATGGATGGAGGATTCATGTGAATGGGTCCCACATTTAACCATCTTGCTCGTTCTTATGATCAGAAACAGTTATCTGTTATTCAATTCTCTTCTGTTTTATGACACACTCTTCTTTAACCACCTCAACAAGAGTATCCCTTGGTCAAACAGTGGTTGACTAGACTAACCGTTGACTTTTAACTGCTAGTAGAAGGTAAGTCACGTGACTAGTTGTGGTCTGACTAGTCTGATTAGAATAATCCAACGGGTAGGGGTTTTGTTAGATCAAACGGTCAGGAAATGGGTAGGCCGTTGGGTTTGGATTCATTCATCACTTCTCCCCTTTTTGAATTCGAAATCTCAGTTTTTTGTTCTCCACCATTTTCATCATCACGGTCTTGATACGGAAAAGCCAAACTAGCCAGAGAAATCATGATTCATGACTGCTTGCTTGTTTAGTTTTCTGCCATGGAAATGGAATCCAAATTCCAAAATCATATCAATGATATAACCTGTTATTTTCGCCCATGACAGAGCAAGTACATAGATAGTGGTCCTCATGATGAGCTAGCTATATAGGCTAGGCAGCTACTACTCGAAGAACACAAACATGATTATATATGCAAGGATGGGGAGTTATGAATGATGGAGAAGCCAGCAACAAGGACCACTTGTACGTTTCAGGGTTTTTATTGGTTTATTAGGCGTCTTATTTCCAACTTCCAAGTAGTAAAAATTGATGCATGAGTTGGAACCTGGTGCAAGAAAAGGCTGGATACATAGATTTTTGTTATATCTCTCAGTTTTCACATGCGAACTGTGTACATGGCTACATCTACATATATAAAATGTTCATTCTGAAGAAAGAGCAAGGTCATTATTCACATTCAGCAAAATATCCGTCTGTAAAAAATTTATGCTGTTGCATAAGCATCTTCGATTCTCCTCTTAAATTTTTTCTCGATGAAGCATCCTCAAGTCCATGGCTTATTGATTTTTAAATTGTAGAGATAGATATGTCAAATTTTACCGACAGTTGTTATAAATGTAAACCACTCGTTTTGCTATATGTTCACTGCCGGTATGCAATTACCTATGCCGATAAAATGCACTAACGCCAACGGAATGCAAACTTTTTTATGTTTGCATTTACATTGTGCTGTTACACTTCAGCCTACTCCATTGCGCAGGAACCTCACTTTTGGGGTTGAGCAGCGATCTATGAGTCTGTGTCCTAATATCAGGCCGAAGGCCAGCACTCTCCAAGGGTGTACGGTGGTCATATAATAGTGAACTGGTCTCCCGTTCCTACATGTGACTCTACCACCATGTGTATGCCTTAGGCAGTTCAAAATTTGAATAGTGCAAAACTCGAGATAAAACAAAACCTTACATGCAAGCACTATAAGACTTTCCTAGCTAGTTCCCTTTACTCCGAAAACTGTTCCTATTGCATATGTTTTATGATGCTCCGTGGTCAATAGAGAGGCAGGTGTACTAGGTAGAGAGGAAGACTGGAACGGATACTACCGTAAAGCACTAGATCTTAGACGAGTTGCAGGACTTCATCCCATGAAACCAGAAGAGCCAGTGATAAATATATTTTGTCATCATGGAACCCATAAACAGGGTTGATTTGTCAATGCAGAAACTAACCTTCTAAGTTTTAGTTTGACTAGTCAAACCTTTCTTTTTCGTTTTCTTTTTCTAATGACTTTTTCTGACAGGTACTCCCGGTTTGGTCCCTGAAAATTTGAAACCACCCGGAATGATTTTACCTTAGACGTCCCATCCATCAAACCACAGAAGGCATGTTTTGCCATTGGTTTGTGAATTTCTCTGAATGAAATAATTCTATGATGACATTTTGGGGGTACGGTCAGGATAATACTCAGCGGATTTGCTTACTCTTCATTTGTTTCTTTCACTTTGGATCAAGATGCTCAATATTACAACCACACGGCTCACTAGTTACCGTTGGGAGTCCAAAAAGACATGATTTGAGATCAAAGAACCCAGGGGGCAATTGACCCAATCATGATCACATGCATGTGGTTGCTCTTGGCATGCCATAGTGCTCGCATCCTAAACGTTCTTTTTGTTAATTAGGTGGTAGGAGGAGGAGGAGGAAACGTGATTCCTGGGTAAGTACGGAGTGAGAAAAAGATGATAAAAGAAAGAGAGTCATGAATCAGAGTCATGATGTGGAAAGTAGAGAAGAATTGGTAACAGTAGCTAGCTAGGGAAGCAGAGAGGGAGAAACAAGAAATAGATTACAGCAGTAAACAACAAGATATATAAAAAAAAATATAGCACAGAATCTGAAGCAGCAAAAGACTCCAATCCAAACAAACATATTTTGCTTTTAATTTTATTTTTTTTGCAAACTTAATGCTGTTGCTGCTGTTAACTTCTCTGACACATGGATTCCCACACTTGTTCCTTCCAAGTCTCTAAGCGTTAAAAACTCTTACCATTTTTCTATCTTTCCTTCCCTTTTCCTCTCTGTCTCTCTCGTTCTCACTTTTAGGGTTTCATTACTATAATAACATACTATGTAATATAAGCACGCTGGTCTGATCATTCTTTGTTTATTCTTCCAAGTTTATGCTAAAATGGTGTTGAACACAATGAACAGATAGGATTAGTAGCTAGGTATTCAGGAATTAACTAATCATGCTGCCCATAACTGTTAATATGAGTCCATGACTATGACTAGAAGAAGAAAGAATAGTTTTGCCCATACTTACTGCTTTTGCTCATGGTTAAGGCTAAGTTTAAAACATACTTTAGAGTTTTAGAAAATTCTAGCTTCAAGTTACAATGCAATTAGCTAAAAATGTCTTGTTTAACTCTACCTTATAAGTTAAAAACTTACTACTACTAATTAATTCTTTTGACTCTAAAACATTCCTGTTATTAACAAGTAAAACCTTTACCCTCGAACTTGGAAATTTTGGAAATCCAAAACTACAAGTATAATTTTATCTTATTCGCAATGTTTTTTTTGCCCATAGGTGCACTGTCATTGTCAAATTCAAATCAGTATTTGCATAATTAAATCCTAAGTTGGAAATTAAAATGATCGCAAAAACAACCATATATACCACCACCACCACCAGGAGGTGGAACGGACCTCCGACCTCTTAATGATATGTTGATGGTAGTACTAGAGAAAAATGAGTCTCATCTCATGTAGTGAAGAACCCAATACTAAATTGTTTAATACATGACAAACGCTGTAATGATCTGTAAGTAGAAGTATAGTACTGCTACTAATATATGAAGATGAGTTGAATTTGAAGTTAGATGACAAGATAATGGCAGTAAGATAACATATTATTGATTATTAACTAAGATAATCCTATATATACTAATTAAGTGGTGTTCTTCGTTTGCAACAAAAAAAAAGAAATATTAAAGTATATAGAAAAGTTTATGATGCGTGTGAGAGAGAAACAGTAGCAGCAGTACAATATAGGTAAGAAGAGCTGAGCTTAGTTTTTTTTATCGGGTAGAGGAAAAAAAAAGGAATCAAGAGATCGTCCAAACACAAGCAAACAAATCAAAGTTGATCAGAATAGTAAAGCAACCTTTGCTTTTAAACCTTGACTCATGAGAGACCCAGATATCATAATAATCCAGAGAGACAGATCTCAAAATTATAACCCTACTATGAAATGAATGTTTACGACATTTTTACTTGGTTAACCCATCTTTCATTGTCCCCACTTCTCTTTGCCTATATTTAGTGCCACCCTTGAGCTGGTAAAACTTCAACTTCCTTCCTTCCACCTTCTTTTTCTAACAGCCTTCCTTTCCTCCTTCCTTACCCACAATTTTCTCATCTTCTTCCTGTTCTAAGCCTGAGGAAGCTCATAATTTCTTCAAAATCTTTTACTCGTTTCTCTAGCTGCTAACTCGTTCAAAGTGTGACTACTACTAAATTTCTGGTTAAGCTTAGTTTATGGACGGTTTTTTCTCGTCACCAGTAAAACTAGGAATAAAGATGTCTAGTTTGTTAGTGTGTTATTATTATTATTGTTGTTGTTGTGATGGGAGAGTGGGATTTCTTGCACTATTAGTACATCACTACCACACACCTTGTTATTATTGTGTTGGTTTGTTTCTTGCTTTTACATGCCAACTCAAAAGCAGCTTCTTCCTTAGCTGTGTTTTGTTTTGGTAGTTTAACTTCTGCTGATGATCATAAACCTAAAAGTTCTTTTAGGTTGTTCCTTTGGTTTTGTGGGTCATATATACATGCTTCTATCTACCTCTTGTTTTCATTATATATACAAGGAATTTCTTACAACTATTTAGATCTACCTGATGATGAAGATAGATTTAGCTTGCACGTAGGGAGATAGAAATTAACTATCTCCCTCTATTTCCTCTCTCTTCATTTACTGTTTTCTTTCTGTTTTGATGAATTAATAAATGATCAGAGACGGGGTTTTGTGTTGTGATATCTGAAGATGATGATCATATCATATGTAGATTACATAATTGGGTTAACGTGTATGTATAAGATGCTTGTTCATATATATGCACCATGCCTGGCTCCCTGTATGCCATTTCCAGAGAATTCATCAAGTTTTCTGATGATCTTCGTAGATGGCGTATGAGGAGCCAAGCATATTGCATGCATTATATGTCTTCATCTTGTATGTGCAGAAAACAGAAACTAGCAGGTTTTTTTAAAGCATATATATCCATATAATCCCGAGTTTGTTACCATTTATATATGATGGTTCACATTAATAGGTCAAGCAAGTTCATTTGAAATTATCATATTCTGTTGCGATTTCTAGCTACATTCTAGCTGTTAGCATGCGTACATTGAACCCTAAATTATAGTTCGAAATCCTTTCTATACTTGGACACCACTTGTATATCTAATCAATGAGAATTTGATGGTGAGACCTGTACATAGATTTACACATGTTAATTAACAATTAATTTTCAGTTTTCCCTGTATACTGCAGGAGAGGCATTTATTACTGTGCACGAGTGCGACATTGTTACAAGTATATTATAGAGTACAGTACTAGCTAGCCTATTAGCTGATTGCAATGTTTCAACATGCCACAACATTAATGCTGGTCATCATCAAGGTGCTGATAGATAGCAAAGTTATCAGAACCATTAAGTATTTATATATTCAGGTGACCGGATATCAAGAAAAAAGAACGCAATATAGCAGCTGATTATAATTTGTAATAGTTCGCCCTAGAAGTTTTCTATATTTATGCATTTTCAACCGATGTACTTGCAGCTTTAAACATCCAATTTAATTACCACATTTGCTCATGTTATATTCTTCTTTAATTCATATTTTTTACCAGGCCATTCCCATTGTGTGAATTTTTATGGATATTACTAGTATTTATTTCTAATGTGGGGGTTACTGATAAACTTTGAGTATTTGTCCAGTTTAATATGGCTGGATTACCTGCACATTGCACATATTTTACAGGTTAGGGTTTGTAATATATACCGTATATACCACTGTTCCGAAAACCCAGAAAAAACAGATAAACTTATTGGTGTAGTTTCCGGACGATCAAATTATATCGGCTTGGTGGATTTTTCATATGTACTACTAAAATGTATCTTTTCAATTGTATCATTTTAAATTATTCGTAACTTCATGAAGAAAATTATTCGTAACTTCATTAAGAAAGTGCATTATGATATGTTGTGTAAAACTTCTAATACTAGTTAGAATAGGAAGGCTTGTGTAGATGGATAAAAACTAAAATAAAGAATATGGGCCTAAGATATTTGGACGGAGGAGTATTTGTTATGTAACTCAGTAACTGCAACACCTAGATAAATTTGACAAGGTTAGTAATATTATGTACCGGAGTGCACCATGAACATGCATTTTTGAGCCATTAAATTTGTTATGCACCATCTAAGGCTTAAGTGCGACACACTGGAAAGACTAACCCTAAGTTGGCTTTTGACTATGTTTCAATCGGATAAGCTTAGATTTCCAAGTTGAATACAAACCTAGTTACAAACCTAAAAAATATCAGGGATAACAAATCGAGCTTAGTCTTATACTTCCGTGGTAAACTGAAAAACCTAGTTTATTTCGGCTTCCTTCCAATATATATTTGGATTTGGTTACCAACTAGTTTAGATATATATAGTTTGTATTGTTTTGGTGATCCTCTATCTGAGAGGTCATTTGTCAGTGCTATCTTAACAGAAGATCAATCATGTCAAGCCTTCCGGAAGATATCTATCGTGAAATCTTATTAAGGGCACCAGGGAGATCACTGCGATCATGTAAGTTTGTATGCAAGACTTGGTTTGCTATAATTTCTAAAGCTGATTCTGTAAAACTGCACCTTAAGTTTGCTAAACAAAGAAACAATTGTGGTCTGGTGATTAATACAAATGACAACAAACGTACGCACTGCGAGGCAATCTGCTCTGTACCTTATGATTCGTTATCATCGCCGTCACCCACCGATGTTAAGTTGGATCACCCATTCAGGGATCACAATCGAGTTGAATTGCTGGGTTCATGTGACGGTCTGGTTGCTCTATGGATTAAAGACGGGTTTAAAGACAATAACATCTGGTTTGAAGACAATAGCAGCTGGTTTGTTTGTTTATGGAATCCAGAGACTAGTAGTGAATACAAGAGAATACCTGAATCGCCAGATTTTTAGTTTAGAAATCATCCGCCCATGGTTCCTATTTTTGCTTTTGGTTATGATCACAAGAGCGACGATTATAAAATGGTATTTTTCCGTCCAGAATATCATAGGATTTGTACATGATTTGATTGCATTTGTTTATACATTGGGATCAAATTCGTGGAAAAGAATTGACCAAACCCTCCCATATGGATTTCGTCAGGCTAAAACATCTCGGGTGCTTGTTAATGAAGCTCTTCATTGGTTAGGTATGAGTTATTACTAAAATAAAGCCAAACTTTTACATAGTCTCCTGGGGCATCAGTAGCGAGAGATTCGAAGTGATGCAGCTACCCGAAGGACTTGCGGAAGATAAGACGTCGATTTTGGGCTTGTTGAAAGGTTGTCTTTGAATGATTTTTTTTTGGGAACTACTCAAAACTGGTGGGGGCTACTAAGTGATAAAATATCCACCCTATAATTATAAGGGGTGTCCTAAAGCGTGGAAATGACTAACCTACCCTTAACCTATATATATTTAACCACCTCCTCCCATCACCACGATCTATATATATATAACCACCTCCTCCCATCACCACCGCCGCTCACCACCACCACCACAGCCACCTCTATATATAACTTAATTTAAATCATTAACAAAACAAAATCAAAATCAAAATTATAACAAACTCATTAATTGCCATTCGTTTTTGGTTGAAAAAATGAGAAGTAATCAGAGTTGAAAATGGAAGTTGCAGAGAGAAGTTCGGCTAGGAATTATCTGAAAAACTTTGTCGAACTAGCCGAACTCAACTTTAATGGAGGTTTTTCTTTCAGAGATAAGTTCGGTTACCTCGCAATTTTTTTTGCCCAGCCTAACTTTTAGTTCGGTTACGTCGCAACTTTTTTCCCTTTTTCTCCTAGCCGAACTTTTAGTTCGGTTACGTAGCAATTTTTTTCTCCTAACCAAACTTTTCTCTGAAAACCTATATATTGAGTTCGGTTTCGTCGATTTTTTTTTTTCCCAGTAGAACATGTGGTTGATTACGTCGCAACTTTTTTCCTAGCCGAATTTTTTTCTGAAAGCAAAAACTCCATTAAAGCTGAGTTCGGCTACCTGTGTTTTCAGAACCATTAGCCGAACTACACTTGCAGATGAGTTCGGCTACATGTTCTTCAGATGTCCTAGCCGAACTCTATTTCCATGGTTGAAATCAGTTTATAAATTTTTCATTTTTTCGAAAGATTTTTCCTTCTCAAGAATTATTCTTTTAAAAACACCCAATTAATTAATCTAGCCTCACTAATTAACTAATCAATCATTACACTAACTAATTTAATTAGCAAGGGAAAATTTGGTATTAAAAAAAACTTAGATAAGGGGTGACTCATTATTACTTCTAATATCCACCCAAAAAATGAAGAGTAGCCCCCCACCATTTTTGAGTAGTCCCCAAAAAACGGTTCTTGTCTTTGTGTATTTGTTGTGAATTCCTTGAAGCGTGGGCTGGATGTCTGGGTGATGCAAGAATATGGAGTTCGCGAGTCATGGATGCATCATTTTTCTATTACTCCAGGACCCGGCTGTAGAGGAATTACTTGTCGTATTAGGATATTATCGTGTTTGAGTAGTGGTGAGATTCTATTTGATCCTCAAGGGAAGTTGTATTTATACGAACCGGATCATGCAAGAACTAGAAAACTGAATATCCCAAGTTCAGTGTGCTTGAACAAAGGTAGAAAATTATGTTGAAAGTCTAGTTTCACTCAAATCTCAGTACTTGTGTGTATAGAAAGAAAACTCCAGTGCTTATGCGGAGAGAAAGAAAACCAACTTATGTGGAGAGAAAGAAAGCTCCGGTTATGGTGTGGAGAGAAAAATAACGCTGATGAACGATCGAAAATAACTATGGAGAACAACAAGAGTACATGTCATTAGTTCTTGTTATGCAATGTGGGTCGCTGTTTAGGTAATATTTTTCAACCTGATATTTTTTTGGCTTCTTTTAATTATAGCCCACGCTTTTATTAATGATAGCCCATTTGATTTTGGTCAATACAGTTTGACTATGTTTATAAGTTTGACCTTTTCTATTATTATTCATAGCCCATAACCAGGTTAAAGAGTCACTAAGTAGGTAAAAGATGTTGAGTTTTAGTAAATCCGTTACTCAATGACTCAGAAAAAAATATCGATCATGACCAGAATCACCGAAAACAATAATGATTCTGACATGCATGTTGTTGATGGTTTGATCGACCCTTTTCTAGGTGTGCAAGCTCTCTTAATTGACTGACCCCTAGTAGCATCAATGACAAAAATTGCAGCATCAGAACACAAGAACGTTGATATTCTTCGGCAATCTCATCATATTTTTCCAATGCCGACATCAGTGGTCGGAGCTTCTTCCTTTTATACAGTATCAAACTCATGTTTGCCCAAATTAACGTGTTGTCTATCGAGTCCCATCTTTCCTAATTTTTTTTTTTAATAGGAAAGAAGATACATTACATTAAGAACTTAAACTAAATTTTACATAACAGGAGTATTTCATGAGATCTCCAAACTCGTGAGCGGAGACTCGATCCGCTGACCTCCTACTTAAGAGTCAGGCTCCTGACCAACTGGGCTAACCCCTGATGGTTAGTCCCATCTTTCCTAAATTCAATATATTCATGTCAAATGTCAGAGTATAGCTAGATTGATGATGAACACTTGTCCTTAACTAGTCTTTTATAAATCAGTACGCTGAGTATTGACAGTCTTTTAGATTGATGAAAGCTTAATTGTGGAAAACAAGGATATCTCCTTATGTTAACTGTATGCTCTAGGAAAAACGTACTTCTTAAGTTTTTTTATTCAATTTGTCACATCATGTAGCAATTAAGCCTACGAAATGATTCAGTTGATTGATTTTTCTTTTTAAATTTGAAAAATAAAATTTTAGGGTTTATGGCCATAGGAAGAAGAACATGGAAGATATTTAGGTTTTGATTAAAACCAGGTTATATTTTTAAATCAATTAAAATAGGTGTGAGTTGATAGGTTTGGATCAGTTATATTTCAATGTAACTCACCTAACTGGATATGAATCCCTACTAACTCATTAGACATATTTTGGGTTATGATTTGGGCTATGATTAATAAATTGAAAAAAATATAATGGGCTATCAATAATGTGGGTTATGGTTAATAAAAGCGTGTGCTATATTTAAGAGAATTGTTTAGATTGGAAGTTTTGATTCTTTGTTTTTCTTGTTCTTATTTTCTGAATTCCGGTCAAACTATAGTAGCATTAGCCTTGCAATCCTCGGAATATTTTTGTTTCGAAGGCCCCTAATTATCAAAACCAAGCCCTAATTATCAAAACCAAGCCCTATTGAAGACAGTTGAGCTTAGCAACCTAACGAAGAGGTATAACTTTAATGGGCTTTATTTTATTTTTATGTCCATCTTCAAATGAAAGGTGAATGTCGCCTTTTCTTTTTCCAAAAAAAAAAGTCATTTGTTAATAGCCAATATCTACATTACACTTTACAACCAAAAGCTTTGTATGAGAACCTATCTTTTAATAATGCATAAGAAAAAAAAAAAAAAAAAAAAAAAACTGGAAAACAACATCAAAACTGAAATAAAAAACTAACAAAATCTGAAGTATTGTTCGTTTTGGGATTCTAACTTTGGCAAAGAGACAAGTCGAGAATGGAACCAGGAACTTGATATTTGCTAAGATAAGACCTTTTTTTTAGCAAAGTGATAACGAATAGAATGTAACTTACCCACAAATATGGACCATCCCGCAAGAAAAAAACCATGACAATTTGTTTCACTTGAATATTTTAGTAACCGTCATGAAATGATATTTTGTATAAGAATTCATAACCAGCCTTGTTGCACAACCTATTTTATAACAATGACGATTTCAGCTACGTAGTTTGTAGCAATACTAAGACATCCAAACTCCGTATATAAAAATGATCCCATATTGTTTTTGCAAAGAAACCATGCCTAGCTATACCTGAGTTACCTATTGAAACTCCATCACAACAAATAAAAGTATAATGAGGAGCAAGTAAGTTGACAAAACACTCTACAACTTTGATTAGATTTAAATCTTCAAAATAATCAAATCATATGAAGAATCCTACATACAACCATTCATCCTAATGTCCCACTCTTGATATAAGTGCATTATGTTAGAGCATTGCTCGGTTGAACCTACCAAGCCTAATTTGTTATGCGAAGTTTGGTTGTCATATTTTAGCTCCAAAACTTGAGGCTGCTTGATTAGATTACTAGAGTCAACTTTGTTAGACTAGGAACATTAGAAAGGTGGTGACTTTCTCGTATTACTCTCAAGAACCTGAAGACATATCGGCATCAACGAACACATCATCCTTCTATTCGAGGTTAGTACAGACTTGACGTGTTCCATTTTTATCCACCGTTCTTTCAAGTCGTTTGGATTAAAAATATGACATGAAATATATATATATTTATGTATCTCTAACAAGGTAGTCAATATCGGTTGTACATGCCGATATTACAGGTTTTTATTGCGTATCGGAAAATACCTATACGATATTGAAAATATCGGCGATACAATGATGAAACGATATTATCGGTTGTACATGCCGGTACAGACCGATATATCAGCTTTACTTATACACCGATAATATCGGTTTCAATGGATAAATTTTCCATCAACATGTGTCTAGTCTTTACAAACAAGTACAACGTCAATTGGATAAGGTAAAAAGTAATATATTTTGGGCATGATCATCGACTTGATCTAGTTAAATTTTCTTTAACCAGAAAACACTTCCAAAAAAATTGGTCGTTATGGGCATGAATAACGACTATCTCCTGAACTGATCGGTCTATTAGTACATTAACATAGACAGATTTTGTTAAACCCAGAAAACTTTGATTTCAAAAAATCCAATTTTCGAGTAAATGCATGTTTTTTTTTTTGATGGCCTAGACTAGTGGTCCCTAGACTATATCCAAACTCCTTAAATTGGAGTGGATTTCAGCAATTACAGGGTTCGAACCCCTACCTCCGCAGTGGGAGGGAGCATGCCAACCACCAGACCACTTGGTGATCTGTTGCAAATGCATGTTGTTAAAACCTAATTTGGAGGACTGCGTTGATGGAAAAGTAGATGATGCGAGCCATTTCTTCTGCTTGTATTGCGCTCAGAGTTGGTTCATCCGTAAATATTTTTTTTTGGATTCTTTGTTTCAGATCGCTTTACCAATTCCTGGATCACTCCCACTAGGATAAGTAACTCCGGTGTCCTGTTTGAATTGGTTTCGACATCATATAGACGAAAAAAATGATTAATTATTTTTTGGATCATCGATAATCGACGAACTTTTCATTTAAAAATGAAAAAAATAAGGGGAGAATTGTTGAGAAGGTAGGAAATGAAATGAAGATGAAACAAAAATTGAATTAAATTTTAGTATTAAGATTTAATAATTAGGATAATTTTTTTGGTTCTTGGTACCAAGCATTGAACCCATGACCCTCTGGTACTGGTAGGTACGGAGTAGGAAACTAAACCATGCACCTGTAGCACTAAGGCCAAGGAGGCGCTGGTATAATGAGGATAAATGGACAGTATTAAAATTTAAAACACCCATTATCCTCTTTCTAGCCGAGAATAAAATTTATGTAGATTTCAAATAATTTATCTAGGTCCCAAACTAGTCAGGTAATTCATTATTTAGATATGTAATCATTTATCATTTCTATTGGAATAAACAACACTACTAAATAGACCGCCTTAGAAAACAAGGCCAAAACGTGTGTCTCACATGATGATGAACCCCGCATCCTGGGAGTTAGCAGGGGATCCAGTTTAGGGCCCTACCATGTCAAGAATGTGAGAGACGTGGTTTTTAGGTTGTTTTTGAGACGGTTCGTTAAGAATATTTATGGATAAAAAGATGCGTACAGTACGAGAAATGACATTTGAAGACTAATATCACATCAATATCAAATATATTACATGAAGTACTATTTTCTATCCATTTGAATAGAACAGACAAAAACTCCTTTTTGATCATATACACAAATTAATCAGAGCAGTGCTATCCCGCATGATCTTGTAGGAAGCTATCCCGCTCAAGCGGCTTCTTTACCGTTAGATCATGCTAAAACCCAGATCTAACAGCCTTGAACTCTTTAGGGGAAATGGTGGGTCCTTTCCTGAAAGTGGTGGATTCTATCCTGAAAGTGATGGGTCCTTTTCTGAATGTAGATCTAACCGTTGTTTGATCATCCAACGGTAAAGAAACCACTTTTGCGGGAAGCCATCCCGCAAAGTCGTGTGGGATAGCATTTGTCAATCACAAATGGGAAAACAAAATAAAACCATACGGATAGCGTTTAGTAGGCCACTCATCCCACCACCGCCATAACCACCACTACCTCTCAGCCGCTGCACACATGACTAGATAGAGCTTCCATTTATCGTACCCAACCGAAGCGAGAAAACAAAAAGTCCACCATTTCCTTGAAAGAACAAAGAAAAATAAATATAATAAGTCTAGGGCTGTGGATTCAGTGCTCGAGTGAGTCAATGAACTTTCCTGTCCAATACACATACCCTTTCGAGTACATTATTAAATCTAAAACACCATGATAGTTGAGAAAGAAAACATCCCAAGTGGTGTAATTCAATGGTAATCCACAAAAGGCTATGGTTTTCATTAATCATTTTCTAATACAGAAATCCAACCCCTACGTATATATATTTCTATTTCATTTTGCTTTTCGCCATGTTTAACTAATCAATGTCTGGAATCGTGATTAGTGTTTGTTTATATATTATGTGAATGTGAGAAATACATTGGATATGTATTGGTTTGATTAATAAAATATAAATACCTTTATTTTAAAGAAAGATGATTATGATTTCATAGACAACTCTACAACACTGACTAGTTGAAGTGTTGAACCATATTTATTTGAAAAAACAGTTGAGCCATATTATATAATTAGTGGTGCTTCAAAAAAGAAAAAACGAATAATTAGTGGTAAACTACTTTTGTAGTAAATGTAGTAAATGTGCTCGGACAATAAAAGCAAAGTTGATATATTACGTCGTTCTACATGTAAGATTCTCTTTTTGGATTTCCAGTGCGGCTAGGATAGTCTTTCATCATATAGATACCCTTTCTTTTGTGTGGATACCAGAAGGAAAGTTAATCCCAAAAGTCACAAATAAAAGATTTGCTTCATAGAAATTTATCATCTTTTCTACTTATACCAGTCGATATGAAATTGTGTTTCTAAACTAATTTCTAGTTTTTTTTCTTTTTTTCCTTTCTTTTAGAAATCGGAAAATAACTTTCTAAAGTACGTAGATTTCAAATACTATGGAGGTATACTCTATTAGGATCCAAATAATTTGTTGGGCTTGCTACGTATTCAACTTCCGAGCACTTGCGTGAAAACCCTCTCATCATATATACTGGTGGTTACCTAAAGCTTTACTTATGTCCGGTGACCCAATTCTTGAACGGCATATTTTAGTTTCTGATTTTTTTTTGTAAGCGCTTCTTTAGTCCCATGACATAAGTATTTACCAGGTATATGGTCTTATTTGAGTGTGGTTTTGAAATGACTTTTAACACTTTTGCAGATGGTTTTACTAAAATTGTCATATTAGGTCAATGCATAATGATTTTCTTTTCATTTTTTCTTGTTTTCCATCGTAAAAATAATAATAAAATTAATCAGTTTTGTATTTGTTCTTGTGGTTAATAAATTTACAAGGGAAAATAAAATCTCTTTCAAGACAGAATTGGTAGACTTCCACCTCTCCTTCCAATCTGGGATACTTTAATTTATATTGTGTTCTTAAGATGAAAGTCAATCGATTTTTATGTTTTTTTCCTTTTTTCTTTTGACATAAAAAAATATTATACGTCCAAGAATAGTAAGAGTAGCCCCTAAGCATATCCAAGATAGCAGAAAATTTGAATACAACAAGAAAGTGTGCGAGAGAAATACAACAAGAAAGTGCGTCCTTGAAGGAGCATTAAGCAGCATGACACTAACTATTTGTTAGGGGCGAGTCACATATCACTTCAACCGCGATAACCATCACTTGGGAGAGAGATACGTAACACCTTAGCATAGATGACAATACTTTAAGCGAAACTCTATAAAGTACGAAATTCAGCCGTTAGCATTCACAACATAAGGGAACCCGAATTTCTTAATTCAACAAGAAGTTAAAGGATTAATATAGGGTGATGTTTGTATTCTAATATTTTAACACCAGTATAGTCCAAATTGTGACGTTGTGAGCGAGAAATTTTGTTGGTCCATGACCAGTAACCTGTGTACGCTGGTCCACTTCCACCGGGCCAGACTATTTTGTACGCATACTGGGTACGTTTCCGGTAAGTCATTTTCCGAACTAAGGTTGTTTTGGTATGCATACTGGGTACATGTACCATAAGCCAATTCACGAACTTAGGTTATTTTGGTATGCATACTGGGTACGTGTACCATGAGACGTTACCGAAGTAGAGCTACGTCGGTACGCGTACAGGGTATTCGTAATACTGATCCAGAAGAAATATAATTTTTCCGGTATGTGTACTGGGTACGTGTACCGTCCTCGTATTTAGATTTTCAGTTGTTCTATTACTCTCTTCTAATCAACTCGAAACATTCCCAAATGACATCAATGACGAATATCATCGCTCAACCAATTTTCAAATGATTAACTTGATTCATAACTTAGTTCATATACAATAAGTTGTTCTTAACTAAAATCATCAAGTATATGAATAACTATTGCTTTGAATTATATTTCGAGATATTTAACAAGACAAGCTTGACTCGAAACTTATTTTGTTCAATATTTAAATTCCACGTAGTCATACGACTTAGTCTCAAATATATAGAAAGGTGAATATTTGAGTAATAAGTTGGTTCAGTCTTCACATACTTTTTGTTGATGAAGTTGTCCAAATGTCTTCGGTTGTCCTCCGTCTTCAATATGTGATTTAGTGATGTCTAATACTCAACTACACACTTCTAATCATAGTTCGATACCTGACCAATATGTAGACTAGAAATCAAGATATAGTTTTGTGCAGCTAAATTTGACAACAAAATTGAGATAACAAAACTTGCGATTTCTACCGAGCAGTGCTCTAGCAGAACATTCAAGAAGTTTCTAGATTACTTGATGATTAGGCGAAAGTTATCTTAAAATTAGTATTTATCCCAAAACCACAGTTGTATAAATACGGGGGACCTAACTCTAAAAGGTATTCTGAAAACCCTTAAAACTATCGTGAAAATTTTTATGCTAACTTAAGCGTCGGAGGTTTTTTTGTAGGTCCACATTATGTTCATCCGGAGGCTAAAATCAATCAATCAACATCATTATTCATTATCGAGATTGTTTGGGGAGAGAATATGTTTTCCCCCTAAATAATAACCAGGGTCAACAAGCAAACAAACAAAACCAATTTTAACTATTTGATCCTTCAGCAAAAAAAACCTGCCGAGATTGGGGTATACCCAGATTAATTGGGGTATACCTATTTTATTCCTATCCAAACTAGTGTGCTAAGGGGTGTCTAAAACATGTTAAAAGACCAAATTGCCCATACTAAAAAAACATTCCGACCAAAACATATTAAAAAAAAATCAAAATATTTCTTCTACACTCTAACTATACATGTGAAATCAAAAAAAAAAAAAAAAAAAAAAAAAACGAAGAATTAAAACGAACCAAAAGTCGGCAGGGTATTTTTTGTTGACCTTCAGAAACAAAAATATAGTCGGCGGGGTATAAGGTTGAATACCATGCCGAGCTTTTCATCTACGAAATTAGCAATTACGAGTGGTCGGCAAGATATCATCCATCTCTATTCCTTGCCGACTATATTTTATTCGGCATGTTATGAAATTAATACCTTGCCGACTAATCATGCATTTGTAACACCTTCTCTGTATGTCAAAAATCCTATAGTCGGGAGGTATTTTTATCAACCTTGCCTAGGCCATAAGTTGTCGGCATGTTCTTCATCCGCCGACCTTTAGGCTAGATATAGTCGGCATGTTCTTCATCCGTAGACCTTTTGAGCTTTTCATATTTTCGTAATCGAAAATGTTGAGTCCTTCTGTAATTTTGAGTATAAAATCGCCCAGCAGCTCTACAATCCCATATTTATAAGTGTTTGGGTAGTAAGATTTCATTTCCGTTAGAAGTAGAATTCTTTAAAAAAAAAAAAAATCTCAAAAAATCTACCCACATCCATGAGTTAAATCTAAAATAAAACCTAATTTCAAAATTTTAATCAACTAATTAACTAATTAAATTAATTATCCTAATCACATTTATTAGTGTTAATTAATCAAGGGTAGATTAGCCATTTTTGTAAATATGTGGATAAGGGGCTTTGTGTTTTACTTCAGAATGACCTTATTTTGTCTCATTTGGTATACCCCAATTACTTTGGGTATACCCCAATCTCGGCAGGCAAAAAAATCTCTAAAATCTAAAGATAACTCAACATTTGTCATATCAACAAGCAGATATAGGATCTAAGTAGCATGAATACCTATAGGTCTGTAGGTTATATATATATATATATAGAGAGAGAGAGAGAGAAGTGAGGCATTGAAGACACAAATCTCTCGCATCGTTAAAATTCAAACCACGGGTAATATGTGTCACAAAATACATATTGCGCAGTAAGTTGATTTCAAGCTAAATTTGAACTATAAATTGACTTCTAACTAAATTTTATTTCTATTTAATAACAAATTGTTGAGATTATTAGTCCCACATTGTTGGACAATCTAAGATCCTACAATTTATAATCCTTTAGGCAGGGCCGTCTTACAGTTTTGGGGTGCCCTAGGCGAACTTGAATTTTGAGGCCTTTTTGTGTGATATGAAGTCAAAAATGGAGGCAAATTTTTAATTTGGGAGATAAATTTACACTATTGAAGCGGTAATTTTCATTTAGCTAGGCGGCCGAAGGCCGTCGATTTTTTTTCCAGTTTTTTTAGGTTAGATTCTCGATTGTAAACTTTTAACTTGGCATAAACATTCAAAAATCCACGGCTAACAGATACTTGGTGGTGCTTATAGTTGTCACAAAACATTTTGTAACAATTATAACTGTCACAAGCATCTGTCTCATTAATAAATGTGACAAAATCATTTAGTAACATTTATGACTGTTACAATGAACTTGTAAACAGAACTTTTTTTTTTGGCCCTCAACAATTTGGGGCCCTAGGCGGCCGCCTAGCTCGCCTATGCCTTAAGACGGCCCTGCCTTTAGGGCCTGCCCACTCATAACCAATTGATTTTGAGTTGGATGCCCATATTCTAACACAAATTTAAATTTCATCTACATAATATCAATTTAACACTGTCAATAGATACGACATACACTGCCTCTTTTAAAAATTGTGATGCACACCTGCACCTAATCTTGTCGGGCTAAAGTACCAAATCTAACAGCTCAAATTCGTTTGATAGGCACGACCCTACCTAGCTAGAAAGAATCATTACTAAACTCGCGTTTCAAACGCGTAACATACACTCAGTACCCCATTAACATAACCCCTTCCCCGCAATGTATTACAGCACAATCCTACGCCATTCCGATTCAAATTCCTTCTCTCATAAAAATCAAAAATCTCTTCAGATTTCCCCAAACCCTAATTCTCAAAAATTCCCCCAAATTTGGCAATTTTCTGTGTAACTACTTTACTTGTTGGAAAGTATTTAACAGAAAAACAAAACAAAAGAGATTAGTTATTCCTGTCTGTTGCCCCCTTTCCATTAAAGTTCAATTTCTCTAGGGTTTTTTCTATAATTGAGAAAAAAAATGGGAAATAGTGGAAGCAGTGGAAATAATAGAAGAAATAGAAATCATAATCATAATCATAATCATCCAATTCATGCTCAGAATCAACATCCACAGCATCCACCACCACAGCCAGAAATGACCGGAAATCGGTATGTATTTGCAGCAGCATCACCGTATCCTCAACAACAGCAACCGTATTATCATCAATATCCTGGGTATTATCCGACACCACCACCGACGATGCCGTTGCCGAATCCGTATCATGGTCCACATATGGATCCTACACATGGGAATTGGGTTGCTGGGAGGTATCCTTGTCCACCTATGCCTCAGAATCCTACTCCTTATGTTGAGCATCAGAAAGCTGTTACGATTCGGAATGATGTTAATCTTAAGAAAGAGACTCTTAGAGTTGAGCCTGATGAGGAGAATCCTGGGAAGTTTCTTATTGCGTTTACTTTCGATGCCACGGTTGCTGGAAGGTAATAGTTTGAGTTTTTAATTTGATATTATTGAGCAAATGAATGGTTTTTGGTTTGCATATGAGTGGGTTTGACAGTGAAGTTTTTATCCTTTTTGATGCTATATAACTTTATTTTGAAAATTTTGCAAGTAGGATAGAAATGTTTGATGGATAATCAGTTGACATATGGCTGCCTCAATGGCTTCCCATGATTAGAGCGTTTTAGGTTGTGACCGGAGTTAGGGTACTGGGTAGGTTCAACTCATTTGGAGCAATACAGAATTTTGTCCCTTGAATATTTTTCAGAATTGTGCAGGCGAGACCGTTAGGTAGATAAGCCTCAAAAATGTGCAAAACTGTTGCTAGTTTGTAATTATTCTTGTGACTTCTAAAAAAAGAATAGCAGCAATTGGATACTCTTGCACTGTGGTTAGATGGTTCTGCAGTTTAACACTGCTGTTTGCGTTGACTCATGAGGAAGTTGTTTAATAATTGAGGTCTTGGTGTGCGAATGCATTAAACAAACTTTGTCTGAACTCACCTTCTTCTTTTTTTCTGGATTGACCAACTAAAGCACTTCATTGATGATCAAAGAGATTGCAAAAAAACAACTCAGAGAATGAGAAAAGACAATAGGTTTAGTAAAATGATTTTAGAAGAATTTGACTATTTGTTGTCTTGAATCTCATATATGAACAACCATATTGTTGTTCAACTTATGTAGAGTTCCTTGTACGTCAGAGCTTTGCTTATTTGTCTCTTACGTCTGAGTTGTTAATTACAATCGTGAGATTCTAATGAACACGATGGTCATGTAGATTCCTATATTTCATGTTAATATTTGTTTAGAAACAGCAATTCTACCTGTCCTAGGCCATGCATTACCATCGGATTACAGATGTATTTCCTTGTGAATTTTTCTTCTCCGAAGCAAGGCTCTTGATTTAAGCATCATTTGAGCATTCTAATCCTGACTTTGAGAAGGTAATGATTCCATAGAAAATCATTGAGTCTTTTGAGAGTAAGCGACTATGGATTACATGCTCGTTGAATGCGAGTGGTGTGATATTTCTTAATATAGCATTTAGGCTTCGCGTTTGATGTTAGACCACCTGTTTGCTGTTGTATTTCATCATATATTGTATGTCTTTGATCTGTGTCCATGGTTTCGAACATTGTTTCACGAATTTCATCCCATCTAAAATGTTTTCTTGTTCTCGTGTACCTTCAGCATTACTGTTGTTTTCTTTGCAAAAGAAGGTCTAGACTGTAATCTGACGCCAATGAGAGAAGGTCTTCAACCGATCACAATGTCTTTTCAGCAGGGTCTGGGTCAGAAGTTCAAGCAAACGCCTGGGACTGGTATTGACTTCTCAGTGTTTGAGGAGACAGAATTGATGAAAGAGGGTGATATGGAAGTTTTTCCGTTAGCAGTGAAGGCAGAGGCATCCCCGCCTGAGCATAATGGGTTAGAAGGGGAAAATCCAGCGCCGGGAGCTGTAACTCTTCAGATTACACAGGCAGTGTTTGAGAAAGAGAAGGGTGAGTACAAGGTGAGAGTAGTGAAGCAGATCCTTTCAGTCAATGGGATGAGATATGAACTTCAGGAGATTTATGGGATTGGAAATTCTGTTGATAATGACTTGGATGGGAATGACCCAGGAAAAGAATGCGTAATTTGCCTCTCAGAGCCACGGGACACAACTGTTCTCCCATGCCGGCACATGGTATAATTTACATTTCTTCACATTTCTCTTTTGTCAATTGCTAACATGACAGGATCGTTAGTGAAATCCGCTGTTAGATTCTAATATTTATTTGGTTTTGCCCTTTTTTCGTGCAGTGTATGTGCAGCGGCTGTGCAAAGGTTTTGCGATTCCAGACAAATAGGTGCCCGATTTGCCGTCAGCCAGTTGACCGGCTTTTGGAAATCAAGGTCAATAACAGAACTGATGAATGAAGCCTGCTGTATATCACAGGACAGAAGTTACTTGTAAAGTTTATTTATGATTTTTCGGCTTTCATTCATCTTATGGTCTTTGACATGATGAGACAGGAAAATGTGAATTGTACACAGCTCTGCAACTGTGAACTTTTTCCGTTGGTACTACCCATGGATGCACAATGGAGAGCAATCAAAACCGGAAATAACATTGTTATGAAGCTTGTAATAACTTTATATACGTATATGGATATTTGGCCTCATAGCAGTCTTTCTCCAGGTTTTCGTGTTTGTGGAGAATTTGGTTTAATCCAACTAAAACTTTCGCAGTTTTGAATTCCACCAAAGTTTTCAGTTTTTAAAGCCAATACCCAGCAAGAAATGATACCCACCCGTAAAAAAAAAGGATGGGCCGGATCGTATCCCAGTAGCTCGCTCACCCCTAGGTGTCAGACTTTAAAAAGGAAGGAAAAATCTGTTTTTTCAATTCAGTCGTCTAGTGCTCTCAAATTTCTCGGAAAAAGAAGGAGAAGCAGCAGCAAAAATGTTTCCATCAGAGATCTACCTTGAAATCTTATTAAGGTTACCAGTGAAATCCACAATTGTATGTAAGTGTGTTTGCAAGACTTGGTTTTCCTTAATTTCTGATCCTAGTTTTGTTAAATCGCATCTTAATCTCGCTATCCGAACAAACAAACCTAACCTCATTCTTAAAGGTTACGACTGGACTAGGAATAGGAACCATAACGTAATCTACTCAATAAGTCATAATTCATTACAATTGTATACACACGATTCATCATCTGCCATGTGTTGGAGGAAGTACACATGGAAGACACGCAACACCGAGACATCAAGATATGATGCCACATCTCAACACCCGGGGGTATCTATCGCCTATATCTGTTCGTCATCACGATAATCCAATGGCACGGGATCGGGGTGCCTTTGAAGGAACGAGCCACCGCGGTCATGAAGAGCACCCAAAGATCTCGCTTTATTCCATCTCGAGGCGAGATCCAAGATCAATGGCGAAGATTAACTCCAATCGACGAAGATGTGACGGGCGTCGGACATACATGCGCGATTGCGGACCACCCCAACCACCCGCATTAAATACCATAGGCATAGGGTACGTGTCAGCAGATCTGTGGAAGAGATAGAGGTGACCCTTCGTAACCATACATAACCGATGGAACCTTCGGTCGGCAACGAAGATACCAGCGGGATCAACACAAAGATCAAGAAGATAAGGTTGCAACTGTCTCTAATAGTGGACCCCATGTATCACCCCTATAAATACCCCTCTCCACTGAGAGAGAAGGGGTCGACCAACTTAGAGTAAGAGAATAGGAGAGAGAAATAGGAAGAGTAAGTATGAGCCATATTTTCCCTTTATCTTCGTGATTCACACAAAGTCATTTGACTATCTTTGTAACTCCCAACACATAGTGAAAACTCCAACCACGTGGACGTAGGCCTTAGTGCTGAACCACGTAAATCGTTGTCTCATTTATGTTTCAACACTTTACCTTCTGCTTTGGTTATTATATTTTGTGATATTATGCGTCGTGCTCATAAAGATAGTTGAATTACTTTTCATGACTAGACAAGGACGATCCCGAAGGCTCTGAGTCGATGAGTCTTCGTGTTTATTCCATTTTTGCATCTATGTTGTGACATACCGGAAAATTACGCCTTTGGCGCATTGCCTCGCAGGCCGTAACTCCCCCGATGCGCCATGATGAAGCTACGATTTGGGCCTTAGAGATAGGCAAATGCACGTCCACACCGTTCCAACTTACCCTTGTCTCGCAAAAGGGTTTAAGGCCATAAGACCAATGCCAATGCATTTTTCATGCATCTCTGGCTTTGCCTTTACGTAGGGAATTCATCACTAAATTTCCTAGCTATCTGAGCAACCATCATATTTCCGTGTCTTGTCCAGGCATAAGCCTTGGACTTTGGCGTAGGCCCGCACCAAGCCCTTGCCATTTCCTACGTTACCTCGCTTACCAACTCTTTATAACTTGATAGGAAGTATGAGCATCCACTTATCGGCATGCAACTAAGCCTCATCAAGTCTGGCCACAATCATCTCTTGCATCGAGCTCTAGAGAGCTTAGATGATATGAGGGGCCAACGTGCTGGACGGCAATCTTTTGCAACTCATTGCGGGCCGCCTACGTACCCTTCCTACTCTAAAGGGATCAAGCACAATGCATAGTAGTTCATCCACGAAGGGACAAGCAACTTATTCCAACTCGTTTGCTAGGTCGTGGCAAAGCAACAGTGGTAATGGCCTAGTCCGTATAGGCAGTTCCGTCAAATACATCCAAGTGATGCATCATCGAGACCGTGGAATATGCTCCATTCGTAAGGCTGCGCGACTAAGAATGAGGCCTGAGCATCATTCATACCTGTTCCGTCCAAGCTATGAAGCTTACTTGGTACATAGTCGCATATGCACCTTCAACCAACTACCCCTCCCTATATATGTTAATTTGACATTTTTAGAACTCAATTTGGGGGACCAAAAATCTTTCATCAACTCCCCGTTTACTATTCATGGCCGTTGCCATGGCTTTCTGAATGATGGCCAAGATGCATGTACATTCGGATTCGGCTCACATGCAGTTCCACTGTCCGGCAGGATGGTGAACATTTCCCGAGCCAAACCCGATGAAGGGTAGTAATGGCTGTATTTGAAACTTTGGCCCATAGGCCACACCAATGTCCGGTAAGTGATGGTGTACATTACCAACCCGATCTCCGACCATGTTGGATGTCCCTTGCCAACCCAATGTCCAGCCATGTTGTTTGTACATATCCATCTCGATGTCGACCATGTTGGTCGTACATTTTCAAGGTCATCTACCCAATCGACCTAATGCATCAATTGATGCAAGATTGTCTCTTGGCAAATGTAGCTTCCAACCAATGCCATATTGGCCTTAGCCAATATGCATATGCGATGTGCCTTACTTGGCACCAGATATGGCCCAGGGCCAAATGAGGCCTGAGCATCATTCATACCGTTCCGTCCAAGCTATGAAGCTTACTTGGTACATAGTCCGCATATGCACCTTCAACCAACTACCCCTCCCTATATATGTTAATTTGACATTTTTAGAACTCAATTTGGGGGACCAAAAATCTTTCATCAACTCCCGTTTACTATTCATGGCCGTTGCCATGGCTTTACGAATAATGGCCAAGATGCATGTACATTCGGCCCGGCTCACATGCCGGTTCCACCGTCCGGCCAGGATGGCTGAACATTTCCCGAGCCAAACCCGATGAAGGGCCGTGATGGCTGTATTTCCGACTTTGGCCCATAGGCCACACCAATGTCCAGCCGTGATGGCTGTACATTACCAACCCGATCTCCAGCCATGTTGGATGTCCACTGCCAACCCAATGTCCAGCCATGTTGGCTGTACATTTTCAAGGTCATCTACCCAACTGACCTAATGCATCAATTGATGCAAGATTGTCTCTTGGCAAATGTAGCTTCCAACCAATGCCATATTGGCCTTAGCCAATATGCATATGCGATGTGCCTTACTTGGCACCAGATATGGCCCAGGGCCAAATGCATCTCACCATGCAAAGGAAGCTTTGGATGAAGCTTCATCACAAGCAAATGGCGCATCTTTTAGCATGCGCCATGCTAAAAACATGGGGTGTTACATATGTTATCCCCCACCATGATTTTATACACACTGCGAGTATTGTTAGTGAACACGTGGATGCCATCGATATTTATGTGTTCACAACAATCATTATTGTCTAGAGATGAAGAATTTCTTGATTATGCAGTATAATTGGATTACCCATTCAAAAATGTATATGATAGAGTTCAATTTATGGGTTGTTATGATGGTTTAGTTTGCCGATGGTTATGTTTAATGGTTTATGATAAGAGTTTCCCTTGTCTTTGGAATCCAGCCACCAAAGAGTGTAAGGAATTACCTACATCACCAGAAGCAATGTATGCAAATGAAACCGATGATTACACTATGATTGGTTTGGGTTATGATTGTAAGACTGAGGATTATATTCTTGTAGAGCAGTATACCAGTGTAGTCGAAGTCTATTCTTTAAGATTAAATTCATGGACAAGTATTGAAAATGTGCCTTATGAGTTTCAGCGTGCTCATCTAGTCGGGGTGCTTGTTAATGTATATCTGCATTGGTTAGCTAACTTTGATGAAGAATGAGACTATTCCAGAGTTATAGTTTGTTTAGATATGGGTGACCAGATATTCAAAGAAATTCAGTTACTTCAGGAGATTTATGGGATTGGAAATCCGGTTGATAATAACTTGAATGGGTATGACCCAGCGAAAGAATGTGGCATATGCCTCTCAGAGACACGGGGTACTACTGTTCTCCCAGTTCGACTGTAAGTACACTTATTTATCTCCATTGCCACGTGCACTACCAGGGTCCACGTGGATGACATTACTCAAAGGATGACACGTAGGGGCATCCGTGGCACTCAGACAACGTGCCATCGGTCAAGACCAACGGTCAGAAATAAAGGGGCACCCGAGATAGGTAGTCCCGCGTAGCACCAAAGGATGGCCTTAACCCATCACGAGGTAAGACATGATCAACGGTCGAGAGGCGATCAACCGACATAGACATGACAAGAGGATCGACACCACTCGCCGTGGACTGGACCGCTCCAACCACCCGCATTTAATGTAGCTCAGAGAACACGTGTCGGACGACCAACGATGGAAACAAGGGTTGATCAGCGTGATGAATCGGGATATAGTCGAAGCCGCGGGGTGACATAGAAGTCCGCGGACCACGCCCGCGGGGTAATATTCAAGTCCGCGTACCATGCACGAACACAAGAAGATAAGATCTCAACAGCTCATTGTCAGTAGGACCCACCAAATTTAGCTATAAATATGTATCCCCCCCTCCACTGAGGGGGGACCGAAAAAAGAGAGGAAGGAGAGAGAATAGGGAAAAGTAAGTGAGAGTTTTAGCTCAAGTGGTCGACGATCACAAGATCTTGTGATCATCTCTCAGAATCGTTTATCTTATAGTAAATCACCTCGGATCCGTGGATGTAGGCCTTAGTCTTTGAACCACGTAAACCATTGTCTCTTTTACCTTTTTGCACCGATAGTTTCACATACATACTCGTATCTCGGACCTATCTCCTTGGGGGATGATGATGAGATCATGACAAACTAGAGGGGTTTGGAATCTATGAATTATCATCTACCTAGGATATTATACACTTCTCACACCTCAGTGCACGTATTCAGTTCTTATTTAGATTGTTTGTGATCACGTGGAACCGACGCCCGATTTCCGTGTTCACAATTTGGCGCTAGAAACAGGGACCTTGTCCCGGTAAAAAGATTTATCTTTTCTGTGACTTCTGCCTCAACCTTAAAAATTTTACTTAAAAACGCAAACAGACATTTCTTAGACTCGTTTTTCGCACATATTTATGTCTATTGTGTTTTCTACCATGCAGATCTAGGACATTATATAACCTTTAAACCAACAGATCTGGGTTTTAGCAAACAGACCTGTTCTTAGACTCGTTTTTCGCACATATTCATGTCTATTGTGTTTTCTACCAACAGATCTAGGTGTTAACTGGAATTTCAAGCACAATTCCCACCATGTCGATTAAATCCGCATCCGTCTATGTCTTTCGTACTATTCGCCAAACTAACAACCCGAGTACACTCATTACCACTAGAAATCGAGTTTATGAAGTCAAAGTTGAACTAACGACCAACCCGTGGACTTTTGGGTCTCGGATTACCTCCATGTCCTTTGTGCGATTATTGCAATGGAAAGCAACAAAGATCTTGGGAAGACAAAGATAACTCAAGAGATGCTCCAAGGACCACACCAGAAGTGACAAGGAGCGGACAAAGGGCGAAGGGACTTGACACGGACAACATGCGGACCAGGGCGGAAAGCACATGGCTCTTAGATGCGGGCAACATCGCAGTGGAAGCGAAGAAAGGTCTGCACCCGCAAGAGCATTTGCACTAAACAAGGGGTTTCTCAAGTGATTGCTTCCAAAGTAACAGCCTGCAACCGGGCCAGCCGATCCTCGGAGAGGCTATAGCCGAATCGTGATCAGAACCATCCCTACGGGATGCCAGGACAATGAACAAGACGAACAACTACCGGGCGGGATCCAACGGAATAATCGAGTAGGACATGCCGTTAATGGAAGAAATCAATACCACGGTCCCCGAGGGACAAGCTCAACTACAGGAAGGAATCCCCAATCAAGCGTCAAACCAAACAAATAAGAAATATTGGCGCAACTGGAGGAGCTACGAGAGAATCGCCTAATTACGTCGCGGATGCGTGGCCTGTTAGCTCGGGAAAACCAAGCAACTAAGAGAGAAGATCCTCCGAAGCTCCGAACTAGCGAATCAAGCACGACGAAGCTAACTCGGCGGTGCGAACGAGGGACCGAGGGACGATCTTCGAAAACATCCCTGCAAACAACTAACCGAAGAAGGATACCCCAAAGAGATGCGCGGAACAAGAGAAGGTCGACCCAGTTACACGACCGTAAATTGGGACTACTACGACACGGAGGAGGCCACGACATCACAACCCACAAGAAAGACACGGACTTCCATTCAGACGAGCACTTTGTTTGGCAATGGAGAACCTCCGCGCGGAAATGCTAGTGAGAGATCAATCAACTCAAGACCGTGCAAAGAGGGGGAAGGCTAGAGCAGTTATGAAGGAGGCCAACACTACCCCCTTTGCACGACGCTTGGCTACGGCTACCATTCCGCAAAAATGTCCGATCCCGACCTTGAATGTTACGACGGGTCCGCGGACCCTCGGCTCATCTACGATATTACAACGGGGTAATGGCCGGGTGGGATTACGACGAGGCTATCTATGCGAGATATTTCCCTTCAAGCTCGAAAGGATCGCGTTATCTTGGTTTGATAACCTCAATCCGGGTGCATTGATTCATATGATCGGCTCGAAAAGTTCCCGGCCACCTACATGTACAACAAAGTTGTGAACACGAGGGATGGACAAGCTCTTCTCACTTGCAATTAAGTACAGGAGTCCGTTTCGAGAATACACGGATAGATGGCACAAAGTATGTCGAGGCCATTGGACATGTGGATCCGTGGTGAGTATTAACTGACCTACAAATGGGGGCTTGATAGGATGAGCCCGTTGTTTGTTGAAATCCACTCAGTACCTCCCCAACCACCGAGGGAGATTTAAGGATAATCATTGAAAAACATGCGAGGTTGGAAGAAATTCAAAAGATAACCCCCGAGCGCAGCACAACGAACCCCACGGACAAATTCCGCGGAACTAGTAGACAGGCCCGGCCCACACCAAAAGGATCGAAAAGACGATCACAAAAGGAGTGGCGAGAAAGTTTGAAGACCGGGTCTATACGAAACTCAACACCATTTATCCGCGCATACTAAAGGAGATCAAGGATCGCGAAGACTTAGATTGGCCCCCGGGTCTAAAGGGAAACAACCACCAGCCTCGGCGAGAATCCAAAGAAATCTTGCGATTTCCCTTTCTACGGAACACGACGTAGAAATGCAAAAATCTCAAGATAAATACAAAAAGGCGATAGATGCGGGGGATCTCAAAAAATATGTGGAAAAGGTTGGAATGGAAGATAGAGCCAAACGCAGCAAACAGTCCAACTACCCGAGGGTAATCGCACATTGAACTCTATATCCCGCTTCGTAAAGCAAAGAGCCAACCCTAACGGCACAAATAGGAAAACGACTGAGAAAGCAATTTGAAGATTACTGTGAGCTTTACAGTATAAATGGGAAGGAAGTAGAAGAGCACGAGGAGTGGATGAACGCACCTCTGATTTTTGAAGCCGATGATATTGAGGACGACATGGAAGATCACAATGACCCATTAATCCTCACATTGCCAATCGCAGGATGCAACATAAGGAAAATCCTCATCGATGGAGGAAGCTCCGTAAATGTCTTGTTTTACGATACATTCAAACGCATGGAGCTTAACGATGAGCAACTCGACTTCACACTACACCATCTACGGGTTCAATGGCACGGCTACGAAGCCCCGGGGATATTGTCTTACAAGTGGATGCGGGCCCCAAGAAAGTCGACACTCGCTTTAGCGTGGTGAACACGCCTTCGCCCTACAATGCCATTATTGGACGAAGATGGGTCCACAAGCTCAAGGGAGTTTAGCTACCTACCATCAATACCTTAGATTTCCCACTCCCCCTAGGAATAATGGAGATAAAGGGTGATCAAGCTTAGTAAAAGAATGCCACGCGATGCAAATACAACTCAACAACGAAGAAGATGAGAAAAGGAAAACCCGCAAGGCTCGGAGCAAGGCGGTATCCAAAGACAAAGCCATCGACGAATATCCGGAGGAAATCTCGGAAAAAGCTTGTCTAAAGGGAACTCAGAGGGAAACACGGAGGCCTCAACATCAAAGGTTAATCGGGGGCGAAGAATCCGAGGCTACCAAATAGCAATTAAAGAAAATTCCCCACGGGGGAACAAAGCCCACTTTCACATCCTTGAGCAAAGTGAAAGAGATCAACATAGGGACGGAGCAAGAATCCAAGAAAGATCAAAATAGAACTCTAATGGACGGAGAACGCGAAGCTTCGCCGATAACACTGCTAAAGGAATACGCGGACATCTTCGCATGGAAACTATCCGATATGCGGGAATAGACCCAAAGATAAGTAAAAGATGAGCTACGCATTAAACCCGGCACACCGGTACGACAAAAGATACGAAAGGTGGCCACGAGCATCACAAAGCAAGTAGAAACGAGACTACGAGAAAGCTATTAGAGGCCGGTTTATAAAAGAAGTCAAATACCCCACGTGGATCTCCAACATGGTAATAGTACCAAAGAAAAATGGAGGGTCGGAATCGCATCGACTTCACCAACCCGAACAAAGCATGCCCAAAGGATAGTTATCCATTACCCAAGCATTGACCCAACTAGTCGACGCGAGAGAAGGATATGAAGAGTTGTCATTCATGGACGGATATTCCGGATACAACCAACTATTTTTGCGAGAAGAAGACCAGAGAACATACTTTTGCATTTTACACACCCCATGGTCTTTATTGTTACGTAAGAATGCCTTTCGGGCTCAAACGCTGGAGCAACGTACCAAAGGATGGTCGATGCTATTTTCAAGCCATGGATCGGCGGGACTTTAGAGGTTTACGTCGACGATATGCTCATAAAAAGCGAGTAAGAAAGAACCACCACCGGGACTGAAGGACATCTTCGGAGCTATGAGAGAGCACAACATGAAGGTAAACCGGAAAAATGCACTTTCGGGGTGACCTCGGGAAAATTCCTTGGATACCGGGTGACAAAAAGGGGCATTGAGGTAGATCCTTAAAAATCCGAGCCATAACAAACATGCCCTCTCCGAAGAACCCGAAAGAGGTACAAAAGCTCAATGGATCCCTAGCGACTCCGGGAAGATTCATATCAAGATCCTCGGATAAAGTGCAAACTCTTCTTCAACATACCGAAAAAAAGGGACTAAATTTGAATGGACGACGTAATGCGAAGAAGCTTTTTGGGCATTAAGCAATACTGTAAAATCCCCATCCTTCGTAAACTAGGACCCTCGAGGAAGTTTTGGCACTCTACATGTTAAAGAACGACGCGGTAAAGCGCAGTGCTCGTCGAACCCGTACGAAGGAGGAGCAACCGATCTACTACGTCGCAAGACCCCCGAATTCCAGCAGAACGAAACTACACGAGAATCGAATGACTAATCTAGCCGTCGTATGGTCTACTTTAAAGCCGAGAACGTACTTCTTAACACATGACATACGGATCCGTGTCGGGCACCCTTAGAGACCATCCTCAAAGGGGCGGGAAGGAAAGGTAGGACGAATAGCAAAATGGAGCACGTACCTCGACCAATTCAACATCCACTATGAGCTCCAACACTCCCAAAATCGCAGTATTGGCGGACTTTCTAGCGGACACTCGCCTTTGGACGACGAAGAAGAAGTACGCATACAAGGATGGAAGGCTATGGGCGCCCCGAAATAGAAAAACCGAGCCAAATAATATTTTTGAGCCCGGTGAACCCACGGCGGTGGGGAAGTCTTTGTTGATGGCTCCAAAAATAGAGAGAGGCGCGTGAGGATAGGCATCGTCATCACCACACCCACAGGGGACAGAATCGTGCACGCATTGATTGGAATTCGAAGGCCATACCAATAACATCGTAGAATATGAAGGAGTGATCCATGCTCTCCGCTTGATAATTGAATTAGGGATACAAGAAGTGCGGGTAACAAGCGACTCACAACTGATCATACGACAGATAGGCTACGAATACAATGTGTACGACGAAACACTAATGGCATACATGGCTCTAGTGCAAACATTGGCCTCCCAAGTACCAAAAATCAGTTTGAGCATCAACAGAAAGGAACTTAGACACGCGGATGCTCTGGCATATATATCGTCCATGCTTAAAGACGAAGATGTCAAAGCAATCAAGGTAACAAGAGTGTACGAACCATCCATCAAACTCCCGGAAACGTGCACGGCTAACCAACGCAAACCTAAGGAGAAAGATATCTCTGACGAGGATGTCGGAGAATACATATTCGACGATTTTAACGAGGACATTACACGACAAGCGGAGGAAGACGACGATTATAGTCGGGAGGCAGATTGGAGATCGAGAAATCCACTCTTTCCTCAAAGAAGGAAACTCCCCGGGACACCAAACAAGGCTAGGAAGGTGCAGTCAAGAGCAGGGATGTACGAGCTAAGAGACCAAGCCTTATACAGAAAATCATTCCTCGGACCACTTCGTCCGCCTATCCCGATCGTAGGACATGTCGTTTTAAAAGATATACACGTGAGGAGGAGACAGGGAATCACGGTGGAATGAGATCCCTGAGATAAGGCAAAGACGCAGGGCTATTACCGGCCAACCATGATCCGAGATGCAGCGGAATGGCGAAAAGATGCGAAGAATGTCAAAGATTTGGTAAACGAATCCACGCCCAACTACAAAGTTGAACTCGGTTGATAGTCCGTGGCCTTCGGAAATGGGGTATCGACATAGTAGGCCCACTCATATCAGGGACGGGGAAAAGAAGATTCCTAATAGTAGCAACGGATTATTTCAGTAAATGGGTAGAAGCAAAGGCACTGGCAAGAATTCGAGATTCAGACGTCTTCACTTTTATTTTTCAAAATATCATCTCGGGTTTGGCATCCATGAGAGATAGTCTCCGACAACGGTAAACAGCTACAAGGAAAGAATATTGACTTACTGTTCGACACCTTCAAGATTCGGAAAAACAAATCCACCCCCATATACCCACAAAGCAACGGACAAGCAGAAGCCACAAACAAAACTTTGGCACTCATTCTTAAAAAAAAGCTAGATGAGTACAAAGGACGATGGTGTGAACAACTGCATAACGTTCTATGGGCATATAGGACGACTCGAAGATCATTCAGGAGAATCCCCATTTCTACTCACCTACGGAGCTGAAGCGGTCATCCTCACGGAAATTCTACTTCCAACTACAAAGACAGAAGCACGGGAAAAGAATCTCACCACGGACATGATGTTGGAAAGGCTCGACGACCTCGAAGAAAGAAGAGAAGCAGCACTGCAAAGAATGGAAAACTACCAACGCAGGCTGGCCAGAGAATATAACAAGAAAGTGAAATTTAGGAATTTTGTAGAAGGGCAGTATGTGTTGAGGACCATTCCCCAATACCAGCGAGAAAAAAAGTGGGGAAAATTAGCACCAACTTGGGGAGGACCCTACATAATACATGACATCGCAGGAAATGGCTCTTACTATCTGCGTAATATGAAAGGGGAAATCCTCATGCATCCGTGGAATGCCAAATACCTCAAGCCATACTACCCATGACCAATCACCTGCGTGCGCATTTCAGAAGAAGAAAATGGACTTGCTAATCCACATGTCATCTCTGACAAAGGAGTAACGCACCTTAATTTTTCAATCAATCCAAGTTTTCATTTTCAAATATCATATCCCGTTCATTACCCACGCACATTTCAATTTATTCAAAACCCACAACCTATATAAAACACATATCATATGAACCACATGTATATACTACTTACACAATGTACATTGAAAACCATGTCACATCTTAATAAAATATCGATGCAATTGTTACCCCGTGGATGTAGGCCTTAAGGCCGAACCACGTAAATCGTTGTACAATTACTATTATTAGGAATTTACATTATACTTAGTAAGAGGGATATCCTGCACAAAGCATGGATCATACCCACTACAATATACCGGGCAATATCCCGTGCAAAACACACACACGCAATATATCGGAGTATACACATGCAATCTCTTAACTCCTCTGTAAATGTCTATAAGTGTATGACCGGAGGCGACTTCTTAGAATGAGATATCCGTGCAATATTACAAGCCGCGAACTTAATGGAGTACATCCTTAAACGTCGGCCATACCCCAAATCCAGCCGTGATCCTCTCGCCAAGGAGTTAGCCGGACGGGGTGCAAGGTCACAAGACGATTCGGGATACCAACCTACGGAGTTGCACGAACAATACACTTTATCAAACTCAAAGATTGATATCCATGGTTACAAACACTACGGAATTTTCCATTATATTTAAAGATGGTAGACATAAATTCAACAAAATTCAAAATCGATTTAAACACCAAAGTTTGATCTAATACATGCGGTTGATTACAAGCCCAAAGAGAGTAAAATAAAAAAAACGCCGAAAAAGGATAAGCAACCGAGATCAATCCCCAAAGCATACTAACTACGGTCCATCGAGTAGGAGTGTTATCCGCGCAGGTTTATCCTTCAAACGATGAAGGAACGCTACCACCCGAGGAGGGCCCGGAAGAACTTGATGGGAGCGGGTACGGGACGCCGAGTATAATTCTTGGTTAACCCATGGTTTTTTCTTAAGATCCAGCTCAATCTCACCAAGAATCTTATTAATCTCTTCGGCCGATTGTTTGCGGGCCATGAGACCTATGGCTACGCTCCTCATCTCACCGATTTAAGGAAGTACAAAGTCGGGTCATCCTTTGATTAGCTTGCTTCAACGTTTCATCCCGAGACGAGGCTGCATCCGCGATGGTAGCTAACTTGACCCTCCAGTTGAACTACCTTAGCTCGAGCTTCGGCAAACTTTTCATCTGCAGCCTTTAAGTCTGTACTTGGAGCTCGCGAACGGTAAAAGAAGACAGTGAGTTATGACAGATACAATACAAAGCACACTGGGATGACGAAGACGTATACCTTCACAATGATCAACCGTTTAATCCTCGCTTCGCGGCATAATCATATTCATTTGATAACTTATCATAATCTACCAAAGAAGCAGATTATGAGCATACCGACTTGCGCTCGAAGTCATTTTCAAGCATCGAGCCAATGACGATGTCGATTAACCTCATCATTCTTCAATTCCAACCCCTTGTTGAGACGATACATAGTCACCTCTAAGTCTCTCTCACGTTCAACCCGACGAACCACATCAGCTCGAGACGGACGGACGAGCACTACCGAGAGCACTACATTCCTCGCCCTAGCATCGTCTCTCTCCTTGGCCAAACGCTGCATATAGGTCCGCACATCCAGGGACGAGAAGACCGCGCGCTTGCGCGACTCGCCTTCCGAGAACATTAAGTTTAATTTCTAAGGAGGAAATCTGCCCGCGGGCTTGCTCAAGATTATCCCGCGTCCATAAAAGAGCCCCGTTGAACAAATGGCGGTCATGGTTATTTCGATTTTGCAAATCTACCAAGCAATACTTTTCTTACGCCATTCTTCGACCATCGCGTTATGAACATCCGCGCGGCATTCCATTTAGCCGACTCACTCTTAAGTTTTTCAACTAACTCAGAATGCGACCCTTTTGACGAGCCCTCTCACTCCGAAGCCACAACAATTCGGGGATTCCACCCACAGAAGATAGTACGGCGGGAGGAGGGAAGAAAGAGAAAACTCGAGAATAAATAAGGAGAGCAGAAACTACCAAAGAAGAGGGAGCGCAGACCTGAAATGGATGAGGAATTTTCTCAAACAATGCCTAACTTGGCCTTAACAGAGCCAACTCGGAACGTAGCCGAGCCTCTTCCGTGCCCCCGCCGATCCTTACGCTTAAGCAAACTCTTTAGCTCGGTTATTTCTTCATCCTTAGCGAGACCGAAGCCTCGACACTCGAAAGCGTCTCTCTTCACAATGTCGAAGCTTCCCCTCTAGCTTGAGAGATTTAGCCTTGAAGAGCCGGTAAAGTTGGTGATTACAATACTCACTTCTCATCATCTATCAGCAAAATGAGGGAAGTTAGCTCACATCATATTCGAACGAAATCGGGGGATAAAAAGAACAGACAAACCTCCAATAACTGAATTCTTTGGGTAGTAATCTGTCCGATACCACATCAAAGCAATAGCCATCATGTCAAGACGGTAGGGGAGGATCCACCACAAGATCAAGCCCGCCGGCTACGAGATTTTTACCCCATCCTCGATCTACCGCCTCCTGGGGGTTAACTCCATGTACCTACGAGTAAAAGCATCCGAACTCTTTTCCCTTCAATCACGCAAAGGTGATGAGGAACAACCACCAAGTTTTTCTTTCGTGACCATGCCAAAACAAAGATCATCGCCATCCGCAGCTAAGGATCGCGAGAAATCATCTAAGGGAGAGTCCGAGGTATTCCCACCATGAGCAAAGACCAACATTACCTTGCACCAAGGCCCCACCAACAAAGTGGAGGAGGTACCAAAGAAACCCCGGAAGGCACTACCAAAACCCCAAAGATCGGACCCACGGATGGTCCACCAACGCAGCTATCCTCGAGAACACTCCAATCATCACCACCGGAAGCAAGAGTGAAGTCCGAAACAAGCCCCATAACCGTGGACATGTCAAATGACCTGCTCCCGGATAAAACCTTACCAAAGGAGAACTCATAACAAGCACCCCCATCCTTGTCACCACTACTAAGAACAAGTCCCTTACCTTTATCTATAACATTCACACCGGACTTAGTAACCCCCCCCGGCATGATTTCCACCACCACCAATAGACAAGTTGCCACCACCAATACCACCAGCATCCGAATCACCAATACCACCAGCATCCGAATCACCAATACCACCAGCATCCGAATCACCTTTACCACCACCAAGCAAGTGGTCAGGGTCACCTTGACCACCACCAAAGGGTCGAATCACCTTGACCACCACCAATGGCCGGTCATCTTGACCACCACCAGAGCCGAATCACCTAGACCACCACCAAGTGGCCGGATCACCCGACCACCACCAATAGCCGGATCACCCCGACCACCACCAAAGTGGTCGGATCATCACCTCCACCGTCAACCGCCCGATCATCATCACCTTCTTGAACAAAGGAGAAGTCTCATTCGCTCTTCCCTATCGGAAGAGTCCTCATCACCACACACGGGACTATTTACATCCTCGAAATGAGAGGAACCCTCGGTGGGAGAATTCGATGATTGCTTGGGATTAATCTTCTTACCTCTACACACTTACAACACGTAATGATAAAAGAACCATTGGCATCACCTTTCCTTGGCATAATCAACATTATTTAAGAAAACGTAGGGCATACATACGAAGAAAACAAACGACGCACCTTAACAACGCGTATTCGCGGAGGAAGATTAGCATCGGGACATCTTCGCCTTCTCGCATCATCAACATCACGGCTATAAACAAAATCCATACCGGCAAAACTCATCCGCCGTGGGCAAGAATGAGCGTAACGAGCGGGAGAAGCAGCGAGGAAGACCGTCAACAGAGAGGTGCCAACCACGGGGACCAGGGACCCAACCATAGGCCCACGGGCCAACGACTTCAAGAACAAGCAAGCAGACCACTCATAGTCATGATCACGCTTGATTCTCTCCTCAACAGAATAGGAAGACCTTCGGCACCGGGAATCCTCGCCATCTTGGAATCACTTACCTCGCTCAAAAGGCGAACTTCCCCTTACCGTAAGTAATGTTCCGTAGACTCACAGACCACGGCTTACGAGTATTCTGTTAACATAATCTCCAAAGGATTTGTTGAAATTCTCAGGAGTATACCACCCTTTCTCCTTTTCTAATCTAGGGGCATAGCAAGTCATCATCGTTTTCCCTTACTACGAAGATAGCATTCACGAAGATGGCGAAGATAGTTTCCTTTCAACCGTTGCACTCGCGATTATGACTTTTCTTGGCGATATCGCGCTAGACAGACCTTAGTAGTAGAAATCATCACCGACTTTATACAAGGGTAGCATCAAACCAGACCTCGAAAGCACCACGGTTGTCGCAAATGAAAGGCATCGTACTTGTAATTGGTAACCATCTCATAAGTTATGTCTTTATCAGCGGCATAAAAACGAACCTGAAAATGCTGAAGACCATGCTTCACCTTGAAGGCCTCGAGATCAATGTGTCGGAAGGTAAACTTCTTATTACCCAGAGATAAAGGACGGAAAGTAACAGCAGAGTCTTCCTCGAAAGCTTCTTCCGTAGCATCCTCAGCAGAACCCGCAGCCTTCCTCTTAGGAGGAACTAAGTCTCCCGAAGACTCTATCTCCGCAGCCTTTCTCTTCGAAGTAAGAGTTTTAGTTGACTTACTTGAACTAGAGACAGGTGGATTAGTCCGCGACGGAAGCTTAGTGCGGAGGGGCTGCACGTCCAAGGGCTCATTGCGCGGGTTCTCGCCGCTTAGAGACCCACCTCTAGGGTGATTCGCGGCATATCTAGATCCCTGCGGAGGATCACCCCTTTTAAGCGAAGGCCTTTGACCAGAGGATGAAGATGTTCGTCCATCCCGAGGATTACCCTGGGTAAGTGGAGGCGAAGTTCCACCCCTTACGTTGGGATCATTCCGGGGAGATCGATGAGGACTTGACGGGGGGGTTTGGTAAGGAACCCGCGGATGATCGGACATATCTACGAGCACAAACACGAATAGGAATTCAAATCAGAGGCAGGAAAGATCAAAAATCAAGAAAATCTCAAGAACAAGAAGATAAAAGAAGATAACCCTAGGTTTCATCTAACGGGCTTGCTTAAACTCGGATTATCATCCAAACTCAAAAGAAGAAATAAAATCAAAAGCATGGCATTTAAACACCCAACTCAAGTGGCATTAACTCTCAAATCCCAGGGTATACTTAAACCTAAACTCATCATCAACGCATCACCAGAAATCAGAAACTCGACAGACTCAGGCATGGTGATTAAACGGGATACAAAGATCATACCCGAACCACAGAATGAATCGACAAAGAAGAACGAAGGTGATAGCAACAATAACGACCACGATAGCAGCAGAATGACAACGACCACGAAAGAATAAAGAAAAAGAAGAACAATGGTGTCGAGGAAGTTAAGAAGATGAAGACAAAAGAACAAAGAATAAAACAGAGAATGTGAATTAAAGGCACATTCTCTCACTCTCCTCTTTTTTATAGAACCGTAAGAGACCGTCCACTACCCAAAGGGCAGTTATGGCGGACGTGGGAACGTGCACAATAAATACAGTAGCACCTTTTTAGAGAAGTTATGAGGGAGATAAAAACGTACCACAAGGTTCTTCTTCCAACAAAAGCCAAACGCCTCGCAAGAAGAGGGCAAATTGTAAGTACACTTATTTATCTCCATTGCCACGTGCACTACCAGGGTCCACGTGGATGACATTACTCAAAGGATGACACATAGGGGCATCCGTGGCACTCAGACAACGTGCCATCTGTCAAGACCAACGGTCAGAAATAAAGGGGCACCCGAGATAGGTAGTCCCGCGTAGCACCAAAGGATGGCCTTAACCCATCACGAGGTAAGACATGATCAACGATCAGAAGCAGTCCAACTGACATAGACATGACAAGAGGACTGACACCACTCGCCGTGGACTGGACCGCTCCAACCACCCGCATTTAATGTAGCTCAGAGAACACGTGTCGGACGACCAACGATGGAAACAAGGGTTGATCAGCGTGATGAATCGGGATATAGTCGAAGCCGCGGGGTGACATAGAAGTCCGCGGACCACGCCCTTGGGTAATATTCAAGTCCGCGTACCATGCACTGGAACACAAGAAGATAAGATCTCAACATAACTCATTGTCGTAGGACCCACCAAATTTAGCTATAAATATGTATCCCCCTCCACCGAGGGGGACCAGAAAAGAGAGGAAGGAGAGAGAATAGGGAGAAGTAAGTGAGAGTTTTAGCTCAGTGGTCGACGATCACAAGATCTTGTGATCATCTCTCAGAATCGTTTATCTTATAGTAAATCACCTCAGATCCGTGGATGTAGGCCTTAGTGCTGAACCACGTAAACCATTGTCTCTTTTACCTTTTGCACCGATAGTTTCACATACATACTCGTATCTCAGACCTATCTCCTTGGGGGATGATGATGAGATCATGACAAACTAGAGGGGTTTGGAATCTATGAATTATCATCTACCTAGGGATATTATGCACTTCTCACACCTCAGTGCACGTATTCAGTTCTTATTTAGATTGTTTGTGATCACGTGGAACCGACGCCCGATTTCCGTGTTCACATCGACACTTGATAAGAGTTGCATTTCTTCACATTTCTCTTTTGTCGAATTGCGAACAGGATAAGATCATTATTGAAAACCGTTGCTAGTGTTTAATATTTGTTTGGTTTTGATTTTTTCGTGCATTGTAGGTGCAGCGGTTGTGTGAAGGTTTTGGGGTTCCAGGAAAATAGGTTCCTAGTATGCTGTCAGCGGGTTGACCTACTTTTGGAAATCAAGGCCAATAATGATCGATGAATGAAGCCCCAATTACGTAGCGACAGGGGACAAAAGTTACTTAAAATGTTATTTATGATTTTACATCTTTCATTCGTTCCCTGGTCTTTGGCATGATGAGACAGAAAATATGAATTATACACAGCTCTGCAACAGTAAACTTTTCCCCTTGGCACTACCATACGTGCAGGAGGAATGTCAGAAACCGAAAATAATATTGTTGTAAACTTGTAACATTTTATACCCATAGATTATACTTCATTACTCTCCACACATGAACCTACGTGAATAGGTGAGGTATTTGTTTTTCTCTTAAAATTTGTAAGAGCAGATGTTTGGCGTGTAGTAAGTCTTCCTCCAATTTTTGGTTTTAGGGGAGAATTCGAATGTTGAATCCAACACACTATTACAGTTTTGGGTTCCATCAAAATTGGGCCTATTGGTTTTTGATACCCTCATCTACCACCCACCCATACTGTATATGTATGACCAGGTGGTCAATCGGCCTAGTAATAATGCGCAACAGTGGTGCATTATTTGCAACGACATAAGCCAGAGATGCGTGGCACATCCAGAGTTGAAGCTAGACAAAGGTATGTGCCAGAAAGGGTTTGGACATGGCCAAAGATGCGAGATTAGCATCAAGAGGTGCCAAATGAGTTGTGGTAATTGAATTATTTTCCCTCCTTCTGATGGGCCTTCACAAATATCCCTAGAAAACGTTACAAATATCCCTGATGTAATTGTAAATTTTTCCAAAAAAATAATTATTATACTACCTTATTCAACCTTCCTCGGTTTCTTTCATTCTTCTTTGTTTCTATACAGAAACTTCATTATTCTTCTCTATCGCCGCCGCCACCACAAACCAGCACCACCAGCTTCGCCGCATCCACCAATACTATCAACAGATTGATCACTAATTTTGTTTCGATTTCATCTGATTTCAACTAGTTATTAATTGTTCTTCATCATCTTAGGTTAGGGATTAATTTCGAAACCAGATGCAGAGATCGATTTGATTTTTAGGGTTTCGATTTTTGAATTTCGAGTTGAAGATTCAAAGATATCTTTGCATGTTCGATTCATTGAAGCCAAATATCGATTCAGTATTATGATTTAACTTGATTTTTGTAGGATCAGAATATCGCAACATCAATATCCTTGCGAAATCCTTGAACGACACACTGCGAAGATATCGCAGATTGGTAATAAAAATGACGCAACGGATGACGACAGCCTGAACACGAGAAAGATGTGAAGACCTAGCGAGATTTAGGAGTGTTGCGAGATTTAACATTTGAATACTTGCGAGAGTGTCGCAAGTCAGATCCGAAAATAAAGGACAGCTTAACTGTCATCCACTATGTAATGTCCTATATAAAGAGCCGAATAGGCTTAAGAAAAAAAGAGAGGAGAGATCTTTTTAGAGTGGAGAGAAAGTTTTGAGGAGAGAGAAAGTCTAGAGTAGCAATTATATTCTTGATTTCATTTCCTTCTTGTAAAATTTCTAACTCAATTAATAAAGAGATTGATTGTTGATCTTAAAGATGTGTTGAATATTATGAATTCTTGTGAGGGATGTATTGTAGGATTTCCTGCAACTACATATGGCTCTAGAAACAGGGATTGAAGATTAAAGATTAGAGATTGTTATTAAGATTATTCAAATCAAGAAGACGATGAAACAAGTTGATAAATCAGTTAAAGTAGAGAAAATTAAAATCAAGGAATGTAATAGAAAGTTGGAGTGTAGCTTGATTACAAAAAAAATGATTAATAAATTCCATGAAAATATCAGAGGGATAATACATAAACGAGATTTTGAAGGAAAGAAAATCATGACAATGGAGAAGGCATCACCCTTGAAAGATTGGGAAAAACAGAAGATTACATTCACAGCAGCAGAGATACCAAGAGAAAATTTAAACCACACATCTCCTTTGGTAATCACGGTAACCACACGGAAAGAAAAGGAAAAATCAGAAAAAATTATAGAAGAATGGGCGGTAAATAGAACTCTAGTTGATACGGGGAGTTCGGCGAATATAATATTTTACCATGCATACAAAGGAATGGGATACAAAGATGAAGAGATGTCTCCTTCAACTTATCATATTCATGGCTTTGGCAAATCTACAACAAAACCAAAAGGAGAAATAGAGGTGCGAATTTCGCTGGGAGAAATTGAAACACAAGTGGCACTATGCGTAGTGGATATAGAATCACCGTACAACATGTTGTTGGGAAGGCCATGGATACATGCGATTAAAGCCGTAGCATCAACATTACATCAATGCATCAAATTTCCTATGCCAAGTGGGATTGGTGAAATTAGAGGGAAGCTGATAAAGCGAGATTATGTTATCAAATTGAAGTGAAACAGTATGAAGGACGTGCAAAGAAGCGAAAAAATTGCAGGAAAATGGCGAAGGAGGCAAAGAAAGAAGAAGAATTTAGAGCTTATATGATAAGAGCATAGGAAGGAAAAGGAATACCCAGCGAAATTTCGGGAGAGTAAATTGAGCCTGCAAAGGAGATAAAAGAACCCACACCTATGAGAGAACCAAAGACTAGTTACACTGCGGCGGAACCAACAAAGGAAGTGAATGTTGGAACCGAAGAAGAACCCAAAATACTAAAAATTGGGACTAAGATGGAGGCAGATGAAGAAGAAAGAACTATTGGTCTGTTGCGAGAATTTAAAGATATTTTCGCGTAGAACATGGACGAGATGCCTGGAATAGACCCGTCTGTGGCGTGTCATAGGTTGGAGATTGACAAAAACACGAGTCCATTCAAACAAAGAATCAGAAAAATCGCAACAACATATCATCCTCAAATAGAAGAAGAGTTGCAGAAGATGCTTGATGCAGGAATCATAAGACAAGCAAAATATCCGGAGTGGATAGCAAAAATGGTTGTGGTTCCAAAGAAGAAAAAAGGGATAAGAATTTGTGTAGATTTTACTGATCTAAATAAAGCTGTCCAAGGATAGTTTCCGTTACTGAGATATTCCACAAATGGTTGAATCAAGAAAGGAAATGATAGAATATCTTCTCTAGACGGATATAAAGGCTACAATAAAATCCCTCTCGTTGAAGAAGATCGGGGAGCATCTTGCTTTTTCGCTCCAAGAGGGTTATATTGTTATACAAAAATGCCATTTGGTTTGCGAAATCTTTGGAGCAACATACCAAAGGATGGTAGAAAAGGTGTTTACGAAATGGATACACAAAACATTGGAAGTGTATGTGGATGATATGTTAATAAAAAGTAAAGAAGCAAAAAATCATGTCCAAGATCTGAGGGAAATTTTTGAACAAATGAGACACTTTAACATCAAAGTAAATCCAGAAAAGTGTATCTTTGGGGTTGCATCTAGGGGTGGGACTTGGGTTGGTTGGTCGGGTTGGAAGGCTTGGCCGAGGCAGACCCGAGGTAGAAATTCTTTGCCCAGATTTCCCAAGGAACCCGTGGAACCCGTGGCGATGCTGCTCAAGTCCCGCCCAAGTTATATTCCTCGGGTTCCCCGGGTTGACCCATGCTAATACTTTACAACATAAAAATTGTGGACATAGAATGGGGTTAATTAGTAGACTTATATATATATATATATATATATATATATATATATATATATATATATATATACACATATAAACCCTAATGACCTTAATTTAAGTCTTAAATTTATTTTTTATTAATGTAATAATAACAAATTTTAGTAATTATAAGATTTGATTATTGTATTTAGCTTAAATTTCCAAATAACTTATGATTATCGACAATAATATAAAATTTTTTCATATTGAATTAATAATGAGATAGATATGATTTATATTTTCATTATTAGGTTTGAAGATAGTGGCTAAAATTGCTTTTAATAGATAATACTACCAATTATAAAAATAGTTTATATAATTATATTATAGTTCCTTGGGTAGGGTGGGTTGCTCGGGTTAGAAATATTTGTGCCCATGCTTGCCCAAGTTTAACTCGGGTTTATTAAAATTGTACCCCAGCTTGCCCAAACTTTTAAAATACATTGCCCATGCCCGCCCAATGTTCGGGTTGGGCATGGGTTGGGTGGGTTGACCCAACCCAAGTCCCACCCCTAGTTGCATCGGGAAGTTTTTTAGGTTACATCGTATCAAAAGAAGGAATACAAGTTGATCCAGAGAAAGTGCAAGCAGTTCGTGACATGCCAACACCAGCGACGGTAAAAGATGTACAGAAGTTAAATGAGCTCTTAGCTTCGTTGGGAAGGTTCATTTCACGATCATCAGACAAATGTAAACATTTTTTTAATATACTCAAAAAAGGGGCGAAGTTTAGATGGACAGACGAATGCGAGAAAGCTTTTCAAGGAATAAAAAAACATCTGACGAATATATCTATTTCGCAAAAAGCAGAACCAGGAGAAGAATTATTAATCTATCTTGCGACAACTTCGCATGCGAGTGCCGTGTTATTACGAGTAGACGCAGGAGTTGAAAAACCAATCTATTACATCAGCAAAACCTTCAATGCTGCAAAGAAAAATTATTCAAAGATTGAAACACTAATTTTGGCATTAGTTTATGCAGCATTTAAACTTCGAATATATTTTCAGGCACATGAAATAAGGGTACTGACAAAAATACCAATCGAATCAAGTAATGAAAAATTCAAAAGATCAGCGAGTTGAGAGATGGAATGCACAAATAGGACATTTCAAAATCAAATATGAAATATTATCTTCACCTAAATCGCAAGTTGTTGCAGACTTCTTAGCAGAATTTCCTTTAGAAGATGACGAAGCTGTGGAAGAAATGATGGATGTAGAAGAAGAACATGGAAATCCAAGAGATCTATTAACAGAGCCAAATAGATGGGAAATATTGGTGGATGGATCATCAAATGGGGAAGGTAACGGAGTTGGAATTTTTTATTTCGCTGAGAGGGCAACAAAATGGCTTTTTTCCTTGATTGGAGTTTGCATCCACCAATAATGAGACAGAATATGAGGCTGTGATACATGCCCTGAAGTTCGCAATAGAAATGAAGTTGGAAAATGTGAGAATCACCAGTTGTTTATGGGTGAAAACTATTTCTTCCGGTTTTGGTAATTTGAGGTGTGTGGATGAGAAATGAGTCTAAACCTTAAACAAATGCACCGCGGTGAGTGCTTGTAGATTCGAGAGATCAATCTGTGCAAGTCCGGCCTAAACCAAGAAATGGCCGTTCCAGACTTGTTTCGGTCACAAAGTGAAGGAGATGGGGTTGATCTAGGGGAGGGAAGCGAAGAAGGTATTGAGAATGTGAAGATGTTGGCTATGAATGACTTGTATCCGAAAAAGCCGAACCGGCTTGGTGTGGTGTAAGCTATCGGGCCGGTGTTTGAATACGATTGTATCAACACTTGCCCTCGTTGTCCTGGACTTGTCTTGTTTTCGTGTTTGGAAAATAGGGAGGAGAACCTATTTATACAAGTCATTTGAGCCTTATTCACGTCTCTCGTGGGAAGTGGAGGAAGTGGAGTGATGGAGTAGTAGAGTTGTGTGTTGGTGTTACACGACCGGCCTTGCCCACTTCTCCCGTCATCTCTAATCGTCCATGACTTCCCGACACGTTCTTGTGATGGCGCGTTGCTGCGCCGCACTCGTAAACCGCCGACCAATGCCCCAAAGATGTATCCCCGGTTTGTGACATGATTGATGTCTCGAGTGTGTGGATCATGGGACCCACAAAAAGTTGCATGTAATGCTAGATTAAATAACTAAGTTATTTAGGAAGTCGATACTTGTGAAGTATCATGTGTATTTATATGTATCGCATCATGGTGTGGTAGAGTGATGGGTGGTGATTACCATGACGCCTCACCGACCAATTAACTCCCGACTGTGGTTGTATAACCAAGCCGGTGAAGTTGGACGGACGAGATGATCTTTGAGACACTCATCTCGCGACGGTTGATGGAATTAGGGTTTTGAAGAGGTGCGCAGCATCACTCTTCCGCCTTGGTCGAATCCAAGCTTGGGAGACGATTTTGGCCAGGCCGATCGTACATGCGTGTAGACGGCATGACGGTGTAGGCGCCCATACCCCATTATCTCACGAAAGTGTGATCCGGACCACCCAACTCGTCCGGCAAAGTCGAGTGGTCGAGATCAGTTTGCGACAGAATACGAGTGCAAACAAAAGCCGCGCGTCGTGCCAACTTCAGGCGCGCGTTCCAAGACGACCAATCTTGGTCGTTCTTGGCCGATCGGTCTGGCATGTAGGTGGTAGGACGGTGTTCACACATACACCTGACAGGTCCCATGAAAACGTGATCTGAGCCACTCAAATCGTCCGGCGAAGTTGAGCGGTCGAGATTAGTTTGCAATTGGGAATTGTATCCACGCTAGTTTGGGCGGACGATTTGGGATAACCAGGCATGGTATGACTTGGCCGACCAGGTGAGGAGATTGATGGGTCCACGGTGGTCATGTTGGTATGACCGGACCTGCTTAATCTAATCTTGGGCCCTCCATTCGTGCCGGAGAAGATGGACACTCGTGATGCTCAAAACCCTAATTTTGGCTTTCACGGCCGTGTAACCATGCCTTATTCGGGCGCACGAATTGGTATGACCAAACATGGTTGGTCCTGACCGATTGGTCATGTATGTAGGCGGGCCCACGGTGATTGTGTTGACATGCTCGGGCCTTTGAATCTACATCTACACCCTCCATCTATACCTGCGAAGATGGATGGTTGAGACTGTTTTGTGACACATGTAATGTGCCGCAAACCCTAATTTAGGGTTTTCCGCCCATGCCGCTCTGGTTTGGACGTTTTGGCAAGCTATGCCAATTCTGGAGGCCGACCATGCGAGGTCCGCGTTGGTTCGGCAGTAAACATTCCATACCTGCTTGGGGGTTATGGAATTGATCTGGGCCATCCAATCATGCCGGTGAAGTTGGATGAATGAGATCATATCCAGACTGATACGGACAGTCCGGATGCTCAATCGGGCTAGTATAACACACCGAGAGTTGCTCAATCGGGCTAGTATAACACACCGAGAGTTGCTCAATCGGGCTAGTATAACACACCGAGAGTTGCATTTGTACGGGTATTTCGTACATGCTTTCATTATAATGCTTGGAGGTTCGTGTTACTCGCTAAGAGCAACACTCGTCATCATGCCGCACCGATAATGAGTACAGAAATACAAGGCTGCTCACGCATTAATTAATAATTATATAAATTCACAGGTATATGGGATTGTTGCTACATGCTCCAACCTCGGATGAATTTCGTGTATTTAATTCACGTAATGGGATTGTTGCCACATGCTCCATTCTAGGTGAATTAGTAAAGTGAATAAGTATTCAACACTTATTAATGGCTTTATCTTTTACAAGATGTTAGCGCATAATTTTCTGGTTTTTTTACAATTTTAACCTTAAATGAAAATCCACCATCAACATTAAGTCCCATGCCTAGCACATAATGGTTACACTATTGTGGGGTAGGCATGAGATGGTGACAAATTTGTGTACTGAAATGACCAAGCTAAAGTGAATACATATTTACCTGGATAGGTCGACATCGTCGAGCGTTGCCCTCGAACCGGTTAGTCCCGATTAAGGCGTGAAGGAAGCAGGACTTGATCTCGGTGAGTCGCTTTGGTTCCATTTGTACATATCTCGGACAGAGCTTGGCCCCTTCCTTGGGTCGGTGTACTCCCTTTCGTCTAGCGACTTTCCTCAGATGTATCTGATAAGCATCGTTGATTGCTATCCCGAATTAGTAGCCTTTATAGGTGGCAAGTGAAGACTTCTTTTCTCCTGGGATTCTGTCATCTTGCGAGATTATAAAGAATCATCTCACGTAGTCGTTTATTCTATATCTCAGGTACTGTTCCACACTTATCTGATCTTCTGATTGACTCGATCGATTTTTTTTTTTTTTTTTGTGTGTGCTCGTAACTTATTCTCCTTTGCAGTTTATCATGGAAGCGGTGGACGATCATTATGTCACTTCTCCAGAAAGAATCTTCGAAGTTGACAAGCCTGAAACCCATGCGCACGAAGAAGTAATGGCTAAGATCGATCTTCCACTTCGTGAAGTCGGTCGCGCTATATAGGGGATGTCTATTTTGCACCTGCGTATTGCCAGGGGACGCATCTATGCACTTTCAGCTGCGATTGACATGGAGGAGCGGTGGAGGCGCGAGGAAACGTTGCAAGCACTAGTAAGCGCAAGGGAAGAGAGATATGCAGCGCGGTTGAAGAGGCGGAGGGTTGAGCATAAACGACCTCTAAATGAAGATAAGTGCGATTACCCAATCCAGGACGGCGTGATAATTCTTGATTCTGACACAGACGAACCTGATCATTTGAAATCAATCGACACGACTCCTAATGTTGCTGTGTCCTTTGATGCTCCCACTGATGATGTTGGGATGGAGTGCGTTGCTGTGGAGATGTCTGATGCAGAAGTTGAGGTAGATCCGAAGGGAGGAGCATCAACAGGTGATGGCGCTGAAGCAGAACCTAACGGTGGTGCAAGCGATGTCGACCCTCTTGGCGACTAAAACCTCTTTTCTTCTTTTTCCGCTTTCCAAGTATATTCCGTATATTTGAACATCTTCCTTGTACTCAGTGGCAGCCGAGTTCAAGGTTTTCTTCTATTTGATTGTTTGAATAAAGGTTTTTTTTTTTTTTTTTTTATAACCCTTTGTCAAGACTGCAATTGAACCTTCTCAGGCACAAGGGTGCGCCTTCACACGTAATTCTTTGTGATAAAAGAAATAATGCCATAGTGGAATACCTACGGACTGTGTTCATGATGCGAGATCTTCCCCGCCTTGCCGGGTGAGTGGCTCAAAGCTTCTTCCCTTCCCGCGCATATCTTTTCCCTCAACTCTTTTCAGGATGTTTTTGTTTAGGTTTTCTTTCCTGACCTGCTCTAGTGGGTTGATTTAGGATGGGCTTTGTGTCTTTAGGAGTAAAGAGGTTCTCAGGTGGAAATAACACTTCAATTAATTTGAAAATCGAAAATTGAAACCCTAATTATGAATGCAAGTATTGCAATCGTTCTCTAGAGGAATTAAAAATATGATGTGAAATTGTAAAGGGAAATACGCCGGAGAAAGTAGCACAACGTCTTAAAGCGTGTAGGATGCTGGAAAGTGATAGCACGGTGTCTTAAGTACGGTAGGGTTTGAGCCATCGTGAGTGAATTTTTACGCCTTCTAGCTTGTCAGCGTTGATGAGTTTGCAGGAGCCGCCTAGGATGACATCTCGCTACTGTGTATGGTTCATCCTCCTTCTCGGTGGCTTAATCGGGTGAGGTAGCCATTCTCACCATAATGCTTCCGACCTTGAATGCGGTTGTCTTCGTTACTAGGTCCCCAATTCCAAACGGGTTTGGGCGTGTAGACATTGGGGTCTTGGTTTTGTCGTCTTTGATCGAGACAACTTCTAGACTCCTGATGAACTGTTTGAAGGGGCCGGCCTCCCATTTGCATCTCTTAGCCAAGGTTGGTTTTTTGGCTAGAGCCAGTCCCCAGGACTTGTCAGAATGGAGGGAGGTAAGTTGTAAAGAGGGTTGCGCGATGAGACTTACTTGAGATCGGAACCTTTCAATGTATGCTGGCAGGCTCTCTCCGGGAAGTTGTGTCACATTGGAAAGTTGTTGGTGCGGCAAATGCAGTCATCAGGTCCAAGGCGTGTTGGAGATTCTTTCTGTATCGAAACCGGTAGAGGACAGACTTCTAGTATTGCTTTGTTGTCATGCATCCAAGAGCGTCCTAGGATCATGTCGTAGTTGGGATGATCTTTGACTATGTAGAACTTTGCTTGTGTTGAGGCATCACCCAATTTGACTTCAAGATCGATATATCCATATGCATCTCTGAGTTCTCCTTCGAATCTTTAACCACAGTTGGGTGACGAGTAGCTTCCTGCTTTAAAATCTTTGTTGCTCTCAAGGTCTTGACGGTAATGATGTTAAATTCGGAAACCATATCAATCAACGCGCTATCGAACTCAACGTCTCTCAAACGGGTGACATTAGAGTCCCCAGCTTCCTTGCTCGCGTCCTTCAGAAAGACCGGGATTCCCGGATCGTTTCGGATACAAACGCCCGCTCGACACAATGCGGTTGAGGGTCAGTATATGTCTTGACGCTGTCTTTTGGAGAAATACAAGATTTCACACAAGTGCTCCATTGTAGATTGCACAGTCTTGCGAACAGAATCCCCAGAAATCATGCAGTTCCTGATAGGAAGAGGGTCTCTATGAACACCTTCGTTTCCAAGCTGGAGTTCTCCCGTCTCTATCTTTTCCCTGAATATTTGTTTCAACTTGTTACAATCTTTGGTCGGATGATGGATGAATCTGTGGTAGTAACAATATTTGGGATCCGCCATGTCTTTCTCAGTTGGAGGACGTCTGATAGGAGGCAGCTTGATGGCATCGTCTTGGATCCATGCTTCCAAGAGTTTTATCACTTCATTCATGGGGAAAGGAAAACCTGTATCTTCGGTGTCTTGTGCAGGAGTTTTGTCCGCTCCTTTCCGAGACGAAGTCTTGTGTGCCGGGGATGCCCGCTTAGTTTGTTGTTCCGTCGCTGGAGCTTTTCTTTTTTCTCCTCTGCTCACTACACTCACGTGAAGGACCAAGTGTTGTATTGCTTGTTCGTGAGACGCCCGCTTCCTCGACTTTCACGTGAATCTTCACTTCGAACAACTCTGGTTCTTTCTAGCAATGCTGGTACAGTTGTTGCTGAACGTTTGGCGGCTTCATGGAGTTCAGAGAACGTTTGAAAGCCCAGATTTTCTAACAAAGCGCGGTATATGGGTATCATCCCATTGATGCACAACTCCACCAATTGTCGTTCGGTGACGTTCGGGTCATGACAATCTAGCGCTTGGGTTCTCGAACCTTTAACGAAGTCGTTGGGATGTTCGTTGTTCCGCCGAAGGATTCTTCCCAGATCGAAAAGGTTATCTGTTCGACACGAAGAAATACTTTTCGTAGAAAGCACTTACCATCTCGCTCTAATTGCATATCTTTGTTAGGCGCGATGTTGTTGTACTGTGTGTACGCCTCCCCGTAAGTGACTTTGAGAATTCTTTTAGGCGTAGAACATGATTATATTCATGTTCCCCCAAGGATTCCAAGAATCGAGAGATGTGTTCACGAGCATTACCAGTACCGTCGTAGAGGGAGAACTGGGGAGAGGTGTAACCTCTTGGAAGAGGAATTCGTTGCACATATTGAGGGTACGGCGCTCGATGTTGGTGTGCATCCATCGATTTCCTTTGCCTCGGTTTTGGAGAAATCGCCTGTGTCCTCACGTGTGATGAAGTTGGATGGCTGGTCCTCTCTCTTGGGTGTTCAGAGCAACACGAGCTTCTTCACTCATGTGGGTCCGAGTGGAAACGCTTGTTCCGAGTGCATTGAAGGCATCTCTTGTTGGCTCCAAGGATTGCCGTGAATCTTGTGGCAATCGTTCGCTTAAGGTCTTAAGGAAAGTGAGTACCTCTTTCGAGTTGCGGCCATATCTCGTTTGAGTCTTAGCAAGAACTTCTGTTTCTCCATCGATCCGCAATGGTAATGGACGGTGGTCCTCCTATCGTTCCTCCGGCTCCTCGTCCTGATGAGGGAGTGAAAGTTGTTGCTCTGGTGACTACCGGAGGTGTTACACTTGAGGAGATGCCGGGATTTGCGGCTGCTCTGGCTCTGGTGATGGGAGGTGTTACATTTACTGGAATATTTCCTACTACGCTGGTGCTGATGGTAGAAGTGACGGCTCCACGAGATGTATTGACCACGGTAGCTCCACCGATAGGTACTTCGACACCCAGGATTGTTATCCACACTAGCTCCATCGAATTGATTGCTGATCCAGACCTTAGTTCCACCATCTTGAAATGAATTGTTGATTAAATTGATTCTAAGATCTACCCTTTTTGAAATTGATGAAATTGAATCGGATTTCGAAGAAATTGACTTTACAACCGAGAGATTAATCTCCCACTGTGGTCGCCAATTGTTTATGGGTGAAAACTATTTCTGCCGGTTTTGGTAATTTGGGGTGTGTGGATGAGAAATGAGTCTAAACCTTAAACAAATGCACCGCGCGGTGAGTGCTTGTAGATTCGAGAGATCAATCTGTGCAAGTCCGGCCTAAACCAAGAAATGGCCGTTCCAGACTTGTTTCGGTCACAAAGTGAAGGAGATGGGGTTGATCTTAGGGAGGGAAGCGAAGAAGGTGTTGAGAATGTGAAGATGTTAGGCTGTGAAAGACTTGTATCTGAAAGCTGAACTGGCTTGCAGGGTGTAAGCTATCAGTTCCGGTGTTTGAATACGATTGTATCAACACTTGCCTATGTTGTCTGGACTTGTCTTGTTTCTCGTGTTTGGAAAATAGGGAGGAGAACCTATTTATACAAGTCATTTGAGCCTTATTCACGTCTCTCGTGGGAAGTGGAGGAAGTGGAGTGATGGAGTAGTAGAGTTGTGTGTTGGTGTTACACGACCGGCCTTGCCCACTTCTCCTGTCATCTCTAACCGTCCATGACTTCGACACGTTCTTGTGATGGCGCGTTGCACGCCGCACGCCGTAAACCGCCGAGCACCAATACCCCAAGTATGTATCCCCGCTTTGTGACATGATTGATGTCTCGAGTGTGTGGATCGTGGGACCCACGTGAAAGTTGCATGTAATGTTAGATTAAATAACTAAGTTATTTAGGAAGTCGATACTTGTGAAGTATCATGTGTATTCTATGCAGTATCGCATCATGGTGTGGTAGAGTGATGGGTGGTGATTACCATGACGCCTCACCGACCAATTAACTCCTGAACAGGGTTTGTATAACCAAGCCGGTGAAGTTGGACGGACGAGATGATCTTTGAGACACTCATCTGCGACCGTTGATGGAATTAGGGTTTTGAAGAGGTGCACAGGCATCACTCTTCAGCTTGGTCGAATCCAAGCTTGGGAGACGATTTTGGCCAGGCCGATCGTACATGCGTGTAGACGGCATGTTGGTGTAGGCGTCCATACCCCATTATCTCACGAAAGTGTGATCTGGACCACTCAATTCGTCCGGCAAAGTCGAGTGGTCGAGATTGGGCCATGACAGAAAACGAGTGCAAACAAAAGCCGCGCATCGTGCCAACTTCGGCGCGCGTTCCAAAACGACCAATCTTGGTCGGTCTTGGCCGATCGATCTCGCGTGTAGGTGGTAGGCTGGTGTTCACGCCTACACCGATCGTCCCATGAAAATGTGATCTCGAGCCACTCAAATCGTCCGGCGAAGTTGAGCGGTCGAGATTAGTTTGCAATTGGGAAGTGTATCCACGCTAGTTTGGGCGGACGATTTGGGATAACCAGGCATGGTATGCCTTGGCCGACCAGGAGAGGAGATTGATGGGTCCACGGTGGTCATGTTGGTATGACCGGACCTACTTAATCTAATCTTGGGCCCTCCATTCGTGCCAGAGAAGATGGACGCTCGTGATGCTCAAAACCCTAATTTTGGCTTTCACTACGTGTAACCATGCCTTATTCGGCGCACGAAATGGTATGACCAACCATGGTTGGTCCTGACCGATTGGTCAGGTATGTAGGCGGGCCCACGGTGATTGTGTTGACATGCTCTGGGCCTTTTGAATCTACATCTACACCCTCCATCTATGCGAAGATGGATGGTTGAGACTATTTTGTGACACATGTAATGTGCCGCAAACCCTAATTTAGGGTTTTCCGCCCATGCCGCTCTGGTTTGGACGTTTTGGCAAGCTATGCCAATTCTGGAGGCCGACCATGCGGGGTCCGCGTTGGTTCGGCAGTGAACATTCCATACCTGCTTGGGGGTTATGGAATTAATCTGGGGCCATCCAATCATCTTTGGTGAAGTTGGATGAACGAGATCATATCCAGACTGATACGGACAGTCCGGATGCTCAATCGTGCTAGTATAACACACCGAGAGTTGCTCAATCGGGCTAGTATAACACACCGAGAGTTGCAGCCTGTACGGGTATTTCGTACATGCTTTCATTATAATGCTTGGAGGTTCGTGTTGCTCATGCTAAGAGCAACACTCGACCATCATGCCGCATCGATAATGAGTACAGAAATACAAGGCCGCTTACGCATTAATTAATAATGCTATAAATTCACAAGGTATATGGGATTGTTGCTACATGCTTCAACCTGGATGAATTTCGTGTATTTAATTCACAGAATGGGATTGTTACCACATGCTCCATTCTAGGTGAATTAGTAAAGTGAAGAAGTATTCAACACTTATTAATGGCTTTATATTTTACAAGATGTTAGCGCATAATTTTCTGTTTTTTTTTTTTGCAATTTTAACCTTAAATGAAAATCCACCATCAACACCAGTGATTCGCAATTGGTCATTCGTCAAATAAAAGGAGAATACACTACAAATGAATCATCCATGAAGAAATACAAAAAACTTGTTGAGGAATTATCAGCGAGAATCCCAAAAATTAAATGGAGACACATATCAAGAAAAGATAATAGACTCGCAGATGCTTTTTCTTTTATCTCAAGTATGATGACGAATCCCAATTGCGAGATGCATAAAGATACAAACACTTTTATCACCATCAATCAATAAAGAAGAAGAAGAAGAGGTAGATGTAATGATAATATAAGGTGGAGAACAAACACTTAATATCGAAGATTGGAGAGCAGAACTTCATGCATACCTGATGAGAGGAGAAACACCAAGGAATAGATTGGAGGCACACAAATTAAAAAGCCGTGCGACAAATTATGAACTAAGGGATGGGATACTGTATCGGAGATCCTTTAACGGACCTTCACTCAGATGCTTAACACGAAAAGAAGGAGAAGAAGTGTTAAAGATGTTACATAGTGGGGATGCTGGCAATCACAGCGGCGGAAGATCTTTGGCATACAAAGCGAAGATGCAAGGTTATTATTGGCCATATATTCATGAAGGTGCGAAACAAATATCAAGGCGTTGCGAAGATTTCCAAAGGCACGGAAAGAAAATACATGCACCTGGAGCACCATTAACGTCTTTAACAAGTGTATGTCCTTTTGGAAAATGGGGTTTAGATATTGTGGGACCATTTTTACCGGGGTCTGGGCAAAGAAGATATCTGATTGTTTCTACAGACTATTTCACAAAATGGGCAGAAGTAAAGGCAGTACAACACATTCGCGACAAAGATATTTTTACATTCATATTTGAGAATATTATATGCAGATTTGGAATCCCCGCACAATTGGTATCTGATAATGGGAAACAGTTTGAGGGACAGAATATAGAACTGTTACTTAATGCATTTAAGATAAAGTGTGGGAAGTCAACTCCTTTATACCCTCAGGCTAACGGACAGGCAGAAGCAACAAATAAGATAATCGCAGATATATTGAAGAAGAAATTAGAAGGGCATAATAGAGCATGGTGTGAACAGGTACATAATGCAGTATGGGCTTACAACACAAACAGGCGAGAAGCTACGGGAATGTCACCTTTCGGTTTAACATATGGAGTTGAGGCTGTGCTACCAACAAAAGTTATTATTCCAACAACAAAGAGAGAAGCTTGGGAGAAAAATCTTAGTGCGGGTATTATTTTAACCAAGCTAGATGAATTAGAAGAAAAAAGAGAAAGAGCTCTACAACATATGGAAAATTACCAGCGAAGATTAGCCCGAGAATATAATAAACTTGTTAAAACACGCGAATTTCAACCAGGTGACTTGGTGCTGCGAGAAACACCGATATATCAGCGAGAAAGTGGGGGAAAACTTGCGAAAAAATGGGATGGACCTTATATCATTAAGGATATAGTTGGAACAGGGGCATATAGATTGATGGACCCTGAGGGTAAAGATGTGGGCCACAGACTCGATAGACCATGGAACAGGTTATACTTGAAGAGATATTACCCGTAAAAGATTGTGGAGAAAGATTAGACTGAGAAATGATGTATGATTGAAGCAAAATGAATTTATATGAAAATATTGTGAAAGAATTATTGAGAGATTATACAAAACAAAGAAAGAACATGCGAAAATTTCGCACAGATAACGACAAGAGATAATCAATGACATATCAGAAAGGGGCGAACCTGCTATGGCGTACACCCTAGTTCGCGAAATCAAAATTTCGCAAGAGGAAAATGTAAGACCTAAAGTACGTCATAAAAGGGGGTACCTGTTGCATGGCTCAGGGAAAAGGTTACACCGCCTCTGTAACCTGAGTCATGGAGATTTAGGGTCAATAAAGCCCATCCAGGAGAGGTACCTTGGATTTTCAACCTAAGCTTATGACTTAGGTTGGACGACTGAGGGTCTCTTCTAAGGAGTCAGCATCTGATCAAGGCGCCGAGGTACACGGTTGAGCCAAGAGTGCCTGGGGCGTTTGAAGCGTCTCGGCCATTCTTGGCAAGTCTTGGCTTATGCTGCACTCGGCCCGAAGAAAACTCCACTTAGGGTGCAGTCTCGTAACCATAAGCCCTATAGGCAAAAGGGATAAGAGGCTGCGAAAACAACTGGTTGTTGTTAAGACCGGATGGGAGGAGACAACCTTGTATGGTAGAGGTACGTCTCCTTGAAGGGGCAACCAGGGGGAAGATAAGGGCGGCACCCTCCATTAGGGAGCTGATAAGTGTCTTAAGACGCAAATGTCATGAGGATTTATTTTCGTAAGAAAATTTAGGCTTGTCATATTTGTGCAACAATCCTGAAGAGGCAATAATACAAAAGACAAAGATAAGACGAGATCAATGGGTCAGTTCATGAAAGTGTAAGGACATCCTGCGATTTCGTCGCAAGACGGCAATGTCATGGGGCTTTATTTTCGCAAGAATTTTTAGGCCTGTCATATTGTCGCAACAAAAAATTCAAAGAGAGAGGTAAGGCAAGATCAATGGGTTTTTGCATGTAAGTGCAAAGACGTCCTGCGATTTTGTGGCAATGACAAGAGGTGGCTGATAGGTGTCTAAAACACCTAATTTACTATCTAGTAGTTACGCTTTCTTTGCTATTTTTCTTGTGAATTATGTATCTTATATTCGCTTTTGAGTTTCATATGTGTTTCGGAGTCATATGGAGCAAAAGAAGGAGAAAATAGCTATTTGGAGCGAAAAAGGCAAAAAGGTCAACTGCTGAGACGATATTTGGCGCATGCTAGGTTGCGCAAGAGGAGTTACGCCGGAAATTAAGATGTCAGTCTCCCAGAACTGACAGTTCAATTCAACAAGGGATTATTAAGGTGGCCCTTATCGAAGTCACTGGGTGCCAATATCCAGTCCGTACAGACCCAGTTAAGTCAAATGCTTCTCAGACAACTAGTTTGTCATTCATTACATTTCAAATTCAGGAGAAGGCGGCCGTAATGTTGAAATTGAGAAGAACACTTTGCTGCTGTAATTGAATCGAGAGAATGAGGAGAGTGGCTGTTGCAGCTGGAGGGAGAATCAATGAAGAAAATGATGCTGTTATTGGATTAAATCAGAGGTGAAGCAGATCGAGAAGGTGGAGGTTATAACAGGGTTAAGTGAGAAGCTCTTTGACGTGGAAAGAAGGATTAAAGAAGAGATTAAAAGGGAGATTTGAGTACTGAAGTTAAAAAGGGAAGATGGGTTCTGTTGGAATTGGCAGGAGGAGATGTGGAAGCTATGGTCTCGAACCAAGAGTATTACTGTCGGATGAATGATGTTGATTGAAGGATTTGGTGCTCTGAAATGATTGTAAGTAATGGGGTTGTGCGAATTAGTGTGGAATGTGAATGCGGGGAAGGAGCAGGTGACCTTAGGAATCATCAAGCAAGGTTAAAACCGAGTTACCAGCTTGTGGCACACGTGGTATTCGAGAAAATGTCCGAGAGACTTTGATGATGAATGGTCTTGAACCGGAGCAGAGTTTCGGGTGGTGGATTGTTGTTTTGGCGGGTATTGTGGTAATGACTCTCACTGGAGTTTGGTAACCGAGATGAGCAACAGGCAATGTAAGATTGCAAGTGTGTTCGATTGAACTGGGGAGTGTAGTGTCAATGGGCGTTGCGGGAAAAAGTATGGTTCGGTTGGAGGCATTGCGAGATGTGAACAAAAGGGCTATTGTGCTTTACAACCGAGTTGTTCTGCAAAGTGATGGTCTTGCGGGCATGTGTTTCTCGGTGATGTTTGTCTCTCGAGAGCTGTTTGTCGTTGTATCAGGTACAGTGACAAGGAGTAAGCTGGAGCTATGCGACATAAGTAAAGCCGCAGGTACAAGTAATGCTGTCAGGGTGAGCTGTGATGGGAGTTGAATGGAAGAACACTGGTGCAGAGCTGTTGTCGCAGCTGGAGAGTGGCAGGAGATGTCTCAGGCGGTAACGCTGAAGGCTATACAAGAGATGGATGAGGTAATGGCAGTGGCGGCTGGAGCATTGGTACTGAGGGTTAATAATGCCGAGCTAATGTTGCGGGATGTCCGGTGGCGCTGGGTATGTGACATTATTGCCTGGAGTTGATTTGCAGAGGAAAGGACTCGACAAGATGCTGCAGAAGAAAACCTTAAGAACAAACTGAAGGATGCATCCAAGATTATAGCTGTGCTCGGTGTTGATGGAGTTGAGGGCTCTGCCGTTGATGGCACGGGGCGGTGATAAGGCTGGTGACTGCAGAGATATGGTTGGTCCGGATAGGCAAATCTTTGGTGAGGTTGCGAGTTTGAGATGTTGCAGGCTGCACCGGTGGTTAAGAATGGAGCATAAGGAACTGGGTATTGTTGCTATGAAGAAGAATTGGAAAGCTTGAACCGAGTTGGTGAAAGCAAATGGAGCCGGAAACTGCAGAGACCGTGCAAAACGCAAAGAAAATTGGTGCACCGGTGAGCCTAGTTCCAAAGAGCGGATTTTGGAACCGTAAGTGGGAATCACAATGATTCGGTGAATCGCGAGGGGGTATGAGTCGGATGCAAGAATTAATGGCCGGACATATGAGCTACGGACCACGCTTTTGGGGCGTTGCGCAAGAACAAGGAATTGGTTTAGATGGTATTTTGTGATTGTTTGAATTGCAGAGATATGGAGATGAGCTGCTGGGAGTGTGCACTCGCTGGTGACAGTTTCCGATGACAAAAGCGGCCAGAGATGATTTTCGGGGACGACCGGATTCCGGCGACGGTGACCGGATTCCGGCGATGATGACGGCAAAGAATCCCGGCGACGCTTTTGGACCCAAAATTCCAGAGACATATTTTTCACTCCTGGGCTTGGTGGACCAACTTGGAGACGGGTTTGGAGAAGAATTAACCTAATTTTGGGAAAGTATCCTTATGGGGAGAAAAGCATATAAATAGAAAATTCTTTTCTAAACCTAGATATATCTCCATTAGGAGACTTCTACTTGTTTTCTAGGGTTTCACATGATAGGTTCTTCTAAACTCTTTATGATGATTTCCAAAAACACAAGTAACTAAGTTTTTATTATTGGTTGAAGATGTAGTTGGATTTTGCAACCAAGTTATGATTTTTATGAATTAGTTTTCTCTCAATATTATCGTTTGATTTCTACGGGTTACAATAATTGCATGATTGATGGATTGCAATATGATTGAATGTTTGTTTAGTCGAGTCTAGAATTGATTGAACTCACATCCATATCTATAGCTATTTTAGGGTTTTCATCGAGCGATAACCTTGAATACGAGTAGCATGATATGATTCTAGGTTGTAGTGATACATCCTCGTAATCATATGTAGAAATTGACCTTTGTTCGAATTGTTTGCGCAATGTATTACAATTGCATTGATTAGCCTATTTCTGAAACTTAATGCTCCTAGGAATTGAACTTCTTTAGGTAGATTTCACATACGCAGCCCTAATGTGTGTGTTGATAACTTTGGAAATTTACGGAGTATTCTTGCAATAAGGTATTCCATGGCTTTTGATGATAGCGAGATTAAATACGAATTCTATTCATATATTCATAAACTTGTTTACAATTGAAGATGAAACCTTTATCCAATATTTTCACATTCTTGATTTGCGTGCTTTGTTTATTTGCTTTTTGTTTATTTTTATTTACACAACCAGAAAATCCTCGGTGTTTTATATAGGGAACCATAACAATTTGACAACCTAGACCTCTCTGTGGGATCGATCCTTTCTTGCCCTTGCTATATTTATATTTTGAGTAGTAAGAAAGTGTAATTATATTTGTGTCGCTTACGACAGCGATCAAATTTTGGCGCCGTTGCCGGGGAGGCAACGGTTGTCACTTGTTTGGTTTCTTATTTTTGTTTTGTTTTTGTTTTTAGTCTTATTTTTGTTTTTCTTATTCTTTGGTTCTTAACCGAGTTTTGAGAATCTCGTTTCAGGTACCAATTGCTATGGATGGAGCTTATTGGAGCAATCAATACGGATTTCAACCTCAACAACATGAACACTATCACCCTTATGGGGAGTATAATCAAAACCAATCCTTTGGCTATGATCAATACTCCACGTACCCTATGAGTTCTTCTCATACATATCAACCTTCTTATGGTGGTTATGTAAGTGAGCAACCACAAGGAGGGGAGAATAGTAGTTTTCCTTATAATTTTTCCTCTAGTTTGGTAGATGAAATGCAACAATTTATGGCCAGCGTGGAGTCAATTTGCGGACAACCAAGCGTGGAAACATTTTCATCGACCGAATGTGCTCATGGTATGTTTGGCCCAATTTCTGATCGTAGTTATGATCATCCACCCATTCAAAGGGAATATAATTGGCCTAACATTACTGAAGTAAGTAATTCTACTTTTTCTTTGTCGAATGAGCTTTACCAACAAATGGAACACTATATTCAGAATTTGGATGGAACACTCCAAGAGCTTCAAAAAGGTGTTTCCACTTTAAGACAAGGCATTGAAGAATACAAGGAGGAAATGAATAGTTATGTTGAAAAAGGCGAACCTTCGGGGACTTTTGTTGATATTTGTGTAGTTGACTCAACTCTTGATCGTAATAATGATCATTCACCTATTCAAAAGGATGAGTTCGAGATTAGCAACACTAAATTCAGCGAGGACCAATGTTATGATGACTATGATAGTGATGATGATTATGCAAATACATCGTTTGAACCAACTCATGGTGACATCCCCGAGGAGTGTCCAATGGAGTCTTTTTGGGATCAAGATGAAGATGAAGAGGAATATGTCGACACTTGTGTAGATTACTCAAGCATTGATCTTAATAATGATCAAGAGCCTATTCAAAGGGTGGAGCTTGAGGATGATGCATTTTCGAGTGTTCTAGAAAAGTCTCTTATGATAAAATTTGGATCCGCAAAAGAATATGTGCCTTACAACAAAGAGGAGTGTGTTGAGAATGAGACCATTATGACCAATATTGTGGAAGACCCAATTGAACTTGCATATGATTGTAATGATGATGTTTATGTCGAGACTTTGGTTACGGCAGAAACGGACGAAGAATGGTTGCAAGGTTTGATAGAGGACCATGATATACAAGAGGTGAATAATTCGCTTGAGTTTTTCAAGGATGAAGAGGATTCCGTGATACAAGAGATTGTGTAAGGTTTATCTAACCCTTTGCCTATTATTTCTTCTCCTTTACCTCTTATTGGTTTGAATGTATGTGCTTCGAAAACATTGTTGAATGACTTTGTTTCTCGTTTTCCGCCATTAGAGATACTTGATTCTCATACTATGCAGGTTTTGGACCAAGAAACCGTGGAAGTACCCGACGTCTATATTCTTTATACACTTCCAAGTGTGGACAAGAATAAGTGTGGGGGAAGCTTTTATCGGTTCATAGCTTCACTTTTGATTTATATTACTAATATTTGTGTGAAGTTAGTGTTTCCAAAACAGGTTCTATGGAAGGATCCTCAACTTTTCCGATTATTGGTGTATGGGGAATGAATGTTGCAAGGATATAGTCGGGCCGTCGACGTTAAAACAAGCGCTAAGTGGGAGGCAACCCACCGGTTTTGTATCTCTTATCCTTTTGCTTTTTATTTTTGTTTCGTTTATTTATTTATTTTTACTGTTTTTATATCATATTTGCATCCCTGTGTTTAATTTCATTGAGTCCGTAATCTATCTTAGAAGAGAATTATGACGAATACCTTTTCGTCAGAAAATTTCAGACTGCGCGTAGTTCAGTCCAGAGACCATAACTGTCAGACCGTTTATCAAAACACTGTGAAATTTTGACATTCTGTAGAAAACACGTAGATGAACAACTTTTGTGAAATGGAGTTTTTCCAAATTCCTTACCAATTTGCACAGTTTTTGCGTTTTCTCTGCTGTTACGTCAGAATTCAGAACTTTCGGTTTTACACATTGAGGACAATGTGAAGTTTAAGTGTGGGGGAGCAATTCTATGGTTGTATAGTTTGTTTTTGACACCATTAGTGGATGGAACCATTTTGAATGCAGGAGTTGAGGAAACAATTAACTAAAAGGGAAGAATATAGCTCAGAAATCACAAATTAACATGATAGTTGTTACCATATCTCGGAATATCACCATATCGCATTCTATTTTTATTTTTCCATATTTATCTATTGTTCTCTAAGTGTTTTGGTGGGTCACTAAACATCGACGTGTTATTACTGCTAGGATGAAATAGAGTGGTTGAGTTACTAAAAAAAAAAAAAAAAAAAAAAAAAAAAAAAAAAAAATTTGAAAAAAAAAAAAAAAAAAAAAAAAAAAAAAAAAAAAAGGACCGACCAATTAGACCAAAACGGAATAAAAAGACACTTGGGAATAGCAGTATGTGTGAAACGTAGTCCCTGTCTCCGTCGCCTAAACAAGCGTGGAATGCAGGATCCAAGGCAACTATCATGTACTTGCTGACAAGAAGCATGCGCTTGGATCCAAAAGATCTAATCATGCCGTCTAAAAAAAAAAAAGAGAGAAATTGGATCCAGTTTGATCCAATCATATAAAAAAAAAAAAAAAAAAAAAAAAAGAAATTATTATTGTGTTGAATAAAGTCACTTTTGGTTCCCTTGTATATGCCAATTGATTTGATGTAGCATTCAGCACGAAGTAGCTCAATCCAATAGGATTAGGTTCATCTTAGCAGTGACCTTCAGACAGATATGGGAAACATCGAACACTTGAGAATATTCGCCAACATCTATATCTTATCCATCTTCTTAATCTTTTCATTGTGATTGTGGTTTGTTAGTTTCCGAGTATTGTGGCTTGTTCGACTATCTAATTAGAGTTTATTTACTAATAATTGAATTGAATTTGCAAGGTACCTCCTCCTGTAGTCATTTTGGATTCGTTCATTGATTTGTCACGAATAGACGGAGTTTGAAATATAGGTTTTGTAGGTATATCTCTAGTAAACCTTCACGAGACTATAACTCGTCCACTAGGGACACCTAGGGGTTTAAAGGCTTGTTATTTATGCTAAAATTAACCGTAGCCTCGACGTCACGGAGTTGTATGTATTTATTTTTTTTATTTTTTATTTTTATTTTGTTTGATTTGCTCGAGGACTAGCAAAGTCTAAGTGTGGGGGAATCTGATAGGTGTCTAAAACACCTAATTTACTATCTAGTAGTTACGCTTTCTTTGCTATTTTTCTTGTGAATTATGTATCTTATATTCGCTTTTGAGTTTCATAGGTGTTTCGGAGTCATATGGAGCAAAAGAAGGAGAAAATAGCTATTTGGAGCGAAAAAGGCAAAAAGGTCAACTCGCAGACGATATTTGGCGCATGCTAGGTTGCGCAAGAGGAGTTACGCCGGAAATTAAGATGTCAGTCTCCCAGAACTGACAGTTCAATTCAACAAGGGATTATTAAGGTGGCCCTTATCGAAGTCACTGGGTGCCAATATCCAGTCCGTACAGACCCAGTTAAGTCAAATGCTTCTCAGACAACTAGTTTGTCATTCATTACATTTCAAATTCAGGAGAAGGCGGCCGTAATGTTGAAATTGAGAAGAACACTTTGCTGCTGTAATTGAATCGAGAGAATGAGGAGAGTGGCTGTTGCAGCTGGAGGGAGAATCGATGAAGAAAATGATGCTGTTATTGGATTAAATCAGAGGTGAAGCAGATCGAGAAGGTGGAGGTTATAACAGGGTTAAGTGAGAAGCTCTTTGACGTGGAAAGAAGGATTAAAGAAGAGATTAAAAGGGAGATTTGAGTACTGAAGTTAAAAAGGGAAGATGGGTTCTGTTGGAATTGGCAGGAGGAGATGTGGAAGCTATGGTCTCGAACCAAGAGTATTACTGTCGGATGAATGATGTTGATTGAAGGATTTGGTGCTCTGAAATGATTGTAAGTAATGGGGTTGTGCGAATTAGTGTGGAATGTGAATGCAGGGAAGGAGCAGTGACCTTAGGAATCATCAGCAAGGTTAAAACTGAGTTACCAGCTTGTGGCACACAGGGTATTCGAGAAAATGTCTGAGAGACTTTGATGACAGAATGGTGCTGGAACTGGAGCAGAGTTTCAGGTGGTGGATTGTTGTTTTGGCAGGTATTGTGGTAATGACTCTCAGCTGGAGTTTGGTAACTGAGATGAGCAACAGGCAATGTAAGATTGCAAGTGTGTTCGATTGAATCTGGGGGAGTGTAGCTGTCAATGGGCGTTGCAGGTGCAGTATGGTTCAGTTGGAGGCATTGCAGATGTGAACAAAAGGGCTATTGTGCTTTACAACTGAGTTGTTACTGCCAGTGATGGTCTTGCAGGCATGTGTTTCTGGTGATGTTTGTCTCTGAGGAGCTGCTGTCGTTGTATCAGGTACAGTGACAAGGAGTAAGCTGGAGCTATGCGACATAAGTAAAGCCGCAGGTACAAGTGATGCTGTCAGGGTGAGCTGTGATGGGAGTTGAATGGAAGAACACTGGTGCAGAGCTGTTGTCGCAGCTGGAGAGTGACAGGAGAGTGGCAGGAGATGTCTCAGGCGGTAACGCTGAAGGCTATACAAGAGATGGATGAGGTAATGGCGGTATACTGGAGCATTGGTGCGAGGGTTAATAATCTTTGAGCTAATGTTGCAGGATGTCTTTGGTGGCGCTGGGTATGTGACATTATTGCCTGGAGTTGATTTGCAGAGGAAAGGACTCGACAAGATGCTGCAGAAGAAAACCTTAAGAACAAACTGAAGGATGCATCCAAGATTATAGCTGTGCTCGGTGTTGATGGAGTTGAGGGCTCTGCCGTTGATGGCATTGGCAGTGATAAGGCTGGTGACTGCAGAGATATGGTTGGTCTGGATAGGCAGTGCTGGTGAGGTTGCGAGTTTGAGATGTTGCAGGCTGCACTGGTGGTTAAGAATGGAGCATAAGGAATCTGGTATTGTTGCTATGAAGAAGAATTGGAAAGCTTGAACTGAGTTGGTGAAAGCAAATGGAGCTGGAAACTGCAGAGACCGTGCAAAACGCAGCAAAATTGGTGCACCGGTGAGCCTAGTTCCAGTAGCCGGATTTTGGAACCGTAAGTGGGAATCACAATGATTCAGTGAATCGCGAGGGGGGGTATGAGTCGGATGCAAGAATTAATGGCCGGACATATGAGCTACGGACCACGCTTTTGGGCGCGTTTTCGCAAGAACAAGGAATTGGTTTAGATGGTATTTTGTGATTGTTTGAATTGCAGAGATATGGAGATGAGCTGCTGGGAGTGTGCACTCGCTGGTGACAGTTTCCGATGACAAAAGCGGCCAGAGATGATTTTCAGACGACCGGATTCCGGCGACGGTGACCGGATTCCGGCGATGACGTCAGCAATCCGGCGACGCTTTTGGACCCAAAATTCCAGAGACATATTTTTCACTCCTGGGCTTGGTGGACCAACTTGGAGACGGGTTTGGAGAAGAATTAACCTAATTTTGGGAAAGTATCCTTATGGGGAGAAAAGCATATAAATAGAAAATTCTTTTCTAAACCTAGATATATCTCCATTAGGGAGACTTCTACTTGTTTTCTAGGGTTTCACATGATAGGTTCTTCTAAACTCTTTATGATGATTTCCAAAAACACAAGTAACTAAGTTTTTATTATTGGTTGAAGATGTAGTTGGATTTTGCAACCAAGTTATGATTTTTATGAATTAGTTTTCTCTCAATATTATCGTTTGATTTCTACGGGTTACAATAATTGCATGATTGATGGATTGCAATATGATTGAATGTTTGTTTAGTCGAGTCTAGAATTGATTGAACTCACATCCATATCTATAGCTATTTTAGGGTTTTCATCGAGCGATAACCTTGAATACGAGTAGCATGATATGATTCTAGGTTGTAGTGATACATCCTCGTAATCATATGTAGAAATTGACCTTTGTTCGAATTGTTTTGCGCAATGTATTACAATTGCATTGATTAGCCTATTTCTGAAACTTAATGCTCCTAGGAATTGAACTTCTTTAGGTAGATTTCACATACGCGACCCTAATGTGTGTGTTGATAACTTTGGAAATTTACTTGAGTATTCTTGCAATAAGGTATTCCATGGCTTTTGATGATAGCGAGATTAAATACGAATTCTATTCATATATTCATAAACTTGTTTACAATTGAAGATGAAACCTTTATCCAATATTTTCACATTCTTGATTTGCGTGCTTTGTTTATTTGCTTTTTGTTTATTTTTATTTACACAACAGTAAAATCCTCGGTGTTTTATATAGGGAACCATAACAATTTGACAACCTAGACCTCTCTGTGGGATCGATCCTTTCTTGCCCTTGCTATATTTATATTTTGAGTAGTAAGAAAGTGTAATTATATTTGTGTCGCTTACGACAGCGATCAGTGGCACAATAAGACCTTTAACTAGGAATGCAAAATAAGACCACATGATGCAACAAAAGATTTATAAGAACTAACTATTACTTATGCAGGTCATCCATCACAAGAAAGATAATGAGAGGCAATATGGGAATTATTAAACAATGAACATTATCTTTCTCGCTAGTAAGAACAATAATAAAAGAGTAAATGCATCTCAAAGATGACTAAAGTGCACCATATGCAAGAAGTTATACAGATGAAATAGTTCAAAGAAATAAAATTACAAAAGAAGTTCAAGCCTCAACATCGACTTTTTCACTAGAAGGAGATAATGGACGTCCTTCACTAATTCTATCACTCTCACCAGCTTTCTCGCTTTCGCTGGCTTTTCAGCTTCGCCAGTCCTTTCTTCATTCTGGTTTATTCTAACTTCTTCTTCATCTGGATTATTATCGACAATCTCATCATTATGAGGAACCTCCTCTTTATTTGCGAAATCTTCGCCACTTTGATAATGATAATCACTATCAGGAGAACCAGGAACTTCATCATCATCTATTTCCAAAGGTTCGACATATACAGGGGGAAGAGATTTGGACAATAAGATATCATTCACAAGAACTTTATCCCTGAGATGAACTTGGCGAAGAAGTGCCTTCTGGTGATTCCTACTTTGGATATCTTTGGAATAAGCGAGATAATCAAATCTTCTTTCTGCCCGATCGCGAGAACGAGCAAGAGTAGAGGCAAGTAATGCATTTTCTTTGCGAACCTTGGCATATCTAGATTCCAAAGTAGAAAGGGAGGAGTGAAGATCTTTCTCAGATTCTACAAAAACAAAGAACAAAGAAAATCATTCAGGTGAAGGATTCGCAAGAAAGACATAATAAAAAGATTTAACAAAGAAAAAATGGTTGCGACAGTCAAATTTTATGACTACCTTCCTTTTGCGAGATAAGATATTGAGTTAAAGCCAAGCAACTATTCTCCAAGTGGTCCCATGGCATTGTCAAACTTATCTCCAACCAAACCTTTCAGTCGAGATCGCAAACTCTTTTCATTAGAAATGAGTAAGGTGTTTTCCTTCGCAAGAGAAGTGTAGGATTCTTCTAGCTTGGAGTATTGATCTTTGGGTTGACTTTCCTTTATGCTTAGAGTTATTCTACCTTGAATAAGTTTATCTCTCTCAGCATAAGATGATTCTGTTACTTTTTTGAGTTTATTTCTCAATGAGCAGAGGGATCGTTCTTGATCATTACATACTTTTTTGGCAAATGTTAAGTTCTTGCGAAGAGATCGCCACCTTATTTAAAAGGATTCGCTTCTCCTGAGATAGGGTTTCATTATCATCTGATAAAGTTTCCAACTCCAGATTAGCTTTAGTCAAAAAGTAAGAGAGGCGAGATAATTCACTACTTAATAAGTTTTGCTTCTGGACTAATTGAGCATTCTCCTTGGTAAGATTATCTATTTGATCAACAGAGTACGTATGAAGATTATCTAATTGGTTATATTGATCCATCCAAGCATCTCTATCCATTCGGGCTTCTACGGCGACGGATTCAAACTAATATATCTCCATTTTTCGTTTCTGGTTTAGAGCTTAAAGGGCGAACAAGGGATTTTAAAAAAAAAAAAAAATTATACCTTTTAGTTCCTCATTCTTCTTGCGAAGATTGTCACGATCCAGTGAAACATTCTGAAGCTTTTGATTTTCAAAATGAAGAGTGTCACATTTCAAGGTCATGACCTGGAGGTTATTCTTCAAAGTTTCAACTTCCTTTTCTAAGGATGTCTGCGAAGCCATTCTGTCAGAGCCAAAATATTTACATAAAATTTCGCAGACACCAGATTTGATAGGATCAATAGAAACTTTCTTGATATCATCCAGAATATCTGATAAAACCTTGAAAGCGATATCCATCCCTTCCAGATTTTCTTTAGTAAAAGGGGAAGATTCGGATGAAGAAGTGATGATGGCAGAAGGTGGGAGAGTTGAATCATCTTTCACCATAGATGTGTCATCTGAAGATGAAATTTGATAAAGGTTAATGATTGGGGCTGAGGCAGTGTCCAGAGAAGAGGCATTGACAGCAGAAGAAGAGAAGGGTTCATTCGCAATAGGATTATCACGAGGAATTTCATTAATAGAAAGGTCAGTTACATGGAAGAAGTCTGCAGCGACATTTTCGCAAATAAGAAGAGGGGATTCAACTTGCGAAGATATCGCAGGAGGTGTTGAAAGCTTAAACAGAGGAAATGGAATAGAAGTTTCAACATTTTTAGGGTGGCGAGATCTTTTGGGGAGGCCTATCGACATTTCCATTACCCTACGAATCACAATTCAAATAAGAAACAGAGGCAACAATATATTGTTATTAAAAGAATAAGTGTTTCTTAATACCTTGCTATTCGCAGGCTTTCTTTTGTTCACAACGATTTTTTGCTGCGAACTCTTGGGAACATTAGGGTTTTGGATTGTTAACTTGGTGCTAGAAGTGTTTTTGCTGAAACAAAAACAGTATGAGAATTATTCAAAGATGAACAATATCAAATAAAACAATTTCAGTAGAAGAGATCAATCCTAAGAAGATCAGTTTCAGCAAAATCAACAATCCTTGATGGCTCCATAGGAACAGTAGCAGAAAGATGGAGAGGATTTATGGAAAGATGAACAGTAGTAAAAAGTTGCAGACGACAAAAAGAAAATTCACAGAGAATATAGAGATGAAGAAGACGAAGTAAAAGAAAGAAAATATTCTTATGATGGATCTATAGACAAAAGATGATGACCGGTTAGCATTTAATGTGTCGGTGAATAGGGGAATATTTAACACGTGTAAACAGTTATGCTTAATTCATGGAATCCTGTCGGCAGAAAATTTAGGGAAAGAAATGAACAGCTGCGGCATTTTCAAAGTATTACTTCTCATGACATTCTCTCCTTTGCATAGAAGACATGAAAAGAGGCAAGATGTAGGATCAGAATATCGCAACATCAATATCCTTGTGAAATCCTTGAACGACACACTGCGAAGATATCGCAGATTGGTAATAAAAATGACGCAACGGATGACGAGAGCCTGAACACGAGAAAGATGTGAAGACCTAGCGAGATTTAGGAGTGTTGCGAGATTTCAGATCCGAAAATAAAGGACACCTTAGCTGTCATCCACTATGTAATGTCCTATATAAAGAGCCGAATAGGCTTAAGAAAAAAAGAGAGGAGAGATCTTTTTAGAGTGGAGAGAAAGTTTTGAGGAGAGAGAAAGTCTAGAGTAGCAATTATATTCTTGATTTCATTTCCTTCTTGTAAAATTTCTAACTCAATTAATAAAGAGATTGATTGTTGATCTTAAAGATGTGTTGAATATTATGAATTCTTGTGAGGGATGTATTGTAGGATTTCCTGCAACTACAATTTTTTTGTTTTATTTCAATGTAATTGAGATCGAGATCGAGATTATTGACTCTAAAACTGGTATGATTAAGTTTTGATTTTTAGTTTTTGGTAAATTATTGATACTGAAACTGGTGGTTGCTGCTATGGATTATAGATGGTGGTTGATGGTTCTGTTAGTGGATCTCAAACTGCAGCTGGTGGAGGAATGGGTCTGTGTTTTAGTATAATTGAATTGCTGCTAATGTATGTCAGAATGGATTGGAGATAATTGTTGTTGTTTATACGTTTATGAAGTTTGGATTGCTGTTTATGAAGCTACAGGTGATGATTAATTGTTGTTTTTTATCCCATTTATTGGATCAACTCCTATTATTGACCCAATTTTTTATGGGATCAACTACTATTGTTGATCCATTTTATGGGATCAACTCCTGTTGTTGACACAATTTTTTGTGGGATCAACTACTACTGTTGATCCATTTTATGGGATCAACTCCTGTTGTTGACCCAATTTTTTGTGGGATCAACTACTGTTGTTGATCCTTTCAACTCCTACTGTTTATATGTTTTTATGGGATCAACTACTGTTGTTGATCCATTTATGGGATCAACTCCTATTGTTGACCCAATTTTTTATGGGATCAACTACTGTTGTTGACCCATTTAATGGGATCAACTCCTGTTGTTGACCCATTTAATGGGATCAACTCCTATTGTTGACCCAATTTTTTATGGATCAACTACTGTTGTTGATCCTTTCAACTCCTATTTTTGACAACATTTCCTTGGATTAGTATAATCATGCTTGTAATTTAAATCATACTTGTAGTTTAAATCATGCAAATTTCTTCAAATGTTGAACTTGTGGTGCAATGGTAGCATGACTGACTCCATATCAGATGATGCGTGTTTGACTCACGCCAAGTTCACTCCATTTACATGGATCAACTTTCATTGTTGATACAATTTAGGGGATCAACTACCATTGTTGATCTTCTAAATTGGATCAACTTCTAATGTTGATCCTTTTTTTTTTTGGATCAACTACCATTGTTGATCCCCTAAATTGGATCAACTTCTACTGTTGGTTCTATTTTTATTTGGATCAACTACAATTGTTGATACAAAAATATTCGAACCAGTGTTGGCAGCGGAGGCGGTGGTGGTGGCGGTGACGGACTAGTGGTGGCGGTGGCGACGGACTAGTGGTGGTGGAGGACTGGTGGTGGTATAATGGTGGTGGTGGAATATTAGTGGTGGTGGCGGTTGGTAGGTGGTGGTCGTTGAACGGTGGTGGTAAAATGGTTGTTGAATGTTGGTGGTGGTGGTCCTAGTGGTGGTGGTGAAGTGGTAGAGGAAGAAATTTGTTCCATTTTGAAATAAAGAAAAATATTATATGGGTGAGGGTATTAAATGGATAAGGTTATTAAAAAGTAGGGACATATTTATTGTTGTACATAAGCATATTTATTGGGTGTCAAAAGTAGGGACATATAAATAATGTACCCAGATGAGTTTGGCACATAGCCTGTAGTGGTAATTATATAATTGCCCTCTGTTTTGACGGGCTTCACAAATACCCTTATCACACAATAAATATACCCCTCTCCATCTACAAGCCCATAAGGGGTCCATTAACATCTTTTTTCTTTCTATATTTACCCACTTCACACAAAATCACTTTCATTATTTTCTTTTCAGATCTAAAATTTTTCTGTCCATCTACTACTTCCTCCGCCATCACCAAACCTTCAACCTCTTCAATTCTACATCGCTGCTACCAGAGGACCACCACCATCTCTTACGCCACCACCGCAACTAACACCATTAGTACCACCATCACCATACTTTCTACACTTCCTAATCAATTGATATAAGATTCACTCAAACTAGATCGAAGTTTCGACGGGGATCTTTAGAACTGTTTGTAGATCTAAAGACGTCTTGTGATAATCCATTATTAACAGACTCCGTTCTGTATGTGGTTGATCACAAGAGATTCAAGTTGATTGTGTTGATCGCTGTCGTAGGCGTCAAAAATAAATTACACTTTCCTACTACTCAAAATATATAATGAAGCAAGGGCAAGAAATGATCGTTCCCACAGAGAGGTCTTGGTTGTCAATATGTTTCGGTATCTTATAAGTAACACGGGGTTTTCTGATCGTGTAAATAAAAATAAACAAAAAGCAAATAAAGTACGCAAATCAAGGATGTGAAATTATTGGATAAAGGTTTCATCTTCAATTGTAAACAAGTTTATGAATATATGAATAGAATTCGTATTTAATCTCGCTATCATCAAAAGCCATAGAATACCTTATTGCAAGAATACTCCGTAAATTTCTTAAGTCATCAACACACACATTAGAGCTGCGTATGTGAAATCTACCTAAAGAATAACCTAACGCCTTGCGCTAATCAAGTTCAATTCCTAGGAGCATTAAGTTTCAGAAATAGGCTAATCAATGCAATTGAAATACATTGCGCAAACAATTCGAACAAAGGTCAATTTCTACATATGACTACGAGGATGTATCACTAAAACCTAGAATCATATCATGCTACTCGTATTCAAGGTTATCGCTCGATGATGAACCCTAAAATAGCTATAGATATGGATGTGAGTTCAATCAATTCTAGACTTAACTAAACAAACATTCAATCATATTGCAATACATCAATCATGCAATTATTATAACCCGTAGAAATCAAACGATAATATTGAGAGAAAACTAATTCATAAAAATCCATAACTTGTTTTCAAAATCCAACTACATTTTTAACCAATAATAATAAATCAACTACTTGTGTTTTTGGAAATCATCATAAAGAGTTTAGAAGAATCTATCATGTGAAACCCTAGAAAACAAGTAGAAGTCTCCCTCATTCTGTGAATCAACACAGACTACTTGCTCACTTGATTTCTTCTTATTTATCCATAACCATCAAACCCTTGAGCTAACAGTTCAATTTTCTTTGTCGCTGAGCCATTTCTCTAGTGTGACTTCCACAGAGACTACCACCAGTTCCATTGCATACAATACCACCAACAAACCAACATTACCTGAGTTCAACAACATCAACACCCTTCTGCTCATGCAAGTCCTCCATCTCAGTCACTCGACTCCGGCCATCTCAATTAGCTAACATCAGCGACCACCATCTCCCTATTCAGTTCACCACTTCAAATCCGCCAAACCCATTCAAACTGCTCTCAGCCATCAGCTGCAATCCCTCAGCTCATCACTGACCCTTGGAATTCCTCTTCCCATTCTTCTCAGCTTCTCACGGACATCGAATACCGACTCCATTTCTCCCTGCAATTCCAGTTCACAAGCAAACCACCAAGACTAACCACAGCACAACACCATCTGTCCTGCACCAGCTCTTGTATCCTCACCTGCAATAGCTGTAGCTGCACTCCCACTACTGCGACTCCATCTCAGTCCATGCATGCAATCTCACTAGCACTAAAATGCAGCTGCAAAACAGCATCAGCACCAGAACTTCCATAGCTCCATTGCAACCAGCTAAACCGATCCCATCTCCATCATCCTGCCATTCCCTGGAAACAGCTTCACCAGCTGCAACTGCAATCAACATCTGCACCTCCATCAACACCAGATCCCCTTTGTAACTCATATACGTCATTCCAGCTCCAGCTTCCACCACTCTACAACTAACTCAGTGCACCAGCTGCCAGTTCTCTTCTCTGTCATAAGCTCAGGCCATCTGAATTGCCACAACGCCAAACTGCAGCTTCACCTCAGTGGCAACAACTACAGCTATGCCGCTTTCCTCGCAATGCAATACCCTCTTAGACCTGAATTGCATCTTCAATCACCCTGCAATCCAATTACCCATTAGTGCACATCACAGCTCATCTCTAGCCAAACTCCCTGCAATCATTCATTCATTCTGCAATACTATAAACACACAACCATCACCAACAGCTTCACTAGTACCATCTGAGTCTGCCTGCAATTCTGCCATCTCCAGCTGCAATACAACATCCATTCCATGACTCAAACTCAACCATCTTAGCTTCCCTGTGACTCCAGTGTTGTAGCTTCTCCATTCTCCCATTCTAACCTCAGCATCAACCAGTTCAAACCATCCTTGCCATTAATCACCAACAGCTTCATCTCCTCATAACTGCTCAATCCAACACAGCACCTGAATCTCAGAAATCCATCATATTCGCAGACCCATCATTCATCTCAGAGCCCCAAACCCTTCTATTCATCGAAACAACACCAACAGTTCAATCTTCTCTTCTTATGTGTATTCTTCAAATCCAACACAAACCAATTGTTCACAGACCTGATTAAACTCTAATCGAGACCCCAATTTCCTATTTGATTCTCTCTTCATTTCCTTGTCACAATCATAGCGTCGACCACCATCTTCTCTTAACAAATCAACAGCAACAGCAAACCCATTTTACCCATCTGTTTCTTCATCAATTTCCTCCACAATCTTCAGATTCACATCAATTAATTCCTTCTCTGCAACCATAAACCCCATCAGTTCCTCCATTTCCCGGCGTAACTCAATCACTGCCTCAATCTCGAACCCTCTCTCAGATTCAATTGAACCCACAATTTTACTTACAACAGCAGATATAATATCAATATAGAAAGGGAAAAAATGATCCTAAATTCTAAATTTCGATCTAGATAAGGCCCTGTTAAGTGGGATTGCTATTAGCACCCCAAGAGTGGATACGGGTCACCCAGCTGTTGCCCCTTATCTTCGGCTCGGTTTGCAATATCACTCGCCTCTGAAATGCCGCTTTTGCCTTTCTGTGCTTATTTCTTTCTCTTTTGCGTCAATGACTCCGAGACACCTAATAACTCAAAAATAAACATAAGATACATAATTTACAAGAAAACTCGCAAAGAAAGCATAAATACTAGATATAAAATTAGGTGTTTTACAACACCTATCATGTGTGCAGGTGTTTATTGAAGAACTAAGAAGATTTGAAGACGAAGATATTTCTGATTTGGGTTCATAATCTTTGGTGTGCACAATACTTGTTTCGGCTGGAAAAGGATCCAACTATAATCGGTTTATCTTTGTGATAATCTTGATTGATTAGTTGAGTAGATCAGCATCAATACGTTTCTTTGTGATTCGAAGTATTGATTAAAAATTCTGGACAATTACTTTGGTAGTTGTTATTGGATAGATCTAAGGACCTGACAAAGGAGTTTAGTGGGATAAACGGAAGAGCCTTTTGTCAAACTCATATCACGTTGTTTGAAAAGAGTTGTTACCGAACAAATTTGTTGTTCCTTTACTGTTTGGAATACGAACCAAAGGAATTGTTCCAAGTGCGTGACTTATTGCAAGTTGGAGGCGCATGGATACAGACGGAACTAGGTGAACTATAGGTTTAGTTGCTTGGTCTCAACTATACGAAGTTGGTTTAGATTTTGTATAGCAGCTTAATCCCGAGAGTATTCAATTCTGGACAAGGTCCCGGGGTTTTTATGCATTTGCGGTTTCCTCGTTAACAAAATCTTGCTGTGTCTTTTACTTTTCTATTTCCGCAATTATAATTATTTTATTATAATTAGAAGTAAAATGCACAAACGTTAATTCCTATTTACTTGATAGTAATCCTATTGTGTTTGGTTAAGTCCGAACCTTTTATCAAGTACACATACTTCGTTGTTGTATTGTCTCAATCTTGTATCCATAGTCAATCACACAAGTTATCTTGTTGTCGTATTGTCTCGATCTCGTATCCATAGACAATCACACGAAATGTGAACCAATTAGTTGTATTGTCTCGACTCAGTCCATAGACAATCACTTTCGGAGAAAGGACTTATAGGTGGAAATTTTTTATATTGAGGTATATTTGGGTACCCTTGTCTTTTCAGATAAGTTCAAGTCTTCACATACCTTTTTATCAATGAAGATCTACTAGTTCCTTGAGTAGTTCTTCGTCTTTGTATGATGAATGCCGTGGAGTCTAGAGCTCAACTACACTTACTATCCTAGTCCGAGACTTAGCTATAAGTATACTAGAAATCAAGACTTATAGTTTTGGCAACTAAACTTGACAAACAAGCTTGAGATAGCAACGCTTGCGAGTTCGACCGAGCAGTGCTCTAACACAAACGTTAATTCCTAATTACTTGATAGCAATCCTATAGTGTTTGGTTAAGTCCGAACCTATTATCAAGTAATCATACTTCGTTGTTGTATTGTCTCGATCTTGTATCCATAGACGATCACACGAAGTGTGAACGGATTCGTTGAATTATCTCGACTCAGTCCATAGACAATCACTTTCAGAGAAAGGACTTATAGGTGGAAAAGTTTTAGATTGAGGTATATTTGGGTACCCTCGTCTTTTCAATTGGTATCAGAGCAGGCAAACACGAAAAGATCTAACAATCAGTGTTTGGTGCGATCCAACGTATAAGATATGAGTCGAAATAAGAAAAGCAAAGCTAAACTTATGAAGAACTCAGTTAGTGTATGTCAAGATAATGAGAATAAGATCTCAGAAAAGATCAATGGAAATTGGTTTCGTAAGTCTTTTCGAAAATCAAAGAAAAAGTCTATGACTAATAACTTGATTGAGATTCGAAAAGAATGAATCCGAAACTCAAGAAACACGTTTTGGATCCGACTCCAATCTCAAGTGAAAAATCGGATGTTTCCAAATGTGAAAAGAGATTAGATTCACTAGTCTGCCCAAGTTCTGAATTTCGTAAAATGTTAGAAAGATTTTTCAAACATTTTGAAAACTATTCAGAAAAGGGAAAAACCATCGACAATCTAGATGATGTCCTAGAACTTATTGTTCAATTAAATTTAAGAATCTGTGAAGGAAAGCGAAAAACACTCAGTCTTCAAAATAATATGGCAGACTATTTGGAATAAAAATTGGCTCTATGCAACGAAGTTCATCAGAAGATTACAGAGTGTGAAATTCTTACTCAATCGCTGGAGCATTCACAAATAAGGAATAAGATCCTTATTGAAGAACTTCTTACAGAGACACGTCGAAAGGTATATCTAGACAAGTGTTTAGAAAAACATTTCCAACAAGGAATGGATACCTTAAGAGGACATCTAGAATATCTTGAGCAAAAGACATCAGCAATTTGTCTAATAGAGATCAAGATCACATGGGTTCAAGTTCAATGTACATACCATCATGGGCACAAGATGTAATCAAGGATATAGCATCTCGCAATATTCCTAATGAGGAGGATGGATTCAAAACCCACACAAAGGAACATGATAATGTCCCTAAAAATAAGAAGGAAAAAATTCCTCAAAAGGTATTTGGTGAGGAAGATCCTCACCTCGATGCTTAATTGCGTTGGAATGTGCATCCTTACAATGCCAAATCTACTGATGTAAGGAAGTACACATATCTGGGAAATCTGTATCCTGTCAATAATCTTTTATTCAACATAGAGAGTTTACACAATCTACCTAAAGATGCTTAATTAATCTGTCTCCATGTGTAGAAAACTGTCTTACAAACAACTTATGTAAACATGATAAGTTTTCCTATCTAAAGTATTTTTAGATACGTGATCTAGAAGATTGATTCTTCAAAAAGAATCTGTGTGATTCTATAACACACAAGATGCAAAAATCATTTCAAATCTGATAAGAATTATTTATTTAAGGCTGACACCTATGCTTGGTATGTGTTAAATTCTTTTCGAATATATGTACTCATCTTATTCGAGAACCTATGGTAAAGGATGTATCCTCAAACCAGATACCAAGCCAAAATTCTGAAAGCATTAAGTGGAATGAATTCTAAGGAAACTATTCATCTTGATGATACCTTCAAGAAATCTGGTTGTGAAGATAAAGAGAATGAAAAGGAAGATATGACTCATCTCCTTGTCCAAAACAGTTTGGATGCTAAGATTGATATTATCAATCTACGACAAGTCCTCCTCAGTACTATTGAAACACATCATAGACATGCATCACTACTAAGAACTGTTATTCGTAACCAAAGAAAGCTGATTAAACTCGGAATCGGTAATAGGGAGTATACTCGGAATATTAATCGAAAGTTTAATACTTTAGCCTGTGAACATAATCAAGGTACTGTGTGCAGAATCCGAGATATCAGTCGAGATGTTGTTGATGAAGATCCTGAAAATTTTGAGGAAATTGGAGATGATCTTTGAAAAAAAAAAATCTGTTGAAAAAATAGACATTAGTTTTTGATTGTTTCAATAAGGTCTATTTTGAATAAAACTATCTATATTTATGAATAAAATTATTATTTTATAATTTTTCGTGTGATAGTTTTTCGATTACATAGCATGTGCTTGAATGCTTTATATTATTGCTATGTGTTTATGGGATGTTTGATTTCGGTTTTCATAACCTTAATATTCGATCTCATATTGTGTGAACCCTTATGGTTTGAGTGACTTTTTGATTTAGCGGGATTAAGTTATATCCCATGTTGGTAGGCTTTATCAAAGGATCATAAGGGGTTCCGATTGAAACTCATGTGTGAAAAAGTCACAATATATTGAATCGTTTTTGGTTTAGCATAAAAGCATATGTGTTTCGGGTTTTCAACTTTTGTTATGTATTAGTTAAAACCGATTCAACCTTTCTCTGGTAAAGGTTGCTTTTGTTGTTGTTCTTTTGATAACAACACAGTGATATTCCTCCCCGGAAAGATGCGAAGAAAAGGAGAAGGGGATGAGGAATTTGAGGTAACGAATTTGTTAGTTAATCGTTTTCCTGTTTAAGAAAAGCCTGATTTTATTGCATATATTTTGCTTTTGCTTAACAAAATTTCGATACAATTGATGTTTATTCCATTATTTGTGTATGTATGTGTGTGTGATTCAATTGTTTTCGGTTGAGAAAAACTATTGTTATCTTGCTTTATTGTTTGGTATCAATTGTTTAGGCTTAACGAAATTTCGGTGCAATTGCGGTGCTATAATGTCTATGTTTGTTTCAGTTGCTTCCGGTTAAGATAAATAATTATGCAAGCTGATTTATTTGGTTTGTATGAATTGTTTATGGCTTAACAAAAATTTTCGAGATCATTTGTTTAGTCCAATTCGATTCTGGATAAGAGAAACTAAGTTAATTCTGATCTTAGTTTGACTTATCAAAGTGGAGGATTCGGTTATTCAAGTCTAATCGAATGCCTTAACAAGAAATATTAGTTAACTAACCTAGTACTTGTATTGTTTAAAGTGAAAGGTCTAAGTTATTGTTCGAATAATTAGAACCTGATGAGAAAAATAGAGTTAATTCTGATCTTTATTTTGGTCTTATCAAACAAGCGTTTGTATTTGTGTAATCGGTTTAGCAAAAGAACTAAGGTGCTTAGTCAATTTTTAATTTGCTAAACTATTAGGGAAAATTGCTTCGGGAAATTGTTTCCTTGATAGCATATCAAAATAAAATTACTTTGTAGTTTCGGTTTTGAGATTGGTTATCTAAAATGGTATGTGAAACCTTCGTGCTTAACTCTTATAGGTTATGCAAGTCTTTTAGATTTGTAAGATCCTTTCGGTTTGTCCTTTATTTGCTCGTACCTTTGTCATTTTGTGACAAAAAGGGAGAGAAATATATGGAGTAAACAAGTGATGTGATTCACTAAGGAAAGGACAATGGTGCTAAAACGTTATATCTAACGAAAGAGTAAAGCATTGACTAAGGGGGAGAAACATATCATATGATAATTTGTAGTTATATTCATAAACTCGTTTTGTGAATCGAAAGGGAAATCGCTAGGCTTATTGGTATGTTTATTCATTGCAAATCTTTGAACTACCAATATGTGTGTTTAGTATAACCGTTCATAACTTGTTTATGTATCTTGGTAAAACTATTCACAATGCCTGACTTATGTATCGGTATGACTTTTATTAGTGAAACCAATTAATCTTAAGCAATCACCTGAGATGGTATGATCGATATTTGTAATTGGTGTGACCAATCCTAGTCATTGGGTAACCAATCCTAGTACTTGGTGGGACTAATCACAAGATGTGTAATCGATCCTTGTAGTAGGTTAACAAGTCTTAGTAATTGGTGTAACCGATCCTATGACTTGTGCAACCGATCACAAGTAATACCATGAGATTGTGTTAACTGGTCCTGGTACTTAGTTAACAAAGTTTTGGAAACTATTGTAACCGGTCCTAGTAGCCACATGGAGGTAGAACCGAAACTTGTGTTTGATAGAACCTGTTAGAGCATAGCTCGGTTGAACCCACCAACCGTTGGTATGTCAAGTTTGGTTGTCATATTTTAGTGAACCAAAAGTTATTTAAAGAGTCGCTTGATTATATGCTAGAGTCAACTTCGTATAGGTTAGCTAGAAAGTTACTAGGATATGAGACTTACAAGTATTACTCGAAGACTTGAAGAATGTGAAGAAGTACGTAAAGAGCTACAACGACGACATCATTCTTCCTCTTAAGGTTAGTAATATTTGACTTGGACTGCTTCATTTCTAACGTATCTTTCAAGTCGTGCATATTGAAAACATAACTGCGAAGCTGTGAATGATTATGCTCTAGTTAGACATAGTATTAAGGAATTACAATACGAAGTATAACGTCTATCTTTTGAACTTCGTATATAAGATATCAACATAATCGTATAAATGCTATTGTGATTATGTATGGGTATGAGGTGAAGATTTCGTCCTAGGAAACAATGTTTTACATTCGTTTAAAGGAAGTACATTCATAAACTTGTTTTGTGAATCGAAAGGGAAATCGCTAGGATTATTGGTATTGTTGGTCATTGCAAATCTTTGGACTACCAATATGTGTGTTTAGTATAACCGCTCATAACTTGTTTATGTATCTTGGTAAAACTATTCACAATGCCTGACTTTTGTATTGGTATGACTTTTATTAGTGAAACCAATCTTAAGTAATCACCTGAGATGGTATGATCGATTTAGTGTAATTGGTATGACCAACTCTAGACATTGGGGAACCGATCCTAGTAAGAGGTGAAACCGATCACAAAAGGGGAATCGATCCTTGTAAGAGGTGCAACAAGTTTTTAGTTATTGGGGAACCGATCCTATGAACCGATCATCTATTCCATCCCCAAAACTATTCAAATTTAAGCATTGAAAACCATAAACAATCAAACGAACAAAAACAAAAGGATCCAATAAGACTCTCCCTCCATCTCTCTCAAAATCCTCAGACTATTCCATAGTCCCCCTGGACTCTTTCTCAAAATCACCAGTATCTCTAAAATTACAGATACACTGAAGTATCATAAAATCTCCCACGACTGGCAAAACAAACATTGAAACATGCACCAAGTAACACAGAAGCAAGTAATACCTCCAGTTACATTATAAAAACATATTGGAATGAAAAGAGCATCCAAGCAACACAATGGTGTGCCCCATGAACCAAAGTGCATAAGAAGATATATAAAACCCACAACTGCAAATTCAATAAGCAGACACACCCAAATTTCAACTACAAACATTTAAACAGGTGACGGTTTCGAACTATGATAAAGAAGATTCTAAATCAAAGTGCAACCGGATGAAAATCTATATAAAATACTAACCTCTAAAGAAAGAAATGACACCAAAATCAGCAAAACTAGAAAAAAAACTTTTGAATCCCAAATTACTCAAGTCTAAGTAAATAACATAAATCAAACCAAATTTCATGGATATTTCACCTTTGGTATTCCAGATCAATTGAAGAAGAAGATATCAATAAAACATCCTATAAAAATTCTCTCTCTCAAAATCACCAGACTACGTCAAAATCCCTAGAATGACAATTACACTATAATATCTCAAAATCTCCCACAACAAACCCCTTGTTAAACTCAACAGTACAAACATTACAACACACAATAAGTAACGCATCGCAGAAGCAAGTGACACCCCAGTGACATAATCACAAACTTGAAAGTATAACACAAATTGGGGATGAAAAGAGCACCAATATAGCGTTGATTAAGTGTGATAAACAAATGTTAGATTAAATTTGTCCGTAAGAACATAAATAAATCCCCAAATTTCAAAACAATAATAAGCTCACCACACCCAAATTTTCAACTTTTCTTTGAACTCTAATAATTTAGATTATAAACCAAAGTGAAAATCTATATCTATATCAAGCATAGAAAAAACGAACCAAATCAACAAAACTAGGTTTTACAGAAACATTTCAATGCTCAGAATCGTTGAAGTAAATAACAGAAATCAAACGAAAATTTTATGGATATGTATGTACCTTTTTTATTTCGAGATTAATTGAAGAATCAGAAACAGAAATCAGCAAAATAATTTGCTTTTATCTTTCTTTTTATCTTTTGTTTTTCTCTCATATGGCAAGTTTTTTTTTTCTTTTTTTGAAGCAATTAAAAAAAAAAAAATCTTTCCATCAGAGTTATCCTTATGGGAAGCTTTGGGGAACTTTAAAGTCTCTTGGGATTTTTGCTCTTGGAATGTGTCAAAACAAAAAAAAAAAGAAAAAAAATTGAAGCCTTTTTATTTATTTTTTGTTTTAGAAAGTAAACATGGGTGATGCACATATAGCATTTGCACATTACAAACGAATGGTAGGGATAGGTCTTAGCAAGCCAGAACATCAATTGTTGAAATTTTTTAGTACCAAAAAAGAAAAAGACACTTGTTCAACAATCCACGACAATGGTCCATTCAACACTAAGTTTGCAGTGAAGATAGATTTCAATTTCATTTCTTTGCTAATGTAATTTATGGAATTCGACATAACTGATGAAATTTCCTAAAAGATGATAACTAGTACGACCGTTGCCACGGTGGGAGGGCCGACCGAAAAAGAATCTGAACATGGGGTTCGTCTGCGATTACTTTCGCCCCGTTTCTGAAAAAGTGATACTTTCGCCTCGTTTCCGAAAAAGTGATACTTTCCCCCCGTTTCGGAAAAAGTGATACTTTTTCTGAAACCGGGCGAAAGTATCACTTTTTCCGAAACGGAGCGAAAATATCACTTTTCCCGAAACGGAGCGAAAGTTTCACTTTTCCTGAAACGGGTTGTGAAAGTATCACTTTTTCAGAAACGGAAAATTAGTCGATCCATAAACCAAAATATGGTTGCATGATGTGTTATGCATCCTTTGTGGTGGTTTGCATAATGGCTATGCATTCAATTTTCGAGAATTGTGCCTAAAATTAAAGTATCATTTTCTTGAAACGGAGGGAGTACATCGTTTTATTAGTTGGAACGGAAAATTAGTTGATGCATAAACCAAAATTTTGCTACATAAAGCTTTATGTATCTTTTGTGGTGGTTTGCATAATGAATATACATTTAATTTTCTAAAATTGTGCCTAAAATGATAAATACCTCCGAATTTTTCGTAAAAACTCTAAATTTGATATTGTTGTTTGTGCTCGTTGGATAGATTTTTTTATTAGCTTTCCAACAAGATAAAATTTGTAAAATTCCAAGGCACGGATTTTTAGATATGTTATATTAAAGTTTGCTTTCCAATTATACCCCTAAAAAAATAGGAAATATAAGGAGTTATAGTAATTGGACTAAAAGAGAGGGATATTTTTGGTTTTTCAGCATGGACCATTCTCAATCTTTTTGTGGTAATTGATCACTTAGATTTATAAAAAAGTGGCCATATAAAGGTCCTCCCTCGCTTCGCTCGGTCGGCCCAACTATTAGCTTTAATTTTCTCAATTTCACTGACGTGGTATAGTTTTTGGTTTTGATTTTGATTTTGAATAAGGAGAACATGGTTGTTTGTTGGGTAATAAATTGTGAATTTTGTTACAATTACAGTAGATCTAATAGAATTGGGGTAACATGGTTTTTCTTTTTGCTTAGAAATTGTCTGATTTTGATCAAAAGATTTGTGATTTTTAATTCCCTTAAAATTACTTTTGTAACCCATTTATATTTATAGAATGGTAGAATGAAAATACAAATTCGAGGGTAAATCCGGAAAACGCTTTTTGCAGCTTCACTTGCTACAATTTTTTTTTTTTTGATGCAAATAATGAATTATATCAATTTGGGAAAACTCCCATGTCTAAAAACAACGATGCTCAATGTGTCTAGGCGGTTGATCAAACTAGGTTTGAGTTACACCATTCTTTCGGCTGTATTTAGATAATCTATCAGCAGACTTATTACATAATCTAGGAATGAAATTACACGTCCAATGAGGGATTATGTTTAACTTATCAATTGCATCCAACAAGATGTCTTCATTCTCCTAATAAATCCCTGAAGAAGTTTTGTTGATATAGCCTTTTACATTTTAAATCAGATTCAAAAAGAACATGCGTATTCCTCAAAGCATGACTCCAGCTGACTGCATTAGAAAATGCAAGACATTCCGCGCTCTCCGAATCTCTTACTCCTGCATAGCATTTTGATTTTCCTCCACACCACTTTTTTGTAGAATCACGAAGGATAAGAGCAATTCCAGTTAGTCCCGTTTTAGGATCAAATGAGGCATCACAATTAATAGTATAAAAAGGATAATTTGGTGGTTTCCAGACAGGGGTTATGGTAGTGGCTTGTGACATTCTATTTTGGTTTACTCTAAGCCTATTATTGAGGTTATCAATGTAACTGGCAAAACTTAGAGCTCTCTTAGCAGTTGCAATAGGATCAGCCTTCGTATTCTGGAAGTTTGTTTCACATCTCTGATTCCAGATTGTCCAAGCGACTATCATGATACGATTCAAGTTGAGTCTCTGAGAAGAGGCTTGAGAAGATTGGTTCAACCAGTTTTCAAATGCCAGTGTCACATCTGTTTGTATTGTTTCTAGAACTGCTGCACCTCCAGGTATCTGCATCTATACATCTCTTGAGAAAGGACAGAAGAACAAAACGTGCAGAAGGGATTCATCAAATTGCTTGCAGAGTGGACATAAGCAATTAATGTAACTGCAGTTTCTTGAGAGTCATATTTTTGTTGGCAGAATGTCAGAAAGAACTTTCCACCAAAAATGCTTAACTCGAGGCCAGGTATCTATACTCCAGAACTGTTTCCAACATATATTTGATATACCAATTTTCTGAAAAATATGTAGATTACCAAGACTATATTCATGAAGTTTGTTGTATGCAGACTTTAAAGTAAAGTTTCCATTTCTTTTAAGGACTCAGACAAGTTTATCTTCCACAACATTAGGAATTCTCATGTTGTTTATTAGGTTGGTTGTATCTGAATCGAACAAGTTGTGTAATAATGGCACATTCCATTGTCTGTTGCCTTGAATGAATAATTCTTGTACCCAAATATATTGTTCACTATCTGTATTTCCTTGTCTTGGTATTGGAGGATGATCTAAACCAATAATCCACACATCTATCCAGATTTTTATTTTTTCCCATTTCACAATCTCCACCTGCTATGATTCTTTATGAATTGAGTTTGTTTCTGAACACCCTTCCAAGCCCAAGAGAAATCTATCTTGAGGGTTGCATGAATTATATGAGTGCCAGGAAAATATTTGGATTGTATAGCCTTTACCCATTGCTCCTCTATGTTTGTACAAATTCTCCAGACAGCCCTTACAAGAGTGCTTGATTCAAAATTTTCAAATCCCTGAAGCCTTGACCACCAAATTTTTTATGTAAACCAAGTTTTTTCCATGAAGTAATGAAGATACCTTTATGCTCTTGAAAAACCCACCAAAATTTTCGCTGCAGAGTATCAATTTGTTTGATAATTTCAGTCGGTATTTGTAGACTACCCATAGAGTAGGATGGAATTGTATTAGTAACAGTCTTTATCATAAGTGATTTGTTGCACTGTGACATAGACTCACTATTCCAATTGAAAAGGCATTTTTTAACTCTCTCGACCAGTCCAGTGAAGCAACTAACCTTATTCTTTCCAATGACAAGAGGGATTCCTAGGTATCTTTCATTAGAATTCATCCTAGGTACCTTTAATCTTCGAGTAAGTAACCTGAAAAATCTTTTTGGTACCTTTGCACTATAATACACACTTGATTTACTAAAATTCACCATCTGACCAGAAGCAGATCCAAAATCATCAATTATTTTAAGTAGATTGTTCACGTTATGCAGATCAGCATTAATGAATAATAAACAATCATCGGCGAAAATTAAATGAGATATTGAAGGAGCATTAGGACCAATTTTTATACCTTCTATCTGCTTGGACTGTTCAGCCTTGAGGAGTTGTCTGGAAAAAGCTTCCATAACAATTATAAAAAGATAAGGTGACAAAGGGTCACCTTGTCTTACACCTCTTGAAGGAAAATATGATTTGCATGGATAACCATTGAGAAGTATATAAATCTGAGCAGAACCCTAATTTCAGCATAACATCTTTTAAAAATGACCATTCAAGCCTATCAAAGGCTTAAGACATGTCAAGTTTCAGTGCTAGATATTTGTTGACTTCCTTTTTATTCTTCATTGTATGAACAATCTCTTGAGCAAGATGGATATTATCTGTTTTTTGTCTTCCTTGAACATATGCAGCTTGAAGCGGAGATATCACTTTCCTCATTATCTTTTTCAATCTCATTGATAAGATCTTTGATATGATTTTATAAGAGGAGTTGCAAAAAGCTATAGGCCTTAGATCAGAAGGGAACTGCTTGTTTTTTGTTTTTGGAATAAGTGAAATATTTGTGGCATTTAGGCTCTTAAGAAGATATCCTGTGTGGAAGAATTGTTTCACCATTTTAATAACATCATTACCTACAATATCCCAGTGACGTTGAAAGAAACCATGTGGGAATCCATCTGGTCCAGGTGCTTTCCAAGGCTTCATGTCTTTTAAGGCTTTGAATATCTCATCATTTTCTGGAATTCTCATTAACTCCAAATTTTCTAAAGAAGTAATTAATGAAGGAATACAGTTCAATATGTCTTCATTTCTTGCAGGTTCTGAAGAAGTGTGTAGTAAACTGTAATGATCAGTTAACAGCTTTTCCAGCTCCTCCCTAGTAGTGCACCAGTTACCATATCCATCTTTTAAAGCCACTATATTATTTCTAACCCTTCTTTTGTTTGCATTAGCATGGTGATATTTGGTATTTCTGTCCATTTGGAGATAATACTCATCTCTAGCTTTTTGGCCCCAAAATTCATGTTGAGTTTGATGCCAATGCTCTATTTGGTTTTCCACACATAATACTTCATTCTTATTGTCTAAAAGTTGGTTGTCTTGTTGTAAGGCTTCTAGCCGTTGATGAAGAAGATAAATATTGCTTTGAATATCACCATATTTCTCCCTGTTCCATTTTGAGATGTATATCCTTGCAGTAATGAGTCTTCTTGATAGTATGAAGCCATGTGAGCCATTTACCTGGTGTTCCCATGCTGTAATTATCTCATGTTTCAAAGTTTCATCTTTCTCATAACATTGGAAGTATTCCAAATTCTTTTTCCTGTCACCATGCAATGAAGAAGTATCTAGCATTATTGGGCAGTGATTTGAACCCAATTGGGGAAGATGTAAAAGTTTTGAGTCTGGGAAAGAAATGAACCAATCACTGTTAACTATAGCTCTATCAAGTCTTGATCTTCTAATACCAGTACCATGAATGTTGCTTGACCAAGTGAAAGATCTACCAGTATAACCCAAATCTTCCAAACCAGCTTCATATATAAGATTGATATAAGAATAATCCCTTCAAGAAGAAGCCACATTATGAGAAGTATGAGAATAACCAGAAGTATAAGATAGACTTCCATTCACATGTAATCTTCCTTCATTATTTAAAATCATATTTAAATCACCCAGAATTACCCATGGTTGTGTGATGCTTTGGCTTAGATTATTGATATAGGTCCATTGCTTCTCTTTATGTTGTGGATATGAAGACCCATACATGTAGGTAAGTAACCATTCTGGTTTTGAGGGATCATCTTTCACTAGGCAGTTAATTATCCAGGAGTCTGCATTCACAACATTAAAATGAAATCCATCTTTCCATAGAAGAATTAGCCCACCAGTTAACCCTCTTGAGGATATAAGTTTATGATTGGGAAATTTATATTGTCTAAACAATTTTTTCATTTTATCCTCACCTATCTTAGCTTCAGAAATAAAAATAACATCAGGGTTATATCTATTAAGAAGGTCTTTAAGATGATCTCTAGTTGTTTTATTGGCAAAACCTTGAAAATTCCAAGCTAGGATTCTCATGATTTTAATGTGTGATGACTTACTAAATAAGCAATATGAAATATGTGTGTATGCAAAGAAAAAGAGTTATATGATAATAATGCAGCAGATTAATGAATATTGTAAAACAATGAGAATTTGTAAAAGAGTATAATACCTCAGTTGCATTCTCCTCCAGATGAAGCTCAGGATTCTTCTTTGTGCTATTGCAATGCATATCATTTTCTCCAGTTTCCACCCCATTTATATTTCCCTTATTTGATTTTTTTGGCAGATCATTAGTAACCCCACCATGACCAGCTAAAACAGATCCTTGAATAGATGGATTCGAGTCATTGTCATGAATTTCTTGGTTTCTTGCTCTTTTAGCTATTTTTTCCTCTTCTGCATCAGGCATTGACTCTTCAGCATGCATAACATCGTTAGCTTTATTTCATAGATTAGTAGGAACACTACCCGATCGATCCCTTCTTAGCTTGGTGCTCTTCATACTCCTCTACAGTCATGGCTCTTTCTCGAAATAATTCAGCAACTTCTTCGCAGATGTTATCATCATGATAAATTATATAACATTGATCACATAGGCTATTGGTCTGCTTTAACCAGTGGTATCTAATCCAGATCATGATTCGAGTTCCACCATTCTCCTCTTTTTAATGGTTCTGAGAGACATATTTCAACACGAGCCGTGATCATATTTCCTGAATGTGGCCTGCAATTAGGTGGCACTGTGGATATCTTCTTACCCAAGTCTTCAATAACTTCATTAACTACTGCTTCATGATGATGTTCAAGCAGTAATCCTTTGAATTATACGCTCCAAGCTTGTTTTCTGAAAACATAGTCTGCATATGATATGGATGTTGAATATTCTTGCAGAGCAAGCAAGCATCTTTGAACATTCCAAGGTGACTTCTTTATAACTCCTTCATATCCTTCTCAAATTTAAACTTAAAAACGAATAAGTACTTTCCCACGATCTTCATTTCTCTCTTCTTGTAGTTTTTCCAAAGTACATTCAACTCTTCCTTTATATCGAAACTTCAATTTCATCATCCTTTGTAATTGGTTTTCCAATTAAACTGCTAGACCAAGCAGTTGCAGCATCATTGATATTTGTCGCAGAACCTATAGCACATCTTTTGCCTCTGATGGAAGTATTTTTTATCTTATCAGTAATGGTTTGAAGACTGCTATTGTTAACAGTATTGTTGTTTGCGGCTTCCATTGGCTTTCTGAAAGTTTTTCTGCTAGGGTTTTGGATTATTGTTGTGATGACTTTTCTACCAATCTTTTCTTTATTTATAGATAGGTTTGTTGCTAAAAAAAGGGTGATACTAATATTTTGTTTCCTAAAGAAAGTGGAAGAATTTTTAGAGTAAATGCTAGGATTAACTCTGTTTGCAGTCAACTGCATGAGATCCGAAGAAAAATTATGTTTCCTAAAATCATGGGGAAATTTAGGGGGAAGTTTTAGTTTTTGATGAATTTTTTGGAAATGGATCGGTTGCTGAGTCAGGCTAGTGAACTGGTTTTTCATGGATTCAAAAAATTGATTTGGGGGATATTGATGATTCTCATAATGAGAAAAACTCAAATGTAATATATTGTGATTTTGCAATATAGCAGTATGGGATAGAACTGTGTTAGGCAATATATCCATTTTTGACAATACAATCTCGAGAATCAAGCATATGCTAAGCACAAAGCTCCAATATAGGAAGGAATCCATTGCAAAATCCAGAGGAACCTGCAAAAAGATCATAAAGCCATATCAGGAGAGCAAAAAGGATAAAAATGGTTTAATAGGATCAAACAACAAAGAACTAAAAGAAACGTGTACGTATAATTGCTAAATGAGAAAAATAAGACTGGATTTTGCCATGAAGAAATTCAAAATACAAAAACTCGATCTAAATCATGAAGATAGTCTAACAAGGAGTGATCAACGTTAAAGAAGAATACAAAATAAAACAGAAAGGCTTTAAATACAGTAAAATTACTAGAAAACCATTAAGATCGATTAAGATCAAGGAGTGACCAACACTGCAAGATGATATAGTAGATTTATCAATGAAATTCTCCACTTGCTACAATATGGGGAGTTCCCTTTATATAATATAGATAGAATAGATATGTATATATATATATAAGATTAACATGTGTTTTATTATTGTATATATATATATATATATACTATTTTACCATTTTTATGCGTTTTGAATTGAGATAAGTTTCAAGCATTTCTTATATCCAACCATTTGTACCTGTAAACTCCCAAATCGCTATGCATATATATACAGTTCATGTTCATCGAAAATGTTAGTCCCTTAATTTCATCTTAGACTGATATTCCTTTCAACTATTCTATGTTATTTCTTGTTAGTATCATACTTCACACACATGTTCTTGATTACAATGTTTCTTTCATTGGCATGATTGATTATAATATGCAGCTAGATCTGAATGGCTCTTGTGCAATAATGGTTCTTTTAGATATCCTCTGTTGATCTATTAATGTGCAATCTGATTTATACTTTTGTGCACATTAATGGTTCTTTTAATGTGCATTTTGTTGGTCATCTAATTTAATTGCAATCTAAGAATGCGATGCATACTTTTGTGATTTCATGATGGATGCAAGAGCAGTAGTATTGTTATCAAGTCTAGAGGAGTCGTCCTTCTTGGCCGCGGTGTTTGCCACCTAGTTTGATAGCCATCCTGGCTGAATCATATGGATGTCATCTTGTCCTTCGAAGGGATTTTCATCTTCGTCTGAGTCAGAGTTATCTGTTAACCCTTCCCGATATTGGTTATTGGGTTGTCCCTTGCATGGGAGCACACCATTGAGCTGAGTTTATACGGGCTTCATCACGTCAAGTCATTCATGTGGCATACCACCAGTGTCTTCTTGGCTCGTACGAGCAGATCTTCTCGTCACCATCGTCTTACCTGCGAGATATACAATAACGCTTAACTTGTCTTTTCTTTCAGAAAAGTGGGACCCTAAATTTGCAGGTCATGTGCAATTACTAAGTCATAGTTCATACTGTGCAGTTTTTAGTTCAGAAAGACTTTTCAGTAAGTTTTGTGGACATGTGATGATGTTAAAACATTCCCAAGTTGGATAAAGTTTTAGTGTAAGGAAGTAAGTTTTGTGGACATGTGATGATGTTAAAACATTCCCAAGTTGGATAAAGTTTTAGTGTAAGGAAAAGGTGTTTTGCTTCTTCTCTCTTTTCGAGTAAACTACCTCCTCCAGCACGTGATACCTTTAATTGGTAAGAACCAAATTATGACGATTAAGTACGTTTTTCCATGTTTGGAAGTGTTTCTCAATGCCTTAAATTTTTTATTTTGACAAACTTGAGTTTGATGAATGATTGTGTACTCCTTTAACCTCTCATTTTTGCTTAGATTTGAAATTCTAAGAAGAAGAAGATTTTCGGTCATATGGAGTTTCAAAAGATGAAGAACACTTCAAAACTGCTCTTTCTTTGAGTTTTTCCAACTGTCATAGCGTATTTTATCTCTACGAATTATTCCCAGCTCGTTCATGGAGGAGGTTTTTTGAACTTTTACAATAAGTTTTTTAGCTTCTCTGATGTTCTAACCATCTTCTCTCCTAAGCCTTTTTAGGAAATTGGTGAACAGACAATAGAAAACATGTATTGTAAGAAAAGAAATGCCAGAAACAACTTATTCTAGGAGATTTTGAAAATAACTTTGAAAACTTTTCTATAGTTGCATCTTTTCTATAGTTGCATCTACACACCTCCCTGTTTCTAGCGCCAAAATATAGTTGCATCTTTTCTGATGATTACACCCAAGTAGATCTAATGGATATAAAATTACTAACAAACAAGATTCGAAGATAAACAAGAAGAATAGAACTTGAAAATAAAGATGAACACAAGCATATAACGTTGTTCTTCCTTGTATAACTACATCCACGGTGAAGAAAACTATCTCTTTCTTATTAAATGTCTTACGCTTAGATGAATTACAAATATCTCTTACCTTTTCCTTCTCTAAATCTCTCTCTAGATTTATCTATAAAAAGACCATCTAACATTACATATACATTTCCTTCTACATGGACTGGTATTTATAGGCAGATTGGACTCGTGAAGGTGCAACCCGATATGGCTCGGCTAGTGACGCTATCGTACATCTTGTCTTTACTCGGACTGGTCTTCTATTATTCTCCTTAGAGGTGCATCGTTCGAGTCTTCTCTCCGAGTTAACTCGCCTTGTCCATCCATCGCGTTGTTCCCTCTTTTAGGGTATCATACTACACCTTTTCGGATAACATTGTTAGTCGTCCTTCATCCGAGTATCTGACACGATGTACTTTCATCACAGTTGTGTCATACCTCCTCTGATCCTCATTAAATGTTTTGCTCTCTTTTTAGACTTGACAGTCTGAGTGATCTTACTACGTCCTACACGCGGCATACATGTGGCTATGTAGCAAAAAGAAATTAATATGAATGACTAAGTTCGTGAAGGCGTGAAAGCATTGCTAGCAAATGGAAAAAAAAAAACATTAGGAGCGATTGAGTGAACGAATAAAATAAACAAAAAATCTAGATTCACTTCGGTTTTTCACCGAGATTTGCACCGACTAAAACAAACAACGGGCCCCACTTCTAAGCCTTACTAATCCCAATGCATAGAGCGCTGGGTGTTAGCCGTCGATTCCATCTCAGGACAAATCGAAGTGAGAAACTTCGGTTTGTGTAGAATCACTCTAAAATAAATAGAGCTCTGAATTGAATATGGCTGACCGTGGGATTTGATACAAATGAAAACGGATGAAAAATAATTGGGGACATGATTCACTGCCTTAAGTTCCAAGAGGACCACTATTATAATGATCTCCGCTTAGACTAAGGGTAGTAATGGAAATATGTATTTATATTTATTATAACAATGATTTTGTTTTCAACTAAATATACACGGTTACCAACACAAAATTATGAAAGCTAATGCAAAATTAAGAAGGCCTGTACACACGCAAAATTCTTGAATGGTCTGTCTGGTGAAGTGCTTAACCTGTAGCGCAGCACAATTTTGTACAAAACGTCCATTACCAATGATATCACTTTCGGATCGCCGAATGACTCATGAAAACCCTGACATTTATCTTCATACACTACAAAGAGCAACGAAACTGTAATACAAGAAGGAAGAAGAAAAAAAAGCTGGCATTCTCTAAAAAAACCTTACAGGCTCAGCTTTGTAAACACGACCCTTACGGGCTCAGCTCTGTAACATAAATAAAACAGAAAAGCTGATATTGCTACATGGGCAGACATAAGTTAAGCACAAGTCTTATAGTGTCTGAAAACACAACATAGGCTAGTTTAGCCACTTGCAAAGTTGGGGACCACAAATTTTCTTTTGCTTTCTTGTTCTTCGTATAAATTAACATCATCCCGTTCCTTATTGATCAGCTCCTCGAGATTATTGACGCCAAAGCTTTGATAATGTAAATTCTTCTTGTATCGCTGCTTGTACATTTCTTCGAAAATTTCCAGGTGAATTTTACATGAACAACTAACAAGCAGCTCCTGCATTTCCTGTTTAAACTGTTTGAGACGATCATTTGAGTTACTTGTTAGTCCAGCAACGGCTCCCTTATCATCATCTGGGAACTCATCAGAAGAGCATCCTGGGATAGTGCATACGTTAATGTCTACGGTCTCCTCTTGGCATCCCTTACCTCTCTTGTCCTTCTTTGGAAAAACAGCTGACGGATTACCATTTTCTACCTTTTCATGTATACTTCTTTTGGCCTTTCCCTTCTACCGTCATTGCATCAGCCATCTTCTTAAGAAGGTTGACAAGTTTCATCACGCCATATTCAGCCACGTACAAGGGCCGGCCAAAAGTTTTGTTATACTCTGCAGGAACACGAACTAGTGGTGGGCAACCTCCTGAGAGGTCAAGTAACTTCACCAACTGACCTTTGAGACCGATTATGTCCCCAGGCTGGACCTACAATGTCGGGTCTTCAACATTTGCAGGCATCACTGGAACATCGTTCAAACCAGATGGGAGACTTATCGATCTTGATGTGAGAAGACCGTAGAGATTAAGATTATTGGTGTGTGTTCTGATAAAGATTGTGAATTCCTCGAGTAGCAGTACATTTGGTTGATATATGTTTGAGCTGCATACTCACCGTGTCTTATTCCCATATACACAATCACTTCTTCATCATTTTGGGTGTCTGGGTTTTCATTTATCTGGCACCCCATGAGATATCCATCACCTTCGGATGAACCACGTACCAATAGGGTTTTAGGAGGCACAAATCCCTCTCCACGAGCCACGCTAGGCCAATCCCAAACATACCTCCCGGCATTACTTAAGGCAGACGACACACCAACACCAGCAGGGATTACAAGGATAATTGTATAACCGCGTTGGCCAAGTATGTGCAAAGCAGGAGAAAAATCCACATCCCCAGAGATTACAAGATTAAAGATGGTGGAGGGTTGTCTAGTGCAAAAAGAAACATGTCAACTAGGATGGCCTTGTCTGCAGCATCTTTCCTTCCATTGGGGACATCTACAAGCTTTACACCGGTTCTCTGACAACCTTCTCTAAGGCGCCTTGGAAAGGCATTAAAATCACCATACGCAAGAAACAATGTAACAGCACCTTGAATAATGGGGTGAACTCTTAAATGCCATTCTTATGTTGCCAGCTACGTCTTCGGGACGGACATCACCAGGAACAAGACAATTCTCAATGTCCCACAGGACAGCAACTGGCCCTTGTAGAGAAGTTCTGTTCTGCTGGTTGATAAATGCCTGTGAAGGACCCATATTTGAATTCATAGAACTTGATTCGTTTACGCTCCTTGATTCTGGAGACAATATCATTAAAGAGGTATTTGAATTCTCCATTAAGGAAAGGTCATCAAAGGTTTATCTTCCTACAAACGTATAAATTAAGACATATAAGTACATGACTGCGAGAATGGCAACTTGAGTTACAAAAGCTTTTAACAAAGACTAAATGGTCAGACAATCATTACAAATTCATTCTGATAAACTGGAATTCATTCTGATAACCGTATTTGTCGAAACTTTTAACTTCATGTATAAATCTTGCAAATGAGTTATGTTTTCAATTACAGGCAAATAAGATTTCAATACATATCAATATCAAAAGCACCAGAAAACAGTTGCGCAACAGTTTTGCGTACCCTGTAACATCTCTAAGCCTGTCATGCCAAATCCCTCTGTCAAAAGCTTGCGACTCCTATTCCGTAACAGTTGTCTTAAGAGGAAGGGAGCTTTCAACTTCTTTAACACTAACCGAGTTCTTTTCTGCAACAATTTTTGACATCCCAAACATCTGTAAATACACCACAGCAATATACAATTAGAGAGAGAGTGACAGAGAGTTCATTTTCCTATGTTGTATACACGTATTATAATTCGCTAACCTTCTCAATGGTCTTCTTAAAGCAGGTTTTGTGTTCATCCATGGAAGCGCTAAAAAATTCATCAACGTGCTCCCTCATATCAGCAACGAAACTGGCACCCTCTGACTTCTTCTTTCGACAAGAAGAGGCTGGTTTGGGTGTTGGGGGAAGTGGTACTTGGGGTTGGTTTTGTTGAGACTCCATTGCTGAAAGTACTTCAATATGAAGGGGGTTTTATCGCTTCGGGAATGAGAAAATAAACAAAATTTTAGATCAACCTTTATATTGAAATTTTAGATCTACCCATTTATAGCCAGTCCAGTTAGCTTGTTGTACAAACATATAGTAATGGCTAACTGGCGGATTCAATAGGTAGAGATCTGATACATTTAACTAAAGGTCGGAATCATCTATTTTTAACTGTTGTAATCAGCACTGCCAGCAACCACAACCAATAAACTTCCGAATCATAGATTGACGGTAACATACATCAATAAACAAAATTTGCAGAGACTTTGAGCTGGTGAATAAGCGAAAAAGACACGAGCTTCAAGCACTCATGATATTGGAACACCAATAACGATTTCGAAAGCTGGTAATGGTAATCAGGGTCTTCTAAAATCGGCACCGAACGCCTCAAGTGCTCAAACAACATGACTAATTAGACTGATGATAGAACTATAGATCAATTCAAGTCTGAAAGCTAAGCTTAGGACTCTAAATCATAACCAAAACACCGAAAAGATCATAGCTTTCCAAGTTAAAAATAAAAGGAATCACGCATAGGTTTAGTTTATCAAGAACAAGATCATCATCTACTACAACTACAGCAGCTACCCACCAACTAAACAACAAGGGATCATAGATTAACTGAAAACCCAGTTTTCAAATTGCTTGTAAACCAATATACATCATAAAACAGAAGAAAAAAAAACCAAGATTTAAGTAATTTAGAGATTGCTACTACATATGATTATGACTATGAAAAAGCTGTGTGTGGATTCATCATAAAATTGCATTCGAGACACTTACCAGAAAATAAATAAATATCGAAGCTTGAAGCCCTCCTTCAGAAGTGGAATGGAAATCGAGGGATTTTTGAGATTGAGATTTTATCTAAAAGCACCGACGAAAAAAAGAAATCCCCAAAATTTGTTCGGAAAAGGAAAAGAAACTTACTAGGATAAGGTAAAGGACAATAGAAAAGATTATGAGGGTATTTTCGTCAACGTGTCCACTTGTGCTGATCTACTTCTATCTAGGTCCTCCTACCTAGTTGTCACCCTGATGTTGATCTACTTCGGAGATGCTGCTGCCGCCAAGAACCGCATAGACAAGCCAGTTTGGTTTTTTGGTGGACGTCTCGATATCAGGAGTTAGTTTGGAAACACCGTTCCAGAGAAGCTTTTAGTTTGGGAAATAAAAACATGGCGAGATTGGGGTATACTCAAATTAATTGGGGTATACCCAATAAGACAAAATCTGGTTATTATGAAGTAAAACCAAGCCACCCCTTAACCTTGTTTTTTCTAAATGGCTAATATGCCCTTGGTTAATTAATACTAAAATTCTGATTAGGTTAATTAATTGAGTTTAGATTAAAATTTTGAAATTTTGAATTGATGAGATTAACCTTTTGATCCGTCTTATGAGTTCGATTTCGATCCAAAAATTTTGGTTTTGAAAATGCATTAAGCCGGCAAGGTCGCGGTTTGAATAAGCTTCCGACCATACATCCGCCGAATGTTAAACTTTTAATAAGTTGTCGATCTCTCTTAGCCGGCAGGTGTCAACTTTTGAATAAGTCGCCGACCATATATCCCATGGAATGGTCCTCGGATGAAGAACACGCGACTATCTTGGGCAAGCAATCTTGCGGTCGGCATGTAAATATTTCCTACCCTTAGGCTATATTAATCTCGGCGTGCAAAAAAAATAAAACCTTGCTTACCGACATAATATGGAAGATGTAATTTACTTTATTCATTCAATTTTGGTTACTACATTGATTGAAACATAAAACCTAATCCTTTTCGACGGAAAAACGAATGCACTTAGCATGTGCATCAAGCCTTTGAACCCCTAGGCGACCCTATTGGACGAGTTATAGTCTCGCGAGGGTTTACATAGAGGTCTACCCACAAAACCTACACTAAAACTTCTAAAGCCATCAATCTTCCTCCTCCGAAGACGATACACCCTCCATCATCTCAGGGGCATACTCCGGGATTTTGGATTCCATGAATTGATAGCTTGCATCGAATGCGAATGCTTCCCCCTTTTCCTCCAAGTAGCGCGCTTTGGCGACTTCATGCTACAAAAACAAAACATAAACTTACTTTGTTAGTGCGGTTTAAGTTGGAAGATCAAACAACATGGATCACGTAAAATAAACCACAAAAATACTTACAAATTGTTCAATAGACAAGTTAAAGTGGGGAGCGTTGAAAATTGGTTTTTGGATAGCTAAATAAGCAAGTATCGCATTTTCAATGACTATGTGCCTATCGTGCACTTGTTGAACACTTCTTGAGTTAGGATTCCCACACTCTTGGCTAAAAGTGTTGTGAATCCTAGCCCAAAAGGTTGTGGAATCCACCCTTATGGAGGACTGCCTTCGAACTCTAGTTTCCGCATACCAAGCTTTGGTGATTGCCAAATCTTCATTAGAATCAAATGAAGCCATTTCTTGTGTGTAGAGAACTATTGGGTGAGTTAGATAGAGTGTGTGATGGTATGAGCTTTGGAGAGTATATGCAAATAGTTGTGTGTTGTTTTGTGGAGATAAGTAGTGCATTTATAGGATGGTGCCCAAATTTGGCCGTTATAGTGTCCAAGTACAAGTGAATCAATGCAATTGTACTTGCAAAAATTTGAATTTTGAACCCCCTGGCCGGGTCGTAAATTTGCTACAATGCCGGCATCGCAAAATGGCCGGAAATGTATGGGTTCATTAGCATGCCGCCAAAATACCGCCGGCATTTTCTTGTTTTGTTTCCCTCCGACCTTACATGATTTTAGGCATCGGAAGAATGTTTTTTTTTCTTCAATATATGGCCTAAGCAGGTCTCTATTTTCTTACCCTTCCGGCTACAAAAACGCCTTTTAGTGGTCTCTTTTATTACCTTGCCGGCCCTGGTAACTACACAGTTTTTTGTTGACAGGGCCGGCAGTTTGACATTTCACAACCTTGCCGGCCCTGGTAACTACACAATTTTTGTTGACAGGGCCGGCAGTCTGGCATTTCACAACCTTGCCGGCCCTGGGACAGCCGACAGGGTAGCTTAAAAAAAGCATGCCGGCAAGGTAATACGACACTTTATATATCTAAACAAACCATTCGTTCAACAACTAGAAATCCAACATTTTTTGTCCAAAATACGAAATATGTCCCATAAACCGTAAAAAAATATTTGTCCACACCATTAACTTAAACATTTGTCCACCACAACATAAAGAAATGAACTAGGAAAGCATTCATTGGCCACAACCACGACGAGCACGGCCCCGTTTAGGAACACTACCTTCACCACCACGACCACTGCTGCTACCTTCACCATCATGACCACTGCTGCTACCTTCACCACCAGGAGCACTACGAGTCCTCTTTTTATCGACTTTGTCTTGGCTTGTGCATCCTTAATAGCTTTTTCTTCCGCCTTTACTTGAGCCTCGAAGTTGCTTGAACAATAGCCGGGCATCCTCATTGTCAACATTGCAAGCATAGTCAATGTGCTTGCTTTGCACAGTTCTCCTCTATCTTTCGCGCAACATAACACCCTCACAAAGGTCTTCAATCGATCCTTCTATATTCAATTAAACAAAAAACAATTAATAGAATGATTCGGTAATGCAATCAATCTTAAAATAGTAAGAGCAACTCTGAAATACTTACAAATATCTTAATCAATGTCTTTGGGTCTTTCGATTCGATCTTCTTCTTACGAGCCGGTTCAAAAGTAGTCATTGGCCTAATTACGTAGGACGAGCCCAACCCAAGTACCACGCCATGTATTTCTCAGTAGCTTCATGACCGGTGGTCACCTCGTCCAAAAGACTCACATCGATTTGACCGCGATGCCTATCAGCCCAATGTTCTTGAGTTGGTGCTGGAAGGTAAGAGACGTTCATACCTTTTTGGGAGGTGGTGCAATCACTCATATCCACAGTAAAGGCCGGATTTGCTGCATCGAAATGAGGTTCTTCTTGTATGTAACCCAATTGTCGCATTACCCGATGTGGATCGTACATTGAAAATCCTTCAAACACAGTCATCAATGGTCCATAGTATAATACAAAAACTTCATTTCTCCTTGGGATTAAACCTTGATTTCTATCCTCTCGATACAGATCAAATATCACCTCTTCCGCAGTCAAATTATCGATGGCGGCTCGGAGTTTCATAAGATTTTGCGGCATTTCCTTATCTTGAGTACCCTTAAAACTGTACCTTTGCGCTCTTGGAAAATGAACAGGAACACTGTTATCCACTTTGACGTAAGAGTTGTCTTTGAACAAAGAAGGGAAGCGTTCATATATCCAAACCTGGAAGAGACATGTGTTTCCGTTAACTTGCTTAGTGAGTGCCCTATAAGATTTTGTCAACTCATTGTTCAAGAAGGCGACCACCGCAGTACCCCAAGAATACCCACGCATCTCATGTAAGGGATCCAATAGTTGCAAGTAATCGGCCTCGACTTGGTTTCGGAATCTGTGGGGAAGATACATCCGCCCGGTGGTGTATAGCAAATAAGCGGCCGCGGTAGCATTGATTCGCACCGGGTGCACCATTCCTTCCCTAACAAGGATTTCCGAGTCTTCCATAATCAGTCCCTCAACTTCTTCACGTTAAACTTCTTGGTTAGTCGACCATCCTTCTTGTCAAGAACATCATCCGTCTCGAACTCGACTCCAACCGAACAATTTCTTGCTCAATTCGTAAATCTTCTCGAAAGAAATGGCATTATCGAATCCCTCGGTGACTGCTTTTCCATCAACCTCGAGGCCTAGAATTTGTTGAGCATCATCGGGAGTTATCGCCATCTCACCGAATGGGAATAACAGAGTCGGTCTCTCCATAGAACCGCTCACTGAGAATGCGAGAGATGGTAACTTTATCATGATTAATATTCGAACTCTCCACCGCAGCAACAACCCGGAGTTCCTCACAATCACTTTCACCTCCTCACATTCCAAGTCAAGATTCCAAGTATGCATCATTTTGAACACGAAGCTTGGCGCCTCATGAGACGGATGGCATGCTTGTGATCCTAAATACAAAAACAAAAAAAAAATGAAAAGAAATACAAACACTTGATGCAAATTTAATTTAGATAGTTACACACTTGAATAAATAACAAAGACGGATTAAGATTACTTATGATAGTATTATGGACCGTACATGCCCAAGAGTGTTGGTATCCAAAAAGAACAGCTCCACCATCTGCTGGGGTCCCTTTTGGAGGCTCACCTTCTTTCAAGTGCAACCATCAAGTGTTTGGGAGGCATGTGAGAATCAGTAGGTTTCGTGATCACCCTCTTCTTCGTTAGGTTGAAGTTGAAGCCGAAGCTTCGGTGGCTTGAACAACAAGACTAGAGTTTGTTCTCCTTCTCCATCTCCATCTCCTTCTTCTTCTTGTTCCTCTTCCTCTTCAACAATTTCATCTTCGATGATATTCTTACCTTTATCTCCATTACCATCATCATCATCACCATCATCATTACCTCCTCCCGACCTCATGCATGTCTTGATCACCACCATCATCATCATCATCATTGTTACCTCCTCCAGCAGCCGGATTGGTTTCATCAACATCATCATCATCACCTCTTATACCAGATGGAATTGATTGGTCTTCATATGGAGTCTCGTCTGAATCATTGGGTTCAGATAGTGGTTCTAAGACCTTGGTCGTTCACGGCACAACATATACCCCTCGATGTTTTGAAGACAAGAGTTTATCACCAACACGAGGAGGGTTTGAAGGAGGACTAAGAGCTGCTTTCTTCTTTGCCATTCGCAATCTGAACAAGAACAATTCAGAAAAAAAACATTACAGGCCGGCAGGTTAGACATATACAACATATCCGGCGGAAAAATGGCCGGAAAGGTCGACCAAAAGATGAGTGCCGGCTAAGACAAAGCCGGCAGTGTATCATCAAAACAGCCTTCCGGCGCACAAAAAATATTGGATTTTTCACTAAACCGGACGGAAAGGTCCATTTCCCACACATCGCCGGCTGAAAAATAGCCGGAATGGTTTTATATAAATACCCTTCCGGACTCAAAAACTCTAGGCATCGGGAAACATTCTAAAAACAAATGGGCAGGTAAAAAACAATAAGATGCCGCTTTATTAAAAAAATCGACGCCCGGCAAGGTATATAGTTGAATAACTCGGGAAGCCCGCTAGTAGCGATTCGAGAAACTATACAATGGCAAGTTCTTCAACCTTATAGCTTGCTAGGCCAAACCCTAACTATGAAAATCCGGCAAGGTCGATAAAAAAAACCTTCAGGCGTCGCAACTTGCCAATTCACAAATTTAAATTTTCGACCTAATTTGACATGCAAACATGAAATAGAAGTACTAGAGTGAGTTTAAACAAGCCCTTACTTTCTTAAGCGCACCATTTCACGTGTTTGGTGGGAACAAATTCTTCTTCTTCAACCGTTTTTTTCTTCACTTTCTTAGCAACCAAATTTGCAATTCCAGGGTTATATTCATTGGGTTTTCGATTAGTTTGTTTCATACGAGTTGCCTTCTTCCATGGTGGATCCATTGATGAAGACTAATCGGAGTTTTCGAATCGACGATTTTAACGAATTGATCGACGAGTTTTGGTGGTGGTGGGGTGATGGAGCCGGTAAGGTTGTGGAGGAGAAGAAGAAGAGAAGAAAATGAAGAGAGAAAACTGATTTTGGTAGTAATTAGAGTTATAATGAGAAAGGGTAATTTTGTAACTTTACCCATTGACCTCCCCCTTTGCCCTTAAAAAAGAGTCCCTATAAAATTGGGTATACCCCAATTAGTTTGAGTATACCCCAATCAAGCCAGGAATAAAAACCTTTTGTTGAGCAAGTCCTTTTTTTTTTTTTTTTTTGTAGTTGAAAATATAGTAGATCACTAAAAGCAGAGTTAATCTATTGATTCAGTCTCATTTGGAATCAATTCATAGTGAATTTTTCTGTCGATGACTGAATCTGCAAGATTAACATCATCTGTGACAAGTACAATAGAGTTTTGGCTAGTACACTGATTTTTTGACAGAGTCATAGTTATTGAGGGAATTAAAAACATAGGTACATAATTTATCCAGCTATCTGCCACATTCTCTTTCCTTCCTTTTTTTTGCTAGTAAGTCTGCAACTTTGTTAGCTCGTTTGTCAACATGTTGAAAACCCAAAAAAGGAGCTGCAGACTTTACTTCTTCTAAGATTGCTATGCTTTGCCACTGGATTGATACTTATTTTCCTTGTAGATAGTTTATAGTTACCTGGTTGTCTCCTTCAATGACCAGATTTTGTAAGTTGTTCTTGTTGGCCCATTCTGTTGCGTGCAGAAGAGTCAAAGCTTCTGCTTCTTCTGCCGTGGATGTCCTGAACACTCCCATTGCTGCTCCTTTGCCAGTACCTAACCAATTGCGCAACACAAAGCCAAAACCTGCATTAGTATTTTTTGATAACCAAGAAGCATCACAATTAAATTTTATAGTATCTTTTGTGGAAATTTCCCAGTGAGGCAGTTGCACTATAATGTTTTTGTTGTTTTGTTCAACATTAATACTAGAATTGTGTCAATGCCAATATGCAAAGTGGCAAGAAATATCAGCAACTAACTGTTCTGGTGTTCTATTTTATTTTTCAAAAATTCTAAGGCATCTCTCTTTCCAAATAAGCTAGCATTTGGTTGCAGCCAAGGCCATGAGATATAATTGATGTCTCATTTCAACCAATCATTATGAAAAGACGAGGGTACCCAAATATACCTTTGAACAATAAAAGATAAGAGTTACTGCACATGTTCAAAATATGTCGACATCTTTACTTTGTAAATCCTTTTTCATATTTACAATCTTGGAACCGATTTGCCACACTTCCAAACGAGTTTAGAATTGGGTCATCTGACTTCCAAGAACTATATGATTGATTATCCTATCAAATCACCATTAATGGGTTTCACGGTTCTACCAAAACACAAAGCTTCAGTTCTACCTCCATGTGGGTACTAGGATCGGTCACACTAGCTTTCCAAAAATTGGTTGACTAGGTACTAGGATCGGTTACCACATAATTATGGCATTTAACTTGTAATCGGTTGTCATAGGATCCGGTACCAATTACTAAGAATTTTTGTACCTCTTACAAGGATCGATTCCACATGTTTGTCATCGGTTGCACCTCTTAGTAGGATCGGTTCTCCAATGTCTAGAGTTGGTCATACCAATTACAATATATCGATCATACCATCTCAGGTGATTACTTAAGATCGGTTTCACTAATAAAAGTCATACCAATACAAAAATCAGGCATTGTGAATAGTTTTACCAAGATACATAAACAAGTTATGAGCGGTTATACTAAACACACATATTGGTAATCCAAATATTTGCAATGAATAACAATACCAATAAGCCTAGTGATTTCCCTTTCGATTCACAAAACAAGTTTATGAATTGTACTTCCTTTAAACGAATGTAAAACATTGTTTCCTAGGAAGAAATGTTCACCCATACCCATACATAATCACAATAGCATTCATACGATTATGTAGATGTCTTATATATGAAGTTCAAAAGATAGACGTTATACTTCGTATTGTAATTCCTTAATACTATGTCTAACTAGAGTATAATCATTCACAGCTTCGCAGTTATGTTTTTAATATGCACGACTTGAAAGATCGTTAGGAATGAAACAGTTCAAGTTAAATATTACTAACCTCAAGAGGAAGGATGATATTGTCGATGTAGCTCTTTACTTCTTCACATTCTTCAAGTCTTCACGTAATACTTGTAAGTCTCATATCCTAGTAACTTTCTAGCTAACCTATACGAAGTTGACTCTAGTAAATAATCAAGCGACTCTTTAAATGAGTTTTGATTCACTAAAATATAACAACCAAACTTGGCATACCAACGCTTGGTGGGTTCAACCGAGCTATGCTCTAACACATTATAATCATCTAGGGATGAAGTGTTTGTAGTGTTAGAAATTATTCGTTGTGATGCCATTGGGGCTAAGTTCCAAACTGCCCTAGCATAATGACATTAAAAAAAGAGATGATAAGTGGATTCAATGGCTTGCTGACAGAAAATGCATTGTGCTTCCACATCCAGAACTGAACCCAATTTTTGTCTTGTTGGTGAAGTGTCTTGAAGACACTTCCAAGTAAACAGCTTTATTCTCTGGGAAGTATCCATACTCCATAATCCTTTCCAAAAGCTTTTTGTTTCAGGAGATACTGATCCCAAAGGATTTTGCAGTTTAGCATAAAGAGATTTTACAGAAAATTCACTATTTCTAGTGAGTAACCATCTCAATTTATCTTTTTTTCAGCATGCCATCATTAGAGGTATGTAATCTGATGTTCATTATTTCTGAAACTAGAAAATTATCAAATAAAGAAAGTAACAGTGATTCATTACACTTCTTTATGTCCTGATTTATCAAATCAGACACAAGTGTTAAATTGGAGTTGATAGTGATATAGTTAGCTAAAGGCTGATCTCTATTTGGTAACCATTTGTCATCCCAAATGTTGATAGAGAAGCCATTGCCTATTTCCCAAAAGCAGTATTATATGTTCTATTTTCTCTTTATAGGTTTTCGTATAGGTGAAGAGAGAGGAAAAACAATTTCACGGCCGCTTCTGCTGCTAAGATCAGCTTTGATCTTAGCAGTACCAGTCTCCAATCCTTCTTTATTAGCTTAGAACAATCTATTAGATTACATCCTTAAAAGAAAAGGGAAAAAGCAAACCCTAATCTTTCAACTTTCATCACCGACATCAAAACCCTAAATAACCTCCATGGATTTAGTAGAACTCATCGGCTAAATCCGCGATTCACCGGCCTTTAGCCTTCAATTAGGTCGTTGCTGCTTTTAATTAGTGATACCCTTTTTCTTTATGAAGATTTTAATCTAATTTTGTATGTTGTTGCTGAGATATGAAATTTCTATGGATGTTCCTCTCGGATCTGGTCTTCAACATCAATTCTTTCCGACCCTGATCTCTATCTGCACTTTGTTATTTCAAAATTGAGGTAAATCTCAGTTTGATTCAAAGCTCAACCTCCTGCTAGTCGATAAAGAAATTTTTGTTAATACCTATACATAATCTTTCTCATTACTGGTGTTGGATCTTGTTTTCCTACATTTTTAAAAAAAAAAAAAAAAAAAAAAAACCCTGAGATGCCCTTTGTTTGCCTTCACTTCTTTCATAAAACCCTTTGGTTAATTTTAAAGTACCTCAAACCTTGACATGATCTTTAAACCTGAAGTTGCAGTTGATTTTCAATCATAATATCATTTTGCCGCTTCGTATTTTGTAAACCTTTAATAATTGCTTTTGAGTTCTATTTTCTAAAGTTGTTTAGAGCCTTCCCTAGGCTAATGAAAGCCCCTTTTAACCTTTTACTTCCTCTCTGAACCTGTTTTTATGAAATTGAAAGGAAATTTTTTCAAACCAACAGTTTAATTTCAGCTAGTACTGTCGTTTAATTTGGTGTTGTTGGTGGTGTTCCTAGTGTTATTTTCTTCAAATTGCCTTGTTTATTCCCTTCAGTGTTACAATGTTTTCCTTGTGTTCTTTAATCTTTTTTGGAATTCAGTTTGATTAGGTTTGTTTGGGTCTTTTTTTGGTAAAGTTAGTCTTGTATTTCCAAGGTCCTAGAATTATCCTTGGAGTGTATTTTGATCAGGAATTGGATCCTTTTAAAAGATAACCTTGATTTGGTTTATCCAAACTTGTCTATGGGTCATCACAATTGAGCTTTAACTTGGGCATCCAAATAAAATTGCAGCTTCAATCTTCAACCTTCAGCAGTTAATCTCTCGCTTGTACCAAAATAAGAGGTAGCCAGCCAACGGAGAATTGCAACGGATTTTTAATTCTCTTCTACATCATCACATATTCGTCTGTAATGTCTTGTCCAAGGCGAAATATATCTCACAACTTGCAGCATAACAACTTCTCCCATGGAACCATGAATTTAGAATGATATCACAACTCTACAATTACTTTTTGCATAGCAGCAGCAAGCACAAATCCTAATTATGCGAATGAGCCAGTGAAATTGACTCCTCTACTCACATTTAGTCTCAGTTGCATTAGTTCTTTACTTTTAAGCAAATTGTTTTCCCTTTTAATTACAGTAGTGTACTTTATTTTGAGTCTCCGTTTCTTTTATAGTCTCTAGTATGTTTTTAGTAGTTGTAATCTCTGTCTTCTCTGGTATACACCGCCTGATGGACCAAGATGAAAAAAAATGAGACAGACAGTTAAATATCGGGGAATACACCATAGCATATGGACGCAATTGCATGACTAGCACCTTCAATCAAGCGCATCGAACACCTCTTCCATCATCGACACTCTTATGGACTCTACTGTGTCCATCAAAAGTACAACTTTTCTTGTAGAAAGCATTGAACGAAGGCCTTACGACCTTCGACTCCAACATCTCCCCCCGATGCAACTCTGATCCGGAGACCGCTGCTCATGTTCTGTTCCTCTATTTTGCTTCTTTAGATTCCTGGCATAACATTTCAATTGTAACTAATGAATCTTCGGGTATTATATACCCTCGTGTAATAGCCCTCTAAGTTTTCGTAATAAAATTCATGCTTCAAAAAAAAAAAAAAAAACAGAGTTATTCACCGGATATCTCTGGCGATTGAAAACCAGAGTTATTCACCGGATTTTTTCGTGCTGTTCATGTTTTTTTGATTTTCTTTTTCCTTTTCGTTTTTCCTTTTTTTCGATCCCTTTTTTGCTGGATTTCGTCGTTGTTTTCTCCCCTTTTCTTATCTTTTTAGGGTTTTTAAGTTTCTGGTTAGGGTTTCTCCTTTTCCATGCCTAGACGGACCAGAGTTTCTTCCTCCTAGATTCAGAAGGCTTCTTCTGATGTCGCACCCCATGAGATGATTGATGTTCCTTCGTCTTCATCCCACCCAGGCTTGTTGGATGTTGTAAGTTACTGCCATTGCCCTTTCAAGGGTTTTGATGGTTGCTGTGATGGTGTCAACGGTAGGGGATATGTGAAAGGATCGTTTCTCCAGCATTTGCAGAATAAACATCTCTTCAATGAAGAAAACATGACAATTTGCAGAGATTTAATTTCCACGGATTTTGGTGTTTACACGGATTGGGAGAAAGTTCTTGGTCTTCTTCGTATGTGGTTATGCGGCAAATACATGCATTTGCATGCCTGGAGGTTGCCCTGCAAGGGTAATGGGGGTGTTATCCATGGAGACGTCATTACATGACCTGCAAATGGTACCGACATGGATCTCATTCATGGATTGCCGAAACCAGCCGTTGTTTCAGCTGTGTCTTTTGCAGTACCTGATGTAGTCGACGAGAATGTCGCAGGGGGGACAAAACTTTCTTTGGAGCTGTTGAATATGGCTTTTCAGGGACGTTTCTCTACTGTATCATGCATTCCTCACCAATGTAGGTTAGCCTTCTCGAGAACTCTGAAGTTTTTTCTTGACAAAGTTCTGTCCATTCCAGCTAATATTTCAGCTTGGATTAGACTCCTTCTTCTCCCCATTGGCACCTTGCAGGTTTATGTACCCAAGTGTTCTGCCGAGGAGAAATCAAGTATTATAAGAAACTTCAAATTCAGGCAATTAACCAAGCCCTCTTGGACTGGAAGGATAACTCAGGCTGTTCTGCTTTGATTAGTAGATTGGTCCATAAGCCTGTACAAGTACCGTGTAAACAGTCGGTGAAAAATAAGCAAGACGCTGCCAACTTGGCAGCGTGTAGGAAGAAGATGAGTAGTGGGCATTTTTTAGCAGCCATCTAAGTGTTGTCTTCCATCGGTGTTGCTCCTCGCAACGAATCTACTTTGGCTGAATTACAAATAAAACACCCGGCTGCTCCACCCCCTTTATCCCTCTTGATACTGTTCGCGTCGACTCAATTGTGGTTGATTCCAAAGCTGTTCTCGGTGCTATCAAGAGTTTCTCTAAAGGAACGTCTTGCGGTCGAGACGGTTTGCATGCGCAACATTTAATGGATGCCTTGAGCGGTGCGGCATCAGCAGTGGCAGATGATTTGGTGTCTTCAATCACGGGGGTTGTCAATTTATTGCTGGCCGGAATTTGTCCCAAGAAGTTAGGTGAGTTCATAGCTAGTGCACCCCTAACTCCATTATTGAAGCCAGGCGGTGGTCTTAGGCCCATTGCCGTTGGTACCATTTGGCGTAGGTTGGTCTCTAAGATAGCGGCTTTCTCTATCGGCAATGACATGACTTATTACTTGGGTGATCATCAATTTGGTGTTGGTGTGCCGGTTGGTGGTGAGAGTATTTTACACGATGTAAATAGGTTGTTGGGGTTGAAAGGACAGTCTACCAACATGTCCATGCTGCTTGTTGACTTTTCAAATGTGTTCAACATGGTTAGTCGGACCCATCTTATTAAGGAAGTTCGTCTTCATTGCCCAGGTATTTCTCGGTGGGTGTAATTTTGCTATAGTAGGCCTGCAAGACTTTATTATGATCAATATATTTTTTGCTCCGCACTTGGTGTTCAGCAAGGGGATCCTCTTGGTCCATTGTTGTTTGCCTTGACACTCCATCCACTTGTGAAAACCATTGTCTCGCAGTGTAAGCTTGATTTGCATGCATGGTACCTTGATGACGGGACAATTGATCGGTTGTCAATCCTTCAAAAATAATTTCACTTTCTTACTCACTAAATTTAAATGCAGTACAAGGTAAGGAAGAGTTCGTATCCACAGAGAGGCAATTGTTGTTATGCAATTTTCAGTTTCTAAGGTAACCAAGGAGGGATGTTTGTTGTTTAAGCGAAATACTAAAGTAAAAATAAAATAGAGCAAAGCAAATAGTTGGAATAATCAATAAGGAGAAGATATTGGTCACGGGATAGTATCATTCACAAACATGTATTTTCATCAATGATTAGAATTGGTATTTTAATCTCTCATCTACTAATAGTCCTAGGATACCTTGATCGCAAGTATATCCCGCTAATTCCCTGTTTTCATCACAACCACATTAAAAGATGCATATGTGAATTCTTCCTAGAAAGCAACCTAAAGTGTAAAAGCACAATTAAGTTTAACTCCCTAAGAGCAATAAGTATTATGGAATAAGACTAATCAATGCAAACGAATGTGTAAAATCACTAATCGTTTTAACAAAAGTTATGATTCACTTGTGACTAGTAGGATATATCACTACAAGCACTACCCACAATTATGCTACTTAGAATCAAGGATAAACAACTTTTTCGTATTGAAAACCCTAATATAGCTTTAGAGATGAATGTAAATCGGATTGATTCCGGACTCAACCAAACAAACTATCAAATCATGTAACACTATTAATTGTGAATCACAAACAATAAAATATTGAGACAAAACTAATTCATTGAATCAAATAACATGTTGGAAATCAACTTTTATCCCATAACCAATAATATGTTTAGCTACTCATAGCTATGGAGTTCATCATAAAAATATTAATTGAAAAGAAGAAGATGAACAAAAGAAAACCCTAGAAGCGTAAACAAAACCGGCTCTCCAAAGTTCCAAGAAAAATATATGATAAAGTTGTAGAAGACTTTTCCTTTTTATAGCTTTTCTCTAACTTCTAAAATTAGGTCTTCATAGCCCAAAGTCCAAGTGGTCCACCAAGCCCATGTATGTGCAAATACCCATGTGAAAATATGACCCAAAAGAGGTCACCGGAAATCTGGTATTGTGGCCGGAAATTGGCCGGAATCCGGCACCGGAAAGTAGCTCAGGTGACCGGCAAAGTCCACCCGGTCACCAGTCAACGAGTCAACTCGGTCAACTCGGTCAAGGTCAGACCGAGTCAATTCACTGAGTCAGGGAGAGTCAGGGTCTGAGTTAGAGAGCTAGTCAGCTGAGCCCATGAATAAGCTGAGTTCTCTAGGCTGAGTGGGCTGACTTGCTTAGGCACGAGCCATTTTGCTTTGGCCGGATGTTGTGATGCACAATCCTTGTCTTTGCGCAAAGATAGCAAATCCAGCCATAATGGCCCTGGGCTACCAATTTTAGTTCATGCCTGCAAAGCTCCAAGTTTTCAGTCCAACATTCATTCATCCTGTGCCATCTCTGCGGTTGCATTTCAGGTCATAACTTGTCATCTCCTCCACTGAGTATCTCATGCCAGTCTTCTCAACATCATCAGCAAACATCACTCATTACACAGCACCACAACCTCTTCTAACTTCTTCACATCTCAGTTCACTGCCACAATTACGAACCCATATTTCCCTCGCAGCAATGTACTCTCACTCCATCAACTGCATCAATTCAGAAACTAGCCCTTATGCACATCTCTGTGTGACAACTCAATCCTCCTTGTAACTCAATATCTCAGTCGACGGCAGCCACCAAAACCTCCATCAGCACTGACTTTGTAGCTGCATTGAGCCATAACTGCCATCATTTCCAGCTCAATATCATTCCCTATAAACCTCATTAAATCCACCTGCAATTTCATATTCTCTATAACTAACGGCAACAACTTCTTGTTCAACAGTACCACCATTTAGCTTGCAGACCTGCAATCTTCCATCAAGTCAATCTCCACTGCCATTTGCAGCCCAGCCGTTGCACTTGTAACCTAAGCATTCATCTAGACAGCAAAACCTCAATCTGTAGTTTCATTCTTCTCTTCTGCCAGCACCAGGCACAAACCCATAATACCCATTTCTGAGATTCCATTTGTAGCCAACATTTATTCCACCGAGAACCCAAGCTTAGCTTCATGCCATTCCCAGCTACCGTCTATCCATGACTACACATTGTCACATCTATCTCACTTCAGTCCAAGCTCCCCGCAACATTCTTCCATCTCGGCGGCACACAAGCCCGGTTCCTATAGTTGCACTTCCCTGTACAAACATCTCAGCACAAGACCATTCAAGCCATTCTCATGCTCAAACCTGCAATTCAGTAACTCCACCACACAAGTACATACCACCACCAGCTGCTTTCTCACCATTTCCTGCAATACATTGCACCAGAACCATTCATAATTTTGTTCACAGCTTATCAATTCAAGCCACGACTTAATCTGTCAAAGCCTTGAAGCTCAACTCACTCCAGCTTAGACTAGCAACCCATTTATTGTTCTTTTGATTGCACTCTCATCCTTCCCTTGAACAACATCACTTAAACTCAAGCCAACCCCTGTGACCAGCTTGACCCCAAATAGAAGCTTCTTCTTAGTTTCTTTACATTACATCCTGCAATTCCTCAGCTTCATTCTGATTCCATTCTTTCATCATCTCCCTGCCTGGACTGCAACTCAACTTATCACCATCTCCTGAACATCTCTCTACCCCTTCTTTATTCCATCTCAAGCCTTCTTAACAATACTACCAGCACCAATCTCCAGCTGCATCTCAAAGTCAAGCCATCTACATACCCCATGAGTATCAGTGGCTCACATTCATCCCAGATCTGAATTCAAACACATCTGTGCAACTTTGTTGGCTCAAATTCTCGAATTCCTCTCACTGTAACTCAATTCCAACATATACCCATGATCATCAACACCTTAATCAACCTTAACCCCATCGAATCAATCAGCAGAACCATTTTCAATTCATACTCATATGAAACCCTAACCTCCATTAACCAATAGTAACAATAGTAGTTGTTTCTTCATTTCATGCTCTTGACTGCATCAGAAGCGAACCCCCATCGATCTTCATTTTTCTATCAAACCCTTATTTCCATCTCTGGGTTATTAAACATAAACAGAACCGAATCCTCCTTCTCTCTGCAACAGACTTAATGGTTCTTCTCATTCTGATTTTCATCCATCAACACTGTCAATAATTTCATCTGCATCTAATGAACCCTGAAACCACAGATTCGACTCCAAATTAACTCAGAATGGATCAACAACTTCCAAGTGCTTCATTTCATAGATTTAATGTCTCCCCCATCGTCTTGAATCGATAACAGTGAACATCATCATCATCTCGAGTCTCAATTTCATGAATCTGCCGAAACCCCTTCAATCTCTTCTCGATTTGCTCTCGAAATCGTTCTCTCTTTAACAGCAGCCGTTCTCATCTCTGAATGAGATAAATTTCATAAAGACAAAAAAAATTGAGAAGAGAAACATTTTCTCGTTTTCAGGTCTAGGTAATGAGAAGAAATGTTAGAAGCCCCCAGTAAATCAATATGGGCCACCTTAGCAAGCTAGCTCAGCTGGCTACCCCTTCTCCTAAAATAGACTCCGCATATCCTTCACCCGTGAAATGATGTTTCCAGTCCTTTCGCTCCACATGAGTAGTTTCTCCTTCTTTTGATCCAAATGACTCCAAAGTACCTAGAATACTCAAAAACAAACATAAGGGATGCATTTCACAAGGATAATAGCAAAGAAAGCATCAATACTAGATATAAAATTAGGTGTTTTACAACACCTATCAGATTCCCCCACACTTAGACTTTGCTAGTCCTCGAGCAAATCAAACAAAACAAAACTTATTCTAAAGAATACAAACAACTCCGTGTCGTCGATGCTACGGTCACTTTTAGCATAAATAACAAGCCTTTGAACCCCTAGGTGTCCCTAGTGGACGAGTTATAGTCTCGTGACTAGAGATATACCCACAAAACCTATTTTTCCAACTTACTAGTTCTCCGTAATGATAGCATCCAACGCGCTAAGAAGATATAGAGATTCTGCACACTAGTCATAAGAAGTTAGACACATAAATGAACACAATCTCATTCTTAAAAGTTGAGAGAGAAATAACCATCCCTTCTCGACAAAAATTCGGGTTCGGAGTGATCGAAAGTCTCGACTCTGCCTCACAAGAAAGGGTTTTATGAAGTTTCTCTCAATAATAAACAGCTTTTTATGGGTCACACATGTGTCCAGGTTGGAATGAAGAGAGAATCCTGCAACACGTTGAATGGTAGGAAGGCAAAACCCTCCGAATATTTTGAAAACCCACATCTTTTATAATTTTGAAAACCCATTTTTCTGACGATCTCTTCGAAAGGAAATCAACCACTTAACGAAGGTGGGAATATGCTTACTTACTTCGTTATACGGTTCAACGTGCAGCTAGCACCACTCTCACAGCATCCATAGAAACGTCTTCGGTCTTCAATCGTTGTCTTCATCTTCGTCTTCGGTCTTCAACTCTTGATGATAACTCTTGAACTTCGTAGAATCTTGACAATATGATTCTTTCCTCTAATTTCTTATTGCTTGAAACTTCATTATAGATATTCCTTCTTCCCTTGGCTTTATTGGAAAAATACAAAACTAAAAACGAACTATACAAACCCAAAATAAATATATAGTTTTTTTTTTATTTAAATTTTTTTTTTGAAATATAAAAATAAAACAAATACAAAATAAAAACGAAATAAAACAATAAAACTACTAATGAACCTAAGAAATTTTCTCTTGTCTTTATTTTTTTTTTTATTTTTTTTATTTTTTTTATTTTTTTATTTTTTGAGACAAGAGAAAGAAACACAAACTGAAAATACAAATAAAAATGCAAGTACAAAGGCCATGGTGTAAGTACTTTACCGCTTGATTCTTCACAACTTATATGTCTTGATATCATAAACTTCTCGAACTCTCATCCTTGATAATTTTTACTCTTGTACAATAGTCTTCAACTTATAAAAATTCTGCTCCTTGTTTTGTTGCTTTACTTGAATCTAAAATATGCTCAATTCTGTACCGTTGCTTGTAAACCTCGAACGTGTTCAACTTTCCTTCAAATTTGTGATGCTCCTCTTGTTGATGATGATGGTGTTTCTATGGACTTGTTGGTGTAGAGAGAGATAAAGTGGATGGTGCTAACTGCGAACAAGATTACAAGTGGTATGTAAGTTAGCAATTCGATGTCACCAACATGGTTGATAAAAAATAGCACTCAAGAGATCAAAATAGTGCTTCTATGGTGGGAGGTTGGGCAGCTCACCATTCTGCCCGGAATTAACGTACGGTGACACACACTCTAAAAGCACAAATTTAGACAGGTACAATGAATTGAAGGTTGGTGCCTCACATTATGTAACATGGGTAGTCTCCACTATAGGGGATCACCGCTCTAATACCGAATTTCAGTCTGCACCTTATTTGCCCTTTGGCATGGTTAAATCCAACTTTAACTCTCATACAATTAAGAAACCCGATCATGTTCTCTGTCATCTCTAAGTTCAGTCACTATTATGAGATTCTCGATGTAATCTTAGCGACATGTATACTATGTGACTCTAAACTAACCATAAGTTGGAGTTTTCTTATTCACTAGTTTACACAAAAGTTGAAAATTTCAAAAATTTACAACGCAAACCACTCCCCACACTTAAACTTTACATTGTCCTCAATGTAAATTGAATCGTCCAAAGTAAGTCAAGGTGGGAAATTCTAACAAGAAATCAGAAAAAATAAAAAACAAGACAAGAAAAAACTAAAAACAAGACAAGAAATAAATACAAGACAAGAAATACTCATCCTTTGGGTTGCCTCCCAATTAGCGCTTGGTTTAAAGTCGTCGGCCGACTATCTCCTTGCTTTCTACGACTCCTCCAGAGGGAGTACATCCACAAAGTTAACTCCTTCCACCACTTCGGAAGTGAAATTCTCATAATATGGTTTCAACCGGTGCCCATTAAATTTAAGTTCTTTACCTGTAGCTATGCTACGAATTTCCACTGCACCATGAGAAAACACATTAGTAACAATAAAAGGTCCGATCCATCGTGACCTTAATTTACCCGAAAATAAATGCAAGCGAGAATTAAACAAAAGCACTTTCTGCCCTATGCAAAATTGTTTTCTAGAAATCATGTTATCATGAAATGCCTTCGTCTTTTCCTTATAAATGCGCGAGCTTTCAAATGCATCATTGCGAAGCTCCTCTAGATCTTGGAGTTGTAACTTCCTTTGCTTTCCAGCCCCATCCATCTCCATGTTGCATTGCTTAATAGCCCAAAACGCCTTATGCTCAATTTCAACGGGTAAGTGACAAGGTTTACCATACACATGCCTAAATGGAGACATCCCTATAGGTGTTTTATATGCGGTTCTATACGCCCACAAAGCATCATTAAGTCGCATGCTCCAATCCTTCCTTGTTGGGTTCACTGTCTTTTCTAGAATAGATTTCACCTCCCGATTAGACACCTCGGCTTGTCCATTGGTTTGGGGATGATAAGGTGTTGCAATCTTGTGCGACACATTGTACTTCGTCAACAAGCTTTATAAAATCCTGTTTTTGAAGTGAGAACCCCCATCGATAATTATGGCTCTTGGAATTCCAAACCTTGCAAAAATATTAGCTTGCACAAAATCTGAAACCACTTTAGAATCATTAGTTGGGATGGCTTTAGCTTCCACCCATTTCGAGACATAATCAACCGCAAGTAAGATATAAAAATTCCCATGGGATTTGACAAAAGGCCCCATAAAATCAATACCCCATACATCAAAAACTTCAATAAATTGAATAAAAGTTTGTGGCATTTGATTTCGGGCACCTAGATTGCCGGTTCTTTGACACCTATCACAAGTTTTACAAAATATATGTGCATCCTTAAACAAAGTTGGCCAATAAAAACCACTTTCAAGTACCTTGTGAGCGGTTCTCTTACTCCCAAAATGTCCTCCACAAGCATAAGAGTGACAAAAAGACAAGATAGAATTAAATTCAGATTCGGGAACGCACCTTCGTATTACTTGGTCACTACCATGTTTCATAAGTATGGATCATCCCATATGTATTGGTTCCCTAACTTCTTAAGTTTGTCCCTCTCAGCACGAGACAAGTTCTTTGGGATTTGTTTAGAAACTAAGTAATTAACAATATCGGCATACCATGGTTCTCCAAAGGCAATTGAGAATAGTTGCTCATCCGGGAAACTTTCACGCAACGGGATAGTCTCCTTGTCCACAGCAAGTCGTCTCAAGTGATCCGCAACGGTGTTCTCAATTCCTTTCTTGTCTTTGATTTCAATATCAAACTCTTGCAAGAGTAAAATCCACCGTATGAGCCTCGGTTTCGCCTCTTTCTTTGTAAGCAAGTACTTAAGCGCTGCATGATCAGAAAAGACAACAACTTTTGTACCAATTAGATAAGAGCGAAACTTTTCTAAAGCAAAAACAATGGCCAATAACTCTTTTTCAGTGGTTGTGTAGTTTTGTTGGGCCTCATTTAACGTTCTAGAAGCATAATAAATGGCATGAGGAAGCTCCCCACACGTTGCCCAAGCACCGCACCAACCGCATAGTCACTTGCATCATACATGAGCTCAAAAGGCTTGCTCCAATCCGGTGGTTTAATGATAGGGGCTGAAATCAAAAGTTCTTTCAAACGATTGAATGCCACCATACATTTTTCATCAAAGTTAAAAACCACATCTTTTTGCAATAAGTTACAAAGTGGTGATGCTATTTTGGAAAATTCCTTGATGAATCTACAATAGAAACCTGCATGACCAAGAAAAGAACGTATCTCCCTCACCGTAGTGGGAGGGGTTAGAGCACGAATAAGGTCTATCTTAGATTTATCGACTTCCAAGCCTTTAGAAGATATTATATGGCCTAAAACTATGCCATGAGTTACCATGAAATGGCACTTCTCCCAATTTAGCACAAGATTTGTTTCAACACATCGTTCAAGGATTAGAGACAAATTGTTCAAGCAAAGGTCAAATGAATCACCAAAGACACTAAAGTCATCCATGAACACTTCGATTATGTTTTCAACATATTCCGAAAAGATACTTACCATACACCTTTGAAAAGTAGCTGGAGCATTGCATAAGCCAAAAGGCATCCTTCTATAAGCAAAAGTACCGAAAGGACAAGTGAAAGTGGTTTTCTCTTGGTCCTCCGGTGCTATCACAACTGATTATAACTTTGAATAGCCATTAAGAAAGCAATAATAAGAGTGTCCAGCTAAACGTTCAAGCATTTGATCAATAAAAGGCAATGGAAAATGATCTTTCCTAGTGGTGGCATTCAATTTCCTGTAATCAATACAAACCCTCCAACCGGTTTGCACACGAGTTGGGACAAGTTTATTCTTATCATTCTCCACCACTGTCACACCCGATTTCTTTGGTACTACTTGTACCGGGCTCACCCACTTGCTATCGGATATGGGGTAGATAACACCCACTTCCAAAAGCTTGAGTATCTCCTTTTTCACAACTTCCATCATGGGAGGATTCAAACGACGTTGTGCTTCCCTTGTAGGCTTTACATCGTCCTCCAAATGAATTTTGTGCATACAAACGGCAGGGCTTATACCCTTGATATCGGCAATTGTCCATCCTATGGCCGTCTTGTACTTCCTTAGCACCCTTAGAAGTTTTTGCTCCTGTAAATCATTAAGTTCATTAGAAACAATCACATGTAACTCTTCATTATCACCCAAGTACAAGTACTTTAGGTGGTCGGGAAGAGGTTTCAATTCTAACTTTGGAGATTTAACAATTGAAGGTACAAGCTTTTCATCACTTTGCATGGTAAAGAAATAAAAGAGATATTATGAGTTTAGGGCATCCTTGTAGTGAATTAAGATCACCAAGGGCTTCCTTGACTTCATTACCACACTCTACACCATTATCCATGGATGTAGTTAACACGGTTTCCAAAGCATCATCACCGTTTAATTCAAACATTTGTTGTGCCAATGAATCCATAACATCAATGGAGAAACAAGAGTGGACATCACTAGGATATCTCATCGTCTCGAAAATGTTGAAACGTATTGTTTCTCCATCAAACTCCATAGTTAGCGTTCCCTTATCCACATCAATTATGGTTTTCGCCGTTTTCATGAAGGGACGCCCAAGTATCAATGGAAGAGACGAGTCCGGTGAACCTTCATCCATCTCTAACACACAAAAGTCAGCTGGAAATACAAGTTGATTAACCTGCACAAGAACATCCTCAACAATACCCATTGGGTAGACATTAGAGCGATCGGCTAATTGCAATACAATTTCAGCCTTTTTAAGAGGACCAAGATCAAGTGAATTATACATTGACGCAGGCATAACATTAACGGATGCACCTAAATCCAACATAGATTTATTAAATGTTGTGTTACCAATTGTGACGGGAATGTCAAAACTACCGGGATCCTTGCACTTAAGTGGGAGTTTGTGTTGTAAGATTGCCGAAGCATTCTCCCCCACACTAAGCACTTCATTACCTTTGAGCCTTTGTTTGTTGGTACACAAGTCCTTCAACACCTTTGCATACTTTGGTACTTGCTTAATAGCATCAATGAGTGGTATGTTCACATGGATCTTCTTTAGAACGTCTAAAATCTCCTTTTCTAGTTCCGCCTTCTTAGAACTTGCAAATCTGCGAGGAAAAGGTAAAGGAGGAACATAAGTAGAAACCGGAGTTTTAGAGTTAGGAATAGGTACCTCAGAAGTTTGGTGAGAATCCTCATTATTCTCCTCCAAAACAGGTTCCTTTGGTGTTTCCACCTTGCCCGAATCAGTAACTTCGGGTTGCACAAGTTGTGTACCACTTCTCAACGTAATAGCATTTACACCCTCTTTTGGGTTAATAGGTTGAGAAGGGAGTTTCCCACTATTTTGTGCCTTCAATTGGTTCAACTCAATAGCCATGGAGCCCATTTGTGTTTGCAACTCCTTAATAGCACTCTTAGTTTCCTGTTGACTCTCTTTAAACATGGTAGAAATACCTTGCATCATTGTTTAAAGCTTTGAATCAATATCAGAACCTTGATTTTGCATTGATTGTTGTGCTTGTGGTTCTTTGAAATTGTTGTCTCGGCTGGAATTGTTGTTGTTGAGGTTGAAATCCACTTGAAAAGTTGAAGGTAGGTTGTTGAACCGCTCCTTGCTTGTTGGCATAGCTAAAATTGGAGTGATCTCTCCATCCCGGATTGTAAGTGTTTGAGTAGGGATCATACCGTCTTTGTTGATTTGGAAAGATCGCATTAGCTTGCTCGTCCTCATAAGTTTGAGAAGAACTTGGTATCACCGTGGCTGCAACTTGTTGCATCATTGACGACATGTTACCCATTTGTTGACGAAGTTCCTCCACCTCGCTCACTTCATTCACCCTTCTTAGAATCACATCCGAACCACGACCCAAGAATTGTTGGGAGTTCGCTGCCATATTTTCAATCAACTCTTTAGCTTGTGCCACCGTCTTGCTAACTAGTGCACCACCACCCGCAGCGTCAATAAGATTCCTATCACTTGATTGAAGTCCTTCATAGAAGTATTGGATGATCATAGCGTCACTAAATTGGTGGTGAGGACAGCTTGCCACTAATCTCTTGTATCGTTCCCAACATTCATATAAGGATTCTCCCACGTTTTGCTTCATCCCACAAATCTCCTTGCGAATTTGAGTAGCCTTTGATGCAGGAAAATATCTCTCTAAAAAGAGTTTCTTCAACCCATTCCATGTTGTGACACTTCCGGGAGGTAAATAGTACAACCAATCCTTAGCACTATCCATTAAAGAGAAACGGAAAACTTTCAACATTGCACCATCCGCCTCTACATCCGCTGGAAGCATAGCCATGACAATGGTGTGGAAGTCCATAAGATGTTTGTTTGGATCTTCATTCACCATGCCATGGAACTTTGGTAATTCTCTAAGAAACCCCGGCTTAATCTCAAAAGTAGAGTTCGTTTGAATATACCCCTGTTGTGTATCAAGCCTATGAGAAGCTAAGTCCTTGAGTGAACGATTTGCATCACCCATTGCTCCTTCTTCTTCAACTTGTGGTTCGTCTACGATTGGAACCTCTTGTTCTCCTTCTATTTGTACTTCTCCTTCCACTTTTAACTCTAGATTTTCTGTTGCGCCTTGACTTGGTTGGAGTATTGTGCCTCTTCGAGTAGCTATCCCGCACCTTGGATAATTCCAATCTTTAGAAGCCGGGGATTAGGTACACGAAAACAATTCTCCCAAACAAGTGAGAAACAAGACAAGAACCGAAAAACAAAGATAAAAGCAGAAATTGAAAAAAGAAACTAAAAACTTAATAACAAGCCGTATGCCTCCCCGGCAACGGCGCCAAAATTTGATCGGTTGTCAATCCTTCAAAAATAATTTCACTTTCTTACTCACTAAATTTAAATGAAGTACAAGGTAAGGAAGAGTTCGTATCCACAGAGAGGCAATTGTTGTTATGCAATTTTCAGTTTCTAAGGTAACCAAGGAGGGATGTTTGTTGTTTAAGCGAAATACTAAAGTAAAAATAAAATAGAGCAAAGCAAATAGTTGGAATAATCAATAAGGAGAAGATATTGGTCACGGGATAGTATCATTCACAAACATGTATTTTCATCAATGATTAGAATTGGTATTTTAATCTCTCATCTACTAATAGTCCTAGGGTACCTTGATCGCAAGTATATCCCGCTAATTTCCTGTTTTCATCACAACCACATTAAAATATGCATATGTGAATTCTTCCTAGAAAGCAACCTAAAGTGTAAAAGCACAATTAAGTTTAACTCCCTAAGAGCAATAAGTATTATGGAATAAGACTAATCAATGCAAACGAATGTGTAAAAGCACTAATCGTTTTAACAAAAGTTATGATTCACTTGTGACTAGTAGGATATATCACTACAAGCACTACCCACAATTATGCTACTATAGAATCAGGGATAAACAACTTTTTCGTATTGAAAACCCTAATATAGCTCTAGAGATGAATGTAAATCGGATTGATTAGGACTCAACCAAACAAACTATCAAATCATGTAACACTATTAATTGTGAATCACAAACAATAAAATATTGAGACAAAACTAATTCATTGAATCAAATAACATGTTGGAAATCAACTTTTATCCCATAACCAATAATATGTTTAGCTACTTATAGCTATGGAGTTCATCATAAAAATATTAATTGAAAAGAATAAGATGAACAAAAGCAAACCCTAGAAGCGTAAACAAAACCGGCTCTCCAAAGTTCCAAGAAAAATATATGATAAAGTTGTAGAAGACTTTTCCTTTTTATAGCTTTTCTCCAACTTCTAAAATTAGGTCTTCATAGCCCAAAGTCCAAGTGGTCCACCAAGCCCATGTATGTGCAAATACCCATGTGAAAATATGACCCAAAAGAGGTCGCCGGAAATCTGGCATTGTGGCCGGAAATTAGCCGGAATCCGGCACCGGAAAGTAGCTCAGGTGACCGGCAAAGTCCACCCGGTCACCAGTCAACGAGTCAACTCGGTCAACTCGGTCAAGTTCAGACCGAGTCAATTCACTGAGTCAGGGAGAGTCAGGGTCTGAGTTAGAGAGCTAGTCAGCTGAGCCAGACCATGAATAAGCTGAGTTCTCTAGGCTGAGTGGGCTGACTTGCTAAGGCCTGAGCCATTTGCACTGGCCAGATGTTGTGATGCACAATCCTTGTGCTGCAGCATAGCAAATCCAGCCATAATGGCCCTGGGCTACCAATTTTAGTTCATGCCTGCAAAGCTCCAAGTTTTCAGTCCAACATTCATTCATCCTGTGCCATCTCTGCGGTTGCATTTCAGGTCATAACTTGTCATCTCCTCCACTGAGTATCTCATGCCAGTCTTCTCAACATCATCAGCAAACATCACTCATTACACAGCACCACAGCCTCTTCTAACTTCTTCACATCTCAGTTCACTGCCACAATTGCGAACCCATATTTCCCTCGCAGCAACGTACTCTCACTCCATCAACTGCATCAATTCAGAAACTAGCCCTTATGCACATCTGTGACAGCAACTCAATCCTCCTTGTAACTCAATATCTCAGTCGACGGCAGCCACCAAAACCTCCATCAGCACTGACTTTGTAGCTGCATTGAGCCATAACTGCCATCATTTCCAGCTCAATATCATTCCCTGTAAACCTCATTAACTCCACCTGCAATTTTATATTCTCTGTAACTAACGGCAACAACTTCTTGTTCAACAGTACCACCATTTAGCTTGCAGACCTGCAATCTTCCATCAAGTCAATCTCCACTGCCATTTGCAGCCCAGCCGTTGCACATGTAACCTAAGCATTCATCTAGACAGCAAAACCTCAATTTGTAGTTTCATTCTTCGCTTCTGCCAGCACCAGGCACAAACCCATAATACCCATTTCTGAGATTCCAGCTGTAGCCAACATTTACTCCACTAAGAACCCAAGCTTAGCTTCATGCCATTCCCAGCTACCGTCTATCCGCAGCTACACATTGTCACATCTATCTCACTTCAGTCCAAGCTCCCTGCAACATTCTTCCATCTCAGCGGCACACAAGCCCAGTTCCTATAGTTGCACTTCCCTGTACAAACATCTCAGCACAAGACCATTCAAGCCATTCTCATGCTCAAACCTGCAATTCAGTAACTCCACCACACAAGTACATACCACCACCAGCTGCTTTCTCACCATTTCCTGCAATACATTGCACCAGAACCATTCATAATTTTGTTCACAGCTTATCAATTCAAGCCACGACTTAATCCGTCAAAGCCTTGAAGCTCAACTCACTCCAGCTTAGACTAGCAACCCATTTATTGTTCTTTTGATTGCACTCTCATCCTTTCCCTGAACAACATCACTTAAACTCAAGCCAACCCCTGTGACCAGCTTGACCCCAAATAGAAGCTTCTTCTTAGTTTCTTTACATTACATCCTGCAATTCCTCAGCTTCATTCTGATTCCATTCTTTCATCATCTCCCTGCCTGGACTGCAACTCAACTTATCACCATCTCCTGAACATCTCTCTACCCCTTCTTTATTCCATCTCAAGCCTTCTTAACAATACTACCAGCACCAATCTCCAGCTGCATCTCAAAGTCAAGCCATCTACATACCCCATGAGTATCAGTGGCTCACATTCATCCCAGATCTGAATTCAAACACATCTGTGCAACTTTGTTGGCTCAAATTCTCGAATTCCTCTCACTGTAACTCAATTCCAACACATACCCATGATCATCAACACCTTAATCAACCTTAACCCCATCGAATCAATCAGCAGAACCATTTTCAATTCATACTCATATGAAACCCTAACCTCCATTAACCAATAGTAAAAATAGTAGTTGTTTCTTCATTTCATGCTCTTGACTGCATCAGAAGCGAACCCCATCGATCTTCATTTTTCTATCAAACCCTTATTTCCATCTCTCGGGTTATTAAACATAAACAGAACCGAATCCTCCTTCTCTCTCGCAATGAGACTTAATGGTTCTTCTCATTCGATTTTCATCCATCAACACCATCAATAATTTCATCTCGCATCTAATGAACCCCTGAAACCACAGATTCGACTCTAAATTAACTCAGAATGGATCAACAACTTCCAAGTGCTTCATTTCATAGCTTTAATGTCTCCCCATCGTCTTGAATCGATAACGTTGAACATCATCATCATCTCGAGTCTCAATTTCATGAATGCGAAACCCCTTCAATCTCTTCTCGATTTGCTCTCGAAATCGTTCTCTCTTTTAATAAAGTACCGTTCTCATCTCTGAATGAGATAAATTTCATAAAGACAAAAAAATTGAGAAGAGAAACATTTTCTCGTTTTCAGGTCTAGGTAATGAGAAGAAATGTTAGAAGCCCCCAGTAAATCAATATGGGCCACCTTAGCAAGCTAGCTCGGTGGCTACCCCTTCTCCTAAAATAGACTCCGCATATCCTTCACCCGTGAAATGATGTTTCCAGTCCTTTCGCTCCACATGAGTAGTTTCTCCTTCTTTTGATCCAAATGACTCCAAAGTACCTAGAATACTCAAAAACAAACATAAGGGATGCATTTCACAAGGATAATAGCAAAGAAAGCATCAATACTAGATATAAAATTAGGTGTTTTACAACACCTATCAGATTCCCCCACACTTAGACTTTGCTAGTCCTCGAGCAAATCAAACAAAACAAAACTTATTCTAAAGAATACAAACAACTCCGTGTCGTCGATGCTACGGTCACTTTTAGCATAAATAACAAGCCTTTGAACCCCTAGGTGTCCCTAGTGGACGAGTTATAGTCTCGTGACTAGAGATATACCCACAAAACCTATTTTCCAACTTACTAGTTCTCCGTAATGATAGCATCCAACGCGCTAAGAAGATCTGAGAGATTCTGCACACTAGTCATAAGAAGTTAGACACATAAATGAACACAATCTCATTCTTAAAAGTTGAGAGAGAAATAACCATCCCTTCTCGACAAAAATTCGGGTTCGGAGTGATCGAAAGTCTCGACTCTGCCTCACAAGAAAGGGTTTTATGAAGTTTCTCTCAATAATAAACAGCTTTTTATGGGTCACACATGTGTCCAGGTTGGAATGAAGAGAGAATCCTGCAACACGTTGAATGGTAGGAAGGCAAAACCCTCCGAATGTTTTGAAAACCCACATCTTTTATAATTTTGAAAACCCATTTTTCTGACGATCTCTTCGAAAGGAAATCAACCACTTAAAGAAGGTGGGAATATGCTTACTTACTTCGTTATCCGTTTGACGTGCAGCTAGCACCACTCTCACAGCATCCATAGAAACGTCTTCGGTCTTCAATCGTTGTCTTCATCTTCGTCTTCGGTCTTCAACTCTTGATGATAACTCTTGAACTTCGTAGAATCTTGACAATATGATTCTTTCCTCTAATTTCTTGTTGCTTGAAACTTCATTATAGATATTCCTTCTTCCCTTGGCTTTATTGGAAGAATACAAAACTAAAAACGAACTATACAAACCCAAAATAAATATATTTTTTTTTTTTTTTTTTTTTATTTAAATTTTTTTTTTGAAATATAAAAATAAAACAAATACAAAATAAAAACGAAATAAAACAATAAAACTAGTAATGAACCTAAGAAATTTTCTCTTGTCTTTATTTTCTCTTGTCTTTATTTTTTTTATTTTTTATTTTTTTATTTTTTTTTGAGACAAGAGAAAGAAACACAAACTGAAAATACAAATAAAAATGCAAGTACAAAGGCCATGGTGTAAGTACTTTACCGCTTGATTCTTCACAACTTATATGTCTTGATATCATAAACTTCTCGAACTCTCATCCTTGATAATTTTTACTCTTGTACAATAGTCTTCAACTTATAAAAATCCTGCTCCTTGTTTTGTTGCTTTACTTGAATCTAAAATATGCTCAATTCTGTACCGTTGCTTGTAAACCTCGAACGTGTTCAACTTTCCTTCAAATTTGTGATGCTCCTCTTGTTGATGATGATGGTGTTTCTATGGACCTGTTGGTGTAGAGAGAGATAAAGTGGATGGTGCTAACTGCGAACAAGATTACAAGTGGTATGTAAGTTAGCAATTCGATGTCACCAACATGGTTGATAAAAAATAGCACTCAAGAGATCAAAATAGTGCTTCTATGGTGGGAGGTTGGGCAGCTCACCATTCTGCCCGGAATTAACGTACGGTGACACACACTCTAAAAGCACAAATTTAGACAGGTACAATGAATTGAAGGTTGGTGCCTCACATTATGTAACATGGGTAGTCTCCACTATAGGGGATCACTGCTCTAATACCGAATTTCAGTCTGCACCTTATTTGCCACTGGCATGGTTAAATCCAACTTTAACTCTCATACAATTAAGAAACCCGATCATGTTCTCTGTCATCTCTAAGTTCGGTCACTATTATGAGATTCTCGATGTAATCTTAGCGACATGTATACTATGTGACTCTAAACTAACCATAAGTTGGAGTTTTCTTATTCACTAGTTTACACAAAAGTTGAAAATTTCAAAAATTTACAACGCAAACCACTCCCCACACTTAAACTTTACATTGTCCTCAATGTAAATTGAATAAATCCAAAGTAAGTCAAGGTGGGAAATTCTAACAAGAAATCAGAAAAAATAAAAAACAAGACAAGAAAAAACTAAAAACAAGACAAGAAATAAATACAAGACAAGAAATACTCATCCTTTGGGTTGCCTCCCAATTAGCGCTTGGTTTAAAGTCGTCGACCCGACTATCTCCTTGCTTTCTACGACTCCTCCGGAGGAGTACATCCACAAAGTTAACTCCTTCCACCACTTCGGAAGTGAAATTCTCATAATATGGTTTCAACCGGTGCCCATTAAATTTAAGTTCTTTACCTGTAGCTATGCTACGAATTTCCACTGCACCATGAGAAAACACATTAGTAACAATAAAAGGTCCGATCCATCGTGACCTTAATTTACCCGAAAATAAATGCAAGCGAGAATTAAACAAAAGCACTTTCTGCCCTATGCAAAATTGTTTTCTAGAAATCATGTTATCATGAAATGCCTTCGTCTTTTCCTTATAAATGCGCGAGCTTTCAAATGCATCATTGCGAAGCTCCTCTAGATCTTGGAGTTGTAACTTCAACTTTTGTACTTAAGCGCTGCATGATCAGAAAAGACAACAACTTTTGTACCAATTAGATAAGAGCGAAACTTTTCTAAAGCAAAAACAATGGCCAATAACTCTTTTTCAGTGGTTGTGTAGTTTTGTTGGGCCTCATTTAACGTTCTAGAAGCATAATAAATGGCATGAGGAAGCTTCCCCACACGTTGCCCAAGCACCGCACCAACCGCATAGTCACTTGCATCATACATGAGCTCAAAAGGCTTGCTCCAATCCGGTGGTTTAATGATAGGGGCTGAAATCAAAAGTTCTTTCAAACGATTGAATGCCACCATACATTTTTCATCAAAGTTAAAAACCACATCTTTTTGCAATAAGTTACAAAGTGGTGATGCTATTTTGGAAAAGTCCTTGATGAATCTACGATAGAAACCTGCATGACCAAGAAAAGAACGTATCTCCCTCACCGTAGTGGGAGGGGTTAGAGCACGAATAAGGTCTATCTTAGATTTATCGACTTCCAAGCCTTTAGAAGATATTATATGGCCTAAAACTATGCCATGAGTTACCATGAAATGGCACTTCTCCCAATTTAGCACAAGATTTGTTTCAACACATCGTTCAAGGATTAGAGACAAATTGTTCAAGCAAAGGTCAAATGAATCACCAAAGACACTAAAGTCATCCATGAACACTTCGATTATGTTTTCAACATATTCTGAAAAGATACTTACCATACACCTTTGAAAAGTAGCTGGAGCATTGCATAAGCCAAAAGGCATCCTTCTATAAGCAAAAGTACCGAAAGGACAAGTGAAAGTGGTTTTCTCTTGGTCCTCCGTTGCTATCACAATCTGATTATAACCTGAATAGGCATTAAGAAAGCAATAATAAGAGTGTCCAGCTAAACGTTCAAGCATTTGATCAATAAAAGGCAATGGAAAATGATCTTTCCTAGTGGTGGCATTCAATTTCCTGTAATCAATACAAACCCTCCAACCGGTTTGCACACGAGTTGGGACAAGTTTATTCTTATCATTCTCCACCACTGTCACACCTGATTTCTTTGGTACTACTTGTACCGGGCTCACCCACTTGCTATCGGATATGGGGTAGATAACACCCACTTCCAAAAGCTTGAGTATCTCCTTTTTCACAACTTCCATCATGGGAGGATTCAAACGACGTTGTGCTTCCCTTGTAGGCTTTACATCGTCCTCCAAATGAATTTTGTGCATACAAACGGCAGGGCTTATACCCTTGATATCGGCAATTGTCCATCCTATGGCCGTCTTGTACTTCCTTAGCACCCTTAGAAGTTTTTGCTCCTGTAAATCATTAAGTTCATTAGAAACAATCACATGTAACTCTTCATTATCACCCAAGTACAAGTACTTTAGGTGGTCGGGAAGAGGTTTCAATTCTAACTTTGGAGATTTAACAATTGAAGGTACAAGCTTTTCATCACTGCATGGTAAAGAAATAAAAGAGATATTATGAGTTTCCGGGCATCCTTGTAGTGAATTAAGATCACCAAGGTCTTCCTTGACTTCATTACCACACTCTACACCATTATCCATGGATGTAGTTAACACGGTTTCCAAAGCATCATCACCGTTTAATTCAAACATTTGTTGTGCCAATGAATCCATAACATCAATGGAGAAACAAGAGTGGACATCACTAGGATATCTTATCGTCTCGAAAATGTTGAAACGTATTGTTTCTCCATCAAACTCCATAGTTAGCGTTCCCTTATCCACATCAATTATGGTTTTCGCCGTTTTCATGAAGGGACGCCCAAGTAGCAATGGAAGAGACGAGTCCGGTGAACCTTCATCCATCTCTAACACACAAAAGTCAGCTGGAAATACAAGTTGATTAACCTGCACAAGAACATCCTCAACAATACCCATTGGGTAGACATTAGAGCGATCGGCTAATTGCAATACAATTTCAGCCTTTTTAAGAGGACCAAGATCAAGTGAATTATACATTGACGCAGGCATAACATTAACGGATGCACCTAAATCCAACATAGATTTATTAAATGTTGTGTTACCAATTGTGACGGGAATGTCAAAACTACCGGGATCCTTGCACTTAAGTGGGAGTTTGTGTTGTAAGATTAGAAGCATTCTCCCCCACTAAGCACTTCATTACCTTTGAGCCTTTGTTTGTTGGTACACAAGTCCTTCAACACCTTTGCATACTTTGGTACTTGCTTAATAGCATCAATGAGTGGTATGTTCACATGGATCTTCTTTAGAACGTCTAAAATCTCCTTTTCTAGTTCCGCCTTCTTAGAACTTGCAAATCTGAGGAAAAGGTAAAGGAGGAACATAAGTAGAAACCGGAGTTTTAGAGTTAGGAATAGGTACCTCGAAGTTTGGTGAGAATCCTCATTATTCTCCTCCAAAACAGGTTCCTTTTAGTGTTTCCACCTTGCCCGAATCAAGTAACCGGGTTGCACAAGTTGTGTACCACTTCTCAACGTAATAGCATTTACACCTCTCTTTTTGGGTTAATAGGTTGAGAAGGGAGTTTCCCACTATTTTGTGCCTTCAATTGGTTCAACTCAATAGCCATGGAGCCCATTTGTGTTTGCAACTCCTTAATAGCACTCTTAGTTTCCTGTTGACTCTCTTTAAACATGGTAGAAATACCTTGCATCATTGTTTAAAGCTTTGAATTAATATCAGAACCTTGATTTTGCATTGATTGTTGTGCTTGTGGTTGCTGAAATTGTTGTCTCGGCTGGAATTGTTGTTGTTGAGGTTGAAATCCACTTGAAAAGTTGAAGGTAGGTTGTTGAACCGCTCCTTGCTTGTTGGCATAGCTAAAATTGGGGTGATCTCTCCATCCCGGATTGTAAGTGTTTGAGTAGGGATCATACTAGTCTTTGTTGATTTGGAAAGATCGCATTAGCTTGCTCGTCCTCATAAGTTTGAGAAGAACTTGGTATCACCGTGGCTGCAACTTGTTGCATCATTGACGACATGTTACCCATTTGTTGACGAAGTTCCTCCACCTCGCTCACTTCATTCACCCTTCTTAGAATCACATCCGAACCATGACTCAAGAATTGTTGGGAGTTAATTTGCCATATTTTCAATCAACTCTTTAGCTTGTGCCACCGTCTTGCTAACTAGTGCACCACCACCCGCAGGCGTCAATAAGATTCCTATCACTTGATTGAAGTCCTTCATAGAAGTATTGGATGATCATAGCGTCACTAAATTGGTGGTGAGGACAGCTTGCCACTAATCTCTTGTATCGTTCCCAACATTCATATAAGGATTCTCCACGTTTTGCTTCATCCCACAAATCTCCTTGCGAATTTGAGTAGCCTTTGATGCAGGAAAATATCTCTCTAAAAAGAGTTTCTTCAACCCATTCCATGTTGTGACACTTCCGGGAGGTAAATAGTACAACCAATCCTTAGCACTATCCATTAAAGAGAAACGGAAAACTTTCAACATTGCACCATCCGCCTCTACATCCGCTGGAAGCATAGCCATGACAATGGTGTGGAAGTCCATAAGATGTTTGTTTGGATCTTCATTCACCATGCCATGGAACTTTGGTAATTCTCTAAGCAACCCCGGCTTAATCTCAAAAGTAGAGTTCGTTTGAATATACCCCTGTTGTGTATCAAGCCTATGAGAAGCTAAGTCCTTGAGTGAACGATTTGCATCACCCATTGCTCCTTCTTCTTCAACTTGTGGTTCGTCTACGATTGGAACCTCTTGTTCTCCTTCTATTTGTACTTCTCCTTCCACTTTTAACTCTAGATTTTCTGTTGCGCCTTGACTTGGTTGGAGTATTGTGCCTCTTCGAGTAGCTATCCCGCACCTTGGATAATTCCAATCTTTAGAAGCCAGGGATTAGGTACCTGAAAACAATTCTCCCAAACAAGTGAGAAAAAAGACAAGAACCGAAAAACAAAGATAAAAGCAGAAATTGAAAAAAGAAACTAAAAACTTAATAACAAGCCGTATGCCTGCCTCCCACGGGCGCCAAAATTTGATCGGTTGTCAATCCTTCAAAAATAATTTCACTTTCTTACTCACTAAATTTAAATGAAGTACAAGGTAAGGAAGAGTTCGTATCCACAGAGAGGCAATTGTTGTTATGCAATTTTCAGTTTCTAAGGTAACCAAGGAGGGATGTTTGTTGTTTAAGCGAAATACTAAAGTAAAAATAAAATAGAGCAAAGCAAATAGTTGGAATAATCAATAAGGAGAAGATATTGGTCACGGGATAGTATCATTCACAAACATGTATTTTCATCAATGATTAGAATTGGTATTTTAATCTCTCATCTACTAATAGTCCTAGGATACCTTGATCGCAAGTATATCCCGCTAATTTCCTGTTTTCATCACAACCACATTAAAATATGCATATGTGAATTCTTCCTAGAAAGCAACCTAAAGTGTAAAAGCACAATTAAGTTTAACTCCCTAAGAGCAATAAGTATTATGGAATAAGACTAATCAATGCAAACGAATGTGTAAAAGCACTAATCGTTTTAACAAAAGTTATGATTCACTTGTGACTAGTAAGATATATCACTACAAGCACTACCCACAATTATGCTACTATAGAATCAGGGATAAACAACTTTTTCGTATTGAAAACCCTAATATAGCTCTAGAGATGAATGTAAATCGGATTGATTCCGGACTCAACCAAACAAACTATCAAATCATGTAACACTATTAATTGTGAATCACAAACAATAAAATATTGAGACAAAACTAATTCATTGAATCAAATAACATGTTGGAAATCAACTTTTATCCCATAACCAATAATATGTTTAGCTACTTATAGCTATGGAGTTCATCATAAAAATATTAATTGAAAAGAAGAAGATGAACAAAAGCAAACCCTAGAAGCGTAAACAAAACCGGCTCTCCAAAGTTCCAAGAAAAATATATGATAAAGTTGTAGAAGACTTTTCCTTTTTATAGCTTTTCTCCAACTTCTAAAATTAGGTCTTCATAGCCCAAAGTCCAAGTGGTCCACCAAGCCCATGTATGTGCAAATACCCATGTGAAAATATGACCCAAAAGAGGTCGCCGGAAATCTGGCATTGTGGCCGGAAATTAGCCGGAATCCGCAAGACCGGAAAGTAGCTCGGTGTGACCGGCAAAGTCCACCGGTCACCGGTCAACGAGTCAACTCGGTCAAGGTCATACCGAGTCAATTCATCGAGTCGGGGAGAGTCGTGGTCCGAGTTAGAGAGCTAGTCGTTGAGCAGGACCATGAATAAGTTCGAGTTCTCAGGGCTGAGTGGGCTGACTTGCTTAGGCCTGAGCCATTTGCATCGGCCAGATGTTGTGATGCACAATCCTTGTGCTGCAGCATAGCAAATCCAGCCATAATGGCCCTGGGCTACCAATTTTAGTTCATTCCTGCAAAGCTCCAAGTTTTCAGTCCAACATTCATTCATCCTGTGCCATCTCTGCGGTTGCATTTCAGGTCATAACTTGTCATCTCCTCCACTGAGTATCTCATGCCAGTCTTCTCAACATCATCAGCAAACATCACTCATTACACAGCACCACAGCCTCTTCTAACTTCTTCACATCTCAGTTCACTGCCACAATTGCGAACCCATATTTCCCTCATGACAACGTACTCTCACTCCATCATCTGCATCAATTCAGAAACTAGCCCTTATGCACATCTGTGACAGCAACTCAATCCTCCTTGTAACTCAATATCTCAGTCGACGGCAGCCACCAAAACCTCCATCATCACTGACTTTGTAGCTGCATTGAGCCATAACTGCCATCATTTCCAGCTCAATATCATTCCTTGTAAACCTCATTAACTCCACCTGCAATTTTATATTGTCTGTAACTAACGGCAACAACTTCTTGTTCAACAGTACCACCATTTAGCTTGCAGACCTGCAATCTTCCATCAAGTCAATCTCCACTGCCATTTGCAGCCCAGCCGTTGCACATGTAACCTAAGCATTCATCTAGACAGCAAAACCTCAATCTGTAGTTTCATTCTTCGCTTCTGCCAGCACCAGGCACAAACCCATAATACCCATTTCTGAGATTCCAGCTGTAGCCAACATTTACTCCACTGAGAACCCAAGCTTAGCTTCATGCCATTCCCAGCTACCGTCTATCCGCAGCTACACATTGTCACATCTATCTCACTTCAGTCCAAGCTCCCTGCAACATTCTTCCATCTCAGCGGCACACAAGCCCAGTTCCTATAGTTGCACTTCCCTGTACAAACATCTCAGCACAAGACCATTCAAGCCATGCATTCTCATGCTCAAACCTGCAATTCAGTAACTCCACCACACAAGTACATACCACCACCAGCTGCTTTCTCACCATTTCCTGCAATACATTGCACCAGAACCATTCATAATTTTGTTCACAACTTATCAATTCAAGCCACGACTTAATCCGTCAAAGCGTTGAAGCTCAACTCACTCCAGCTTAGACTAGCAACCCATTTATTGTTCTTTTGATTGCACTCTCATCCTTCCCCTGAACAACATCACTTAAACTCAAGCCAACCCCTGTGACCAGCTTGACCCCAAATAGAAGCTTCTTCTTAGTTTCTTTACATTACATCCTGCAATTCCTCAGCTTCATTCTGATTCCATTCTTTCATCATCTCCCTGCCTGGACTGCAACTCAACTTATCACCATCTCCTGAACATCTCTCTACCCCTTCTTTATTCCATCTCAAGCCTTCTTAACAATACTACCAGCACCAATCTCCAGCTGCATCTCAAAGTCAAGCCATCTACATACCCCATGAGTATCAGTGGCTCACATTCATCCCAGATCTGAATTCAAACACATCTGTGCAACTTTGTTGGCTCAAATTCTCGAATTACTCTCACTGTAACTCAATTCCAACACATACCCATGATCATCAACACCTTAATCAACCTTAACCCCATCGAATCAATCAGCAGAACCATTTTCAATTCATACTCATATGAAACCCTAACCTCCATTAACCAATAGTAATAATAGTAGTTGTTTCTTCATTTCATGCTCTTGACTGCATCAGAAGCGAACCCCCATCGATCTTCATTTTTCTATCAAACCCTTATTTCCATCTCTGGGTTATTAAACATCAACAGAACCGAATCCTCCTTCTCTCTGCAACAGACTTAATGGTTCTTCTTATTCTGATTTTCATCCATCAACACTGTCAATAATTTCATCTGCATCTAATGAACCCTGAAACCACAGATTCGACTCCAAATTAACTCAGAATGGATCAACAACTTCCAAGTGCTTCATTTCATAGCTTTAATGTCTCCCCCATCGTCTTGAATCGATAACAGTGCACATCATCATCATCTCGAGTCTCAATTTCATTAATCTGCCGAAACCCCTTCAATCTCTTCTCGATTTGCTCTCGAAATCGTTCTCTCTTTAACAGCAGCCGTTCTCATCTCTGAATGAGATGAATTTCATAAAGACAAAAAAAAATTGAGAAGAGAAACATTTTCTCGTTTTCAGGTCTAGGTAATGAGAAGAAATGTTAGAAGCCCCCAGTAAATCAATATGGGCCACCTTAGCAAGCTAGCTCAGCTGGCTACCCCTTCTCCTAAAATAGACTCAGCATATCCTTCACCCGTGAAATGATGTTTCCAAGTCCTTTCGCTCCACATGAGTAGTTTCTCCTTCTTTTGATCCAAATGACTCCAAAGTACCTAGAATACTCAAAAACAAACATAAGGGATGCATTTCACAAGGATTATAGCAAAGAAAGCATCAATACTAGATATAAAATTAGGTGTTTTACAACACCTATTGGTGACACTTTGGAAGTATCTAAAGCTCTGAAGATTATAGAATCTGAGGGACCAGGTAGAGGTTTACATCTTAATATAAAGAAGATTGAGGTATTTTGGCCTACCACTGACCCTAGAAGCTATGATGAAGAGGTTGTTCCCCGAGATACTGGCAAACCAACCGATGGTGTTAAACTTTTGGGAGGGCCAGTGAGTTTAGACTCGAATGTTATTAGTGACATGGCGCTGGCTAGAGTCCACAACACTATCCAGTTAATGCCCGCCATTAAAAAACTCAAATACCCTCAGAGTGAGATGTTATTGCTTCGCAATTGCACTGGTATGTCCAGACTATATTTTGCTATGCGTGCTACGGACCCTTCATCTTTACAACCAGCCGTTGATTTGTTTGATGATCACTTATTTCAGTACTTGAGACTTCTGATCACAAGTGATGGAGCAGGGTTTGGTCCTTTGCAACAGCGGATCGCTACTCTCCCCATCAAAGAGGGTGGCCTCGGTATTTATACTATGGCAGACACCCGTAACTACTGTTACCTTGCTTCCCAGAGTCAGACGGTTTCGGTTAAAAAGGTGATTCTTGGTAACTTATTCTCTTTAGACAAAGGTCATGCTTATCAGTTGTCTCTTAGGAACTTCATCCAAGTATGTGGATTACCTTCTAACTACTGCATTGATGATACCCCCCCCCCCCCTTCAATGCACTCCCTGGCAGTTACATATTTTGACGTAGTTAAGAAGCAAATCCCCGTCCAATTCCCAATGTCTGCAAGAGACTCGATTTTGTGGAAGTGTAACCGTGTTAAGCATGCTCAAGATTATCTTTTGGTTGTACCCATTAGTGGTTTGAACCAATGCCTTGGTCCTAGACAGTTTAGAGTCGTGGTTTGTTATCGTCTTGGCATCCCCCTGTTTGCTGAAGGTGGGTTATGTTCAAGTTGTAATAGACCTATGGATATTTTTGGTGACCACGCTCTTCACTGCGCCAAAGATGTTGGGCTTAAGTTTCGTCACGACCTGGTATGAGACGTAATTGCTGACATCTGTTACAAAGCTGGTGTGCCTGCTCGTAAAGAAGTCTCCCTTGGTTTTCTGTCTGGTGATAATAGAGACTTGCGTCCTGCTGATATTCTTGTTCTTAACTGGTAGAATGTTCAAGATGTTTGTATGGATGTTACAGGAGTCTCGCCCTTCACATGTGAAGGCGTTCGTGCCTTTGTCCCCGACCAAGCTATTTCAAACGCTGTATTGCGTAAACTAACAAATACTTAGATCAGTATGTTTCACATGGTTACGGTTTGGGTGTCCTGGCCTTTTCCACTTTAGGGGAACTTGGTGACGATACTTTGTGTTTTTTTTAAGAGATTGAAGAATTATCTAGCTAGTAATGATGTCAGTAGTGTGTCGGTAAATTTCTTTTTTATAGATTAGGAGTAGCTATTCAAAAGGGTGTTGGGGCTCAGCTTGTTGCCAGGCTACCAACCAAAGTTTTGTATAATTCTTGATTCCATATTAAAAATTATAGATATATTAATCATACTTTTACTTTTTCAAAAAAAAAAAAAAGAGCCAACTTGTTGCGAGACTCCTATCCAATTCTTGTAAACTCCTTTCTGTTGACGAGGATTAATAAATAATAATAATAATAATAATAATAATAATAATAATAATAATAAAAGGTATAGGTGAAGAGCATAGTTCTCAGATTTCACCTCTTGGTATTAACGCTCCGTCCACTACTCAGGTAATTAACTATTTTTTTGATCATTTGGGATTCTTTATCTAGTCTTAATTACTTTTCTTTTTGCAGACTTCCTCCATGGCCCGTAACGAACGCTCCGGGGAATCAAACATCGTTAAGAAACAAAAGCACACATAAGTCTAGGATGATTCCGGATCGAGGCACTCCGAGAGCCCTGTTCAAGCGACCATTCCGTTTCGATTGGTACTCCTAACTCTATGCTTGGCAAAGCCTCATGGTTCGACTTCAAAGGGAATTCAGCTCATGTTGCAAACAGTTATTCTCATTTCGTTTTTGTGTACAACTTCCCTATCTCTCCGGAATTGAAAGATTATTATAAGGCAGTTGTAGAAGAACATGATCACGTGGCTTCCACAATGATCCTTTGGGACCGTAATAGTTTAATACCTACTGCCTCCACTTTGGTTGCTGCGGCGAAGGCAATGAGCGAAATGGGATCTGGTTATCCGACGGAAGATTCCATCGAGGTGCGGGAGAGTAATTTCGCACTTCCTCGTATTTTGAAGTTTAACATGGATTGTATTGAACATCTCTTTCAAAGTTTAAAATACAGGCGTGCATCTCGTCTAACAGTCCTCCCCGGGGAAATTTCTACTTTGGAGGAAAGTATTGCAGTTGAGGCACAGAAGCTGAAGGATCAACATGCTGAACAGATTCGGCAGACTTCCGAAGCCGCCAAGATTGCAAAAGAAGTTGCGGATACATCAAGAAGCCTCGGGGCGAAGCATAAGGAGTTACTGCGAAGAAAAAGGAGCTCGTCAGCCTTGCTTGATTTAGATATTCCTTAGTCTTTCGTAATATTTGTGTCTCTTGTTTGTGACATTATTACTAATTGTTGTTGAATATTTGTCGGTTTGAGCGCTTTAATTTTCTCGTGACCTGTGTTGAATGAACTTGAAGTAGTATAAAAGATAGTATTGGTGATTACTCATAATCAATCAATTTTCATAGTGCTAGTTCTCATATTTCAAGCATGGCAGACCATACTCATCTGGTTCTCGAGATTGTGATGCTTTCGAGATTGATTATTATTCTACGCATATCTTTAGATCATTTCGAACTTGTTACTGCAGTTAGAACATGAAAATACATTGCTAGAAGGTCTTTACATTGTTTATAAGTCCAAGTCCGTGAAGGGACTGGGGACTTGGGGACTTGACCTGGTCAAGAAGAGACTTGTTCCGACCCTAAGTATAATATCCGAGGATAAAAAGGAGAATGAGGTAGTCAAAGGAGAGTACAAGGCTATTGACCCTAAGGAGTCAAGGTTGACTTGGATATAAGGAAATGGTAGTTTGGTAATAACAATGAATTAGAGGACATGTGTCCTCATGAGGGAATAGAGAAAATAGTATAAATATATGAGCTCATTGTACTTTGAGGGGATCTCTTTTCCATTTCTACTTCTCATTTTCTATCTCCTTACCTCTAAGGGGGTTGGGCTTGCTGTGACTTGGACTAGCTTCTCATTTCTACTTTACCTCATCAACATTGCGACCACAGTGGGAGAGGTCAGTCTCTTGTTCAGCAAGACCCGTCCACCCCAATTCTCACAACACTTCTCATCTCTCTCACCGCGTCTCTGTCTTTATTTGCTTACCGCGTCTCAGCTCACCTCTCGCCTCTCATTCCCCTTTACAACTCTCTATCCGCTTAACAAGTTTTTCTTAACTTCTCTCCAAAAAAGCAGCTGCATGTGATGTACTGAGTTATTCTATGATGTAATAAGGAAGGAGAGATTGTACTGTAAGCATTCAAGTAACTCAGTACCACTGTACTGCCTCCATTAACTTAATTTTCTGATAAAACTGCAATTCCAGGTAAAAGCTTATTTAAGAGAAAATGACCTAACAAAACCCTAAAGCATCACGGACTACACGCGTGCTAGTACTGCATCAGTACAAGTAAAACTTAAAGCAGAATTAACTAAAAGTAAAACGGCTAATTAAATTTACTAAAATCTAAATACACCCCAGGGATGGTTGTAGGCACTCTGGTATCATGACACTGCATCAACGCCGATTAACCCCATGATCAGCGCTACTTCACTACATCAGTGCTTACTTACGCGTCTTATCTTCTAATCTTCCGAGCAGATTTGTTCTTTCCGCTTATCTACGCCGATCACACTAACAGCCGCTTCAGCCTCCTCCGATTACATCAAGCTACACCAACATCTCCTCCTTCATCTTCGTTTCCACACTACTGCATAGATAAATCATAGGAAATGTCAGATTACAATCGTTTACGCTCTTAAAAAAATAGGCATGCTTTTCTGCGATCTTGACCGTATCCTGAAGGGAGAAGGTACCATCTTTCCATATGCTGAGTTTCGGGATTGGATTATAGAGAAGCTGCGTAATGATGATTGGAAGATTATATTGAATTTGTCAAGACTAAAGAACCAGATGTGTTGTATATATCAAGTATTGAAGGGGTTCATATTAAGGAACAAATAATAACTACGGAAAACAATCAGGGTTCAAGACCCAGATGAAGTTAAAAGCCGGCTGGCGGTGTATCATCAAGAGAACGAGAGGATGCTTATAACATGACGCAAAAAAACATAGATTGCATTGGTCCTGATCTTCAAAGTTGTAATTGTATAAAGCAACTTATGTTCAAACTGAACGATAGACATTTAGCAAAACCTGATGGTGATCAGACTATGACCCAGGAAGTTAGTAGTGCCAAACTGGTGCCAGGAAGCTATGCCTGGTTGGTGGCCAGGACATGACTATAAAAAAGAATAAATGAGGAGTTGGAGCAAGCGTATGAATCTTGTTCTGGATAGCTGAATGACATCCTAGCTTAAAAACTTTATATTGTTACTAGTTTGATCATTTTACTGCTTTCGGTCCTAATGGTCATTCAAGTTCAGTTTTGCAATAAGTTATGGCTTGATATCCGATTAAAGAACCATTTATCACCGTATCAAATTCCGCAAATTATATATTTGCGGAAAGGAGCAAATTAGATTAAAAAGACAGAATTCACAAAAAGCGAAATCCATCCAAAATAAATAAATACATATACATGGCTAAAAATGGCTCATGTCAATAACAACATTCTACTTAGTGAGAAACTATCAAATATTTTAACATGCCTACCCAATTGAAAAGTGTTGCATTTAACTGCAATCACTTGCCATCAAGACGATTATTCTTTTCTCTAGAGACCCCAAAAATTATGTTTCACTTTCTTCAAAAAAGAGAAAAAAATAAAAAATTGAGTTGAGGTTGGACCCATTCATTTCACCGGATTTCGGGTTACCGGGACAACCTGGGCTAAGATGGTCTTTTTAGACAACTAACAGTCAGCGAGAAAAGTATTTTAGATCGTGGAAATTTCTGAGGAACCCGTGTTTGGTTCCTCTCTCTTTTAGAAACCCATCATTAAGATGGTATATTTCAGTAGCCCAAAATACAAGATGTACGGTTAAGATTAATAGCTTTAGCATGAATTTAGGTTTCTATATTTTATAAGAGACTAAATTAACCTTTTATAAATTACCATTTAGCAGCAAAAATATTAATAGAAATAATTTCTCTTGTAATCGGTCAATGAAGTAGTCATGGCAGTTTTTTGTGGGCGAAAGTCAAAAACCTAAAACTCCACGTTTTACTGTGCCTCTTGAAAGCCTTTCCACATTTAACTGTCTCTTTGAATGTCGTCTTTCTATATTTCTCTCTCAAAAATAAATGTATTGTTCTTCATTATTAGATTTAGATATTCTTGTGGATTTGAAATTATCTTTAGTACTTTTCCCAAATCAAGCATCTGAAACCTTAATCTCAATAATTCAAAACAAGAAAGTGTTCTCAAATTTCTCATGGAGTTTTTATCCCATCTTACATTACTGTAAACACCAACTTTCAAGGTTTTCAAAAATCTATAAGATTAGGTTATTAATCTCATTCATACAATAAGATTAGGTCTTTAATTTGCTACTCTGGTTAAGACTAAATCTAAACGGGTATAGCTAATCAACTGTCTAAAGGAACAAGGCTTAATCTGTTAACTATATACCATTAGAGCTTGCTAACAATGAAGGCATGATGCACTAGAATGTGCATGGAAGAATCTGTATCTTGACTCGGTTTAGCCTCGACAAAAGAAGAAAAAAAACATTCTTTTTCGACATAAATCCGTGATAGTCATGATTTTCACGAATCACGAAAGGTGATAAGTGGAGTTTCTCCATTGTATTTTTTTATCAATTTGTGAAAATTGAAACATCACTAATCTCACGAGTGAAAACTTGATGGTTCATCACAGGAATTTTTATCAATTTTAGTGATAATTGGAGTTACTTTTTTGTGAAAATTGTAATTCTCACTAGTTTCATAAGGTGATAATTGGATTTATTTTAGGGGTAATAATTGGAGTTATTTTAGAGGTTATCAATTATCACCCTAGAATAGAATAACTTCAGTTATCCATTAATTAGGAAATCTAGGGATTTATTCCGTCACTTTCTCTCTTACAACATTGAAAATATGAAAATTGCGATTATTAGAGAACAATGAAATCATGAAAATTGAAATTTTCATTGAACTGGTCTTCTACCAAACCAAATATAACAATTAATCTTAAATTGTGAAAACTCTGTTGTAGTGGAAATGTAGGGAAAGCGAAGAGGCAGAGAGTGGTTTCCATTCATCAGAATAATAGGGTTAAATGGAACAATATATATAAAGGGGAAACACTAGGTAATAGATGGACCGCACATCCATGGTCCATAAGCCCTGTAACACTCCCCTTGTGCGGTTCAATAATAAAAACTTTATACATAGTGCTTCACATATAGTGCTTCGAATGTATTTCTTCAAATATCGTCCTCTCCTTGATGACTTGTGCCGAAATTAATTGCCTCATTAAAACTTTGACAAGGAAATCCCCAGTGGGATAAAACCTTAGTACAACTCTTCACATGTAGTACTTCACATGTTATCTTGTACTGTACATGTAGTTCATCACATGCAATATGGTCTTCAAAGACCGGTGAGCCTAAGTTAATTGCCTCGTTAAAACTTCGTCAGGAAAACCAATAGGGACAAAACATGAACTAAAGAAAAAAAGTACAATATTAAACAAACTTAGAACATAGTTGGACTCGAATATGTTGCCTCATTAAAAAACTTGACAAGGAAAACCCAGTGGGATAAAAACCTCGACGAAGGAAAAAGAGTATAACGTGACAAATGCAAGTAAAGGTTGCAGATGATCACTTTGCTCTGTTGAGGTTGACTATTTGTTTCACAACTCCTAAGGCAAAAAATCCTCGTGGAAAAGACAATAACCTTAGCTTGGAAATTACATTCCCGGTGTTTGCTGTTGTCTTATTAAAAACCTTGCCGAGTAACAAAACCCTGTGGGAAAAAGCAATCTCGGTGAAGGAAAATAGTTCAACACACCATTAGATGCTCCCCCTGATGTCATACAATTTTCATTAGTCTAATGCAGTCAAAAGGATTTTAATCACACTTTACTATGGTGACTTGAATGTTTATAAAACCATGATGTTGATTCTGGAAGTTACGTTGCTTAACAGACTATCGCGTTTCATTTCTTTGATCCAGATATTTTCAGTAATATCAACGGCGATCTTTATGTCTTCAACGTTCAACATACTTGATATTTTCAGTTTTGTCTCGCTAAAACCTTGTCAAGTAACAAAACCCTTTGGGAAAAACTGTTCTCGATCGAAGGGAAAAAGAGTACAATACAGCTTCATTTTCGAAGTAAAATATGTCGACATCATATCCTTGGATCCTCCCCCTAATGTCGGCATCTCCCCCTGATTACTTTCAGAGTTGTTCCACACAGTTCCTTTAGTCATGTACTTTTCGAAACTGAATATCGGTAATAACCTAGAAAATAATCTACCATATCTCCCTCTGATTACTTTCGTTGGGGAAGAGATTATTGTTCCTTCATAATCAACAACTTTTGGATTGCACTTTCATTAGCATTCATTTTAATGCCTTTGTAGGGATAATACAAATTTATGTCAATGGTTACTTTTAAGTACATGATTACATTCACTATACCATTCCAATGACGTTGCGTTGGCGCCGATCTATATCTAGCTCACAAGTTCACTGAGGATGTAAAATTTAATCGAGTACATTATTATACTAAGTACAACAATGCGTATATTGTACTTAGATATGGGAATTTCATCTCCCAACATGTATCTGTCATCTTTCTTTAGAAGAAATGGTCACTTACTTACATTTGAACCTCGACTAATCATGAGAGTGCTATCATGATGCATGTCTTTGTTAAATTGCCTGAGAACTTTAGACATATGCAAACTGGTGGAATAATATACCACAAGCTCAGTATTCGGTCGAGCTTTCCCCAGATTTTTCATCTCAAATTCGGATTTCAAATAGCTTTTAAGGTCTCTTATTACATCAAGAGTACCCATTACATCTTTACCATCGATATAGATAGCTACAATTACAAATCAGGAACTTTCTTGTGAATACGCAAGGAAAAATAACTTACTTGTCTATCCCCTCCAAATCAAATAGCCACTTAGATGGGTATACCATATCTGTCTGTTTGCTTCAATCTAAAGTGAGCGTTCTATCTAACTGTAAACGCACTATGTGGTTTAGAGTCACTTGATTTGGGAAACATAAGGCTATCAAGAACTTTTGTAAATATCTTCTATCTCTAGATTCTTTCAGAGATACGTAATAAACACATACATATGCTGCATTTCAAGTTCTTTTGAAATTACCAAGCTAACTAAGTAGTGGAACACTATAAAGTTCATTACAATAGAAAAATTCCAGGGCTTTGTGAGAAACCTCGCGCCACAAGGCGAGTATTTATACTTTAAGACTGCTTTCTTCTCATTATGCTTTGTGAAAAATTAACCATGTATGTCCAATAGGCTTTACACTTGGTTGGTTAGCACTACCACACCAAATACCTGTATATTTGTCAAAGAACCAAGTTCTACCTGGATTGTATAGGCTAAATATGCTATTTATTTGAAATTAATCAAAATAAAGCATGGTTCGATCAAATTGTGCTCTACTTATGGAGCAACTATTTATGGATTATATCATCACTGTTCACGCATGATCCTTCCATTGACTCATGTGCATTCTCATAATCTGTCAGGATTTCATTGTTCTCTAGAATCATTTAAAACTTCGGAGCGTCCTCCAGTTTTGATTCTTGGACATAGTCAGAGACAATTAAATGAGATGATTTCATTAATGATAGAAATTAGGTTGTGCCTTAATCATCTACTTTCTTTCTAGGTGAGCACTGATCGAACCTGGTGGTCTCTCCATCTTCCTTTATGGAGTCACGGCCAGAACTACACTTCCACCAAGTGTAGTTGCGACACCTTAGTCTATGGTGTACCCCATACTGAGGATTTCTAACCTTGCAGGAATATTTGCAGCTGGTATGTGTGATCTTGTCACTTTAGCGACATCAGTGTACATTCTGAAAATCGATTATTCTTTGTCACTTCACATTTACATTTGTGAAGTACAACAATCAATATGAGACATAGTGGGAACACACCACGACAATTCATGTCGTTCCCTTAGAAAATACTTTTTCTTATCTCCCCCTAACGACGGGAAGACTGTCTCATTAAAGTGATAACCTGAAAATCTAGCAGTAAGGGATCTCCTACCAAAAGTTTTAAAATGCGGATAATTGTTGAGATTAAATATCCAACAAAATTCCTTAATCATTTTCGTGACCCATTATAGTACGATGTGGACTCGTAATGGCACATATTTAGTGCAACCAAAAATGCGTAAGAACACAAATGCCAGGCTTAAATTCAGTTACCAACTGGTACGCAGAAAAGGTTGACTAATATCGGGTTTCACAAAAAATTAAGTAAAGATGCGCGTAATATTGCATATCCCCAAAGCAATAAAAGGTAGGTCGGTACGCATAACCTATTCCTTAGACACCATCTGTAACCTTTGATGGTAGCCTCTGCGAGACCATTGGGGTATAAGATGCTCTATATTGATCCTATTAAACATGCAATATTCATCAAGTCATTTTGATGTAAATTCTCTAGCATTAACAAGGGTGGTTAGCCTTTGCACTTTGCATTGTGTAATATGTGCTAGGAGTTTTCAACCACAAATTTCTTGGGAACTATAACTAGTCCAAAATGTCAAAACATTCACCAGATCCATCAGTCACTTTAATGGTCCGCATTCTGCATGAATATTTTTCTAAATTTCACCTTGTTTTCTTTATAATATGGAATTTTTACCATTTGCATCTTAGGATGTCTCGATCCTGTTTTACTGAAGACTTTGTAAAAATGAGCGATATGCTTTCTTAGCTAAAAGCATAATGGGACGGGGGGGGGGTTGTGCATCTAGTAATTTAGAAAACACTTATTGAGAGATATGCCGTCACTTTGCATTCTTTCAATCTTTTTCCCATTTTCGTTCACTCAAATAAGTGATATTTGGATGAGTTCTTTCAAAACAATCATCATGTCACAACCAAAGTTTCTTTATGGTTATGCCCAAAGCCTGTATGAGTCAGTTTCCAACATTTCATCGTCGGAGTCAATATGGATTCAATAATACAGATATTATAGTGAATTACATTGCACTAGATTGACTCATTAGTTTCTCTAAAATATATTTCCTTCCAAATATATTAGAGACTATAAAACATGCAATCAATTATGTTCTCATCATTTTGATGTTCCACATGATATCCATTTGCACGGGTTACTTGGGAATTTAACAAGGTGTGATTATCTCGTGGTACATCTAGAGATATTGCGACATCTTTGTTCTATCTTGAAAAAAAATGAGCAGTGCTGCGCTCGATAAGATAGTCAATTGGCCAGGCAAAGTTCTTGTTGCCATTAAAGTTGATGTGAAAATTGGTTGCTACTATGTTACATACATTACATTGTATATACCAACACCTATAACCATAGGTGCATTTCCAACTCTTTCATTTATGATGGAAGCTAGAATTACATTTTAGCTTTATCCCATGATATATATGTCCCTTTCACATGCTTTATATAAGTCGGTAGGGTTAACCCTTATTACTTCGGGGTTCTTTTCATTTTCAATTTTGCTACATTTCGCTTAATTTGTAAAATTTCTTTATCTCAACAGGCCAAGAGAATCTCACAGCACATGTCAATCGCTTACTTTAGGTTGAATAGATTACGTAGATAGATCTCTTGTTGTCATACTTCAATATATACTGGTGCGTTAGTATAATGGATGAAGTGGAGAAATGGAAATTTTCTAACTCATATATATCATTTTTTGTGAGTTCTTCCACAAAAATTGGAATACATGTGATTTTATCTGAACGTATATTTTGAAACTACTTACAGATTAATAGTCGACCAAGTGGATTACATTCCACGAAACATTCAAATTTTTGGGAGGAATATATCAAGTACGCAATAATGGTGTTCAAGTACTTCTAAAACCCAAATAAATATATTTGAATTGAGTTGGTACAACCAATTAAACAAAATCCACCATTTCAACTATAACCAATATCATATTCAAGAGAACAAATAGCATTAAGACCGAAATTCTTAATGTTTGAGATCAACAATGATAATTTAAACTGACTATTTATATAATGTGGACTTATATTAAGACCAAATAAACGAAAATAAACATGTTCTAAAAACAAATAAATAGGCCTAACAATTACTCAACGTAAAAATTCATATTATAGTTACATACCTCGAATTTTGGTTCCCGCTGTATATAGACAAAACCGGAACGGTCTTGATCGCGCACAGACAACACCGGAACAGACATGGTTTTTACATTCCAAAGTAATTTAATGATCATTTACTAGTGAGTGGATCTTACCCGGGATATACATGTGTGTTCTGCCAAGAATAAGAATAACGTCCACATAGTCTGCCACCTTTTTCCTTCAAAGTTCAAGCAACAATCGTGCAAAGGGCACGGACAAAACCAGAACGGTACAGGACAACTTTAACCAGGACAGGTGGCTGTTGGAACATGACAGATCTGACCGGACTGAATGAACAAAACCGGACCGGACCGAAATGAGTGAACCGAATCCGACCGAACTAGGTGAACAGAACCGGATGAACTGGACCGAACCAGACGTTTCTCTTTCTCCACGAACGGAAAGGGTTTACAGAAACTTTTCGTTTTTCACAGACGATACAATCTTTCTCCTCTTTTCAGAGAATCTCCAGATCCGCAAGAAAAAATTACCAAAATAAAAATGATTAAATTAATCAAAGTAATTCAAAGATTAAATTAATAAAAGTAATTTCTACATATGCAGTACCTAGTAATTCCTGATTAGTACATATGCAGTATTAAAACAATCAAAGTAACTCTAATTATTTTGATTACTACCTGATTATTCCTACACAGTATGAATAGCATCAAATCAATTTTCACCATGGACTTAATAGATCCAAATACAGAGATACCATTAAATCAGTTTTCACCCACGGATTAATGCTTTCAACACAAATTTAATAATCCCAATCAAATTGGGTATGCAAAAATCAAAAGCAAGGGGGAAAAATAATAATAGGAAAATTGATCCAACTTAACTATTTGACGACGATGATTCCATTGATTCCAACGCAGTGTATTCAATCGCCGTAGGGTTAGAGCTCGTGCGTGATAACGTGTTGTAGTGGAAATGTAGGGAAAGCAAAGAGGCAGAGAGTGGTTTCCATTCATCAGAATAATAGGGTTACATGGAACAATATATATAAAGGGGAAACACTAGATAATAGATGGACCGCACATCCATGGGCCATAAGCCCTGTAACAAACTCAATTTTTTTAAATTTATCAGTCAAATGACATGGGTAAAAAAAGTTAACCAAAAAAGTAAAAGGGAGTTAATTTAGGGCGAAATTTTAGGTATTATTATTTGAGAATGAAATGAATTTTTTTGGGCGTTTTTTAGGGCGCATTTTTAGGCCATATTATTAGTCAACGAAGGAATTATTTTCGGGAGTCTTTTTAGGGATCACTACACCATATTCAGTGATTAGTAACTAAAATTAGTAACCAACATGTAGCCGTTACTAATTCGTAACCGGAAATTTCAGTTACGAAAATTTAGTAACTGCTATGGTTCGGTTACGAATTAAGACAAGTTTAGTGTGGCCCATCCCATGTTACTATTAGAAACTGCTATAATAAAATCGTGTTAAAACCGCGTGTGCTAGGTAACACCTAAGTTTACGCGTGCTACAAACGTGTGTGCGAAAACTAACCCTAACTTATACTTATCGTCTTTTCTCTTTCATTTTCATTCATTCACCAGCATAGCAGCCTCCATGAGGAAAACCTGAAGAAGGAGGCTTTTTGATCAGAAACCTTCATCTCCGTCTATTACTCTCGATCTTTAAGTATCTCCGTCTCTCGCTCTCAATTTTTCTTTCTCTTTATCGAAGAAGATTCATTAGAATCAACAAGAAGAAGAAATTTAATCTTTGTCCTGGTCTCTATACCTCGATTCAAAGGTAAATCATCATCGTAATATCCTTCGAGTTTGGTTCAAAATAAATACTTCTATTTAGCGATTTTACAGATGGTTGCTTAGGTTTTGATATTGTTTCTGATTAATGTTGTTTGTTTGAAGCGACGAAGAACAACCAAAACCCAGAACACGGACTCCTCTTGAAACTTCATTATCAATGGCCGACGATTATCAAAATCTGGTGATATGGTAACTGTCTCTTCTCTATTGTTTTTATCAATTTTCCACAAATTTTCAATTAGGGTTTCCAAAATTATCTTTAATTTTGGGAGTTTAGAACTGATTTGTTGAACTAACAGATACGGGGAATGTTCAGGTTCCAAAACCTTTACTCTCTGATTTATCATCTAAAGTTTATTTGATCAATTTTTGCTGAATGTTATAGTTTTTCTGGAGCTTTTTTGAAAAAATTTAACGGGTTTTGAATGAATTGGAAGTAGTAAGGAATCCGTGCAGACTTCCAAGTCTATGCTACAAGTTGTTAATGTGATGGACATCTATAATCAAGACGTTGGTGACGTAGGTACGTATGGTGGAAGTGTGTATTTTTCTTAAGTAGTTATGATAATAGGATTCACGATCTTAATTTGATTTGCATCTCATTTGTTACTATATTCTTTTTTTCCCTATGATGCAGGTGTAGATGTAGAAGATAAAATAGATAAAGCTAGTGTAGTTGCAGGAAATCCCACAACACACCCCTCATCATATCTTGATAATAATTTCTAGATCTAAACTTATTTGATATGAAAATAGAGATAAAAATCCTAAAATTATAAATGGAGACACAAGAATTTACGTGGTTCAATCAATGTGATCTACATCCACGGGGTAGGGTTTTTCACTATGATTGTTGAGGTTACATTAGTATTACATTTACAATCTCCATTAATGGATATTTTGTAGAGCTCTGGATCTAATTATTTGGGGAAGAAGATGATAAAGAAAATATCTCTCTCTCTTACAAAAATGTGTATCCTCTCCAAAAATGTGTCTCCTCCCTTTCTCCCTCCTGCCTTTCTCTTTATATAGGATATTACATAGTGGATGACAGCTCATGTTCAACTAATATTTCCCTTAATTTCGGATTTACCTTGCGACATTTCGCAGGTCTACAAATGTTAGTCTTCGCAAATCTTCTTGACTCTTCGCAGAATCGTCACACCTTTCTCATATTTAAGCTAATGTCATTTGTTGCGTCGTTTCTAATATTTCTTCTGCGACATTATTAAGTTGCGTCGTTAATAATTCGCGAGTGAAGGTTGCTACGATATTTTGCTCCTACATCTTGCCTCTTTTTTCTTGAATATTGCTTGAAGAACGATCTTCAGGAAAAAATCAGTTGTTGTAGTTGTTGGATTTAGAGATGTGTTGTTGGAGTAGTCTTTGATCTTTGATGATGAAGGAACGAGCGAAAGAATACTGGACTTGAAAAGTACGTACTTGCCTCTATTCTTTTGCGAAGTTTCGAAGCTTTGAGAAGTAATTAGAAGTATCATCCCGAAGTATACGAAGTATGAAGTATCCTTGAAGTATGCGAAGTATGAAGTATCCTTGAAGTATGCGAAGTATGAAGTATCTTTGAAGAAGTATAAGAAGTACTCAATCCTCGAAATATATAAGAAGTATGAAGTATCCTTTGAGAAGTATAAGAAGTATCCTTCCTTGATTGCGAATAAGAAGTATTGCCTCTGTTCATGCGAAGTTATTATTCCATTTTTGATGAGGATTCTTGCTATTCATTAGTAAACATCCACTTTGGAAATGATTCTTGCCGAGAAGATGAAGAACATAAAACATAAAATGTTTTCTTGGTTATCCATAGTTGCCTCTGTTCTTTATCTATGAGGGTAGAATCCTTGATAAAGTGTTGATTCAGCGAATTGTTTTTGCATTCTTATTCTGCCTCTGTCTCATGTTTTGTGCTCATGCGATAGTATAATCTCTTTAAGTTGCTTATAATTGTGTGAAATAATTGAGCGGAATAATCACATCTTGTGAAATAATCACATCCTGCGAAATTATGAATAATCCTGCGAAATTCTGAAGAATTCTACGAAATTCTGAATAATTTTGCGATATTATTCTGTAAAATTTTATAAAATACTTGTGCGAATCTAATGCTTATGTAATGATTATGTTATGAAATGTGTATGCGATGTTTATGCCATGAAATGCTTATGCGATGCTTTCATGATGCAAGTATGATGCTTGTATGATGAGAATGCTTATCTCTTTTGCATTGTATAGCTAATGTTTGTGTTACTTATCTCATTTTGCCGCTTTAAAATTGATGTAACTTTAAATCGCTTCCATTCTTCATTTCTACGATTTTGTCTCTAGTATATGCATTCCTCTTTTCGTATTTATTGTTTCTCGTAAGTTCTTACTTGTGCTTCATCTTTTCTTATTCCTGCACTATTAGTATCGCATAATAATATGATCATAATATCAATTGTGCGGCGTTTGCATTGCCTCGGCCTCATTATCATGTATATGTTCGCAAGCTTATCATTTAATCATTTTCTCAAGCTCGCAAGCTTATCATGTAATCTTTTTGCGATAAAAGAACTGTATTACCTGCATCCAAATTGTTTATGTTGAATTTTGTCATTGCGACAAGATCGCAGGACGTCTTTACATTTTCATGTAATGACCCATTGATCTTGCCTTATCTTTTATCTTGTGTGGTCTTATTTTGCCTTCCTAGTTAAAGGTCTTATTTTGCCACCCCTCATTATTGCGACAATATGACAGGCCTAAATATTCTTGCAAACACAAAGCCCCATGACATTGCCGTCTTGCGACGAAATCGCAGGACGTCTTTACACTTTCATGTAAAGACCCATTGATCTCGTCTTATCTTTGTCTTTTGTATTATTGCCTCTTCAGGATCATCGCACAAATATGACAAGCCTAAATTTTCTTGCGAAAATAAAGCCTCATGACATTTGCGTCTTAAGACACTTATCAGCTCCCTAATGGAGGGTGCCGCCCTTATCATCTCCCTGGTTGCCCCTTCAAGGAGGCGAACATCGGCCATACAAGACTAGCTCCTCCCATCCGGTCTTAACAACAACCAGTTGTTTTCGCAGCCTCTTATCCCTTATACCTATAGGGCTTATGGTTACGAGGCTGCACCCTAAGTGGAGTTTTCTTCGGGCCGAGTGCAACATATGCCAAGACTTGCCAAGAATGGCCGAGACACTTCAAATGCCCCAGGCACTCTTGGCTCAACCGTGTACCTCGGCGCCTTGAGCATACACTGACTCCTTGGAAGAGACCCTCGGGCGTCCAACCAGGGTATAACCTTATATATATAGTTGGAAATCCAAGGTATCTCTCCAGGAAATCCCACAACACACCCCTCATCATATCTTGATAATAATTTCTAGATCTAAACTTATTTGATATGAAAATAGAGATAAAAATCCTAAAATTATAAATGGAGACACAAGAATTTACGTGGTTCAATCAATGTGATCTACATCCACGGGGTAGGGTTTTTCACTATGATTGTTGAGGTTACATTAGTATTACATTTACAATCTCCATTAATGGATATTTTGTAGAGCTCTGGATCTAATTATTTGGGGAAGAAGATGATAAAGAAAATATCTCTCTCTCTATTACAAAAATGTGTATCCTCTCCAAAAATGTGTCTCCTCCCTTTCTCTCTCCTGCCTTTCTCTTTATATTGGATATTACATAGTGGATGACAGCTCATGTTCAACTAATATTTCCCTTAATTTCGGATTTACCATGCGACATTTCGCAGGTCTACAAATGTTAGTCTTCGCAAGTCTTCTTGACTCTTCGCAGAATCGTCACACCTTTCTCATATTTAAGCTAATGTCATTTGTTGCATCGTTTCTAATATTTCTTCTGCGACATTATTAAGTTGCGTCGTTAATAATTCGCGAGTGAAGGTTGCTGCGATATTTTGCTCCTACAGCTAGAGAGATTTTCGCTCTTGTCTTGTAGAGAGTCGGAAGATGTTTAAGAAAAATTGTAGGTTGTATAATGAGTTTTTAGACTCAATAGATACCAATGCTTAACTACAAAAAATCTGAATTTCATGCTCTAACTTGTTTTTCTTGCTTGTGTATGTTTGGATCGGCTGCTCTTTTGTATCTCTTACACTTTTGTATGGATGTTCTTATGGAAATCATGTAAGCACAATTCTGTGACATTTTTAGTATTATTATTGCATTTTATTTCAAGTACGATAGCTTTGTGCATTTATTCCCTAACATCATTCTTCCCCATATAACGTGTTCTGGTAAATCTTTTTCATGTGTAGGCATGTGCTGATCCTAATGGACTAGATGGAGTAAAAGCTCTGCCACTTGCAGCTGAAGTGGGGGTAGTGATACACATCATCATGCTACTTGTTGAAAATGGTTCAGCGTTACGGCAATGACTGAGAGCTGGAACAAACAAACAGAAGTATTCATTTTAAACCTCTTCTCTCCGAAGTGGTTGAGGTTGATTCACAAAGTGGTTGAGCTGGATCGCCTCTTTGGAAGAAGAATTGAAAGTTCTAAAAGGATATTTTAGATTCTGAACTGGAAGCTATGTCCTTGGGATTGAATTCAGCGAACATGGAAAAAGAGGCGATGCAAGATGACTTATGTAGTATGGTAAGATTTTAGGTTATTTCTCTGATTTTATAAACTATATTGTGTTCATTAGTTCGTAGATGCAGAATCATCCAAGCAGTTAACACATTTATTTATCTGATATATTGGAAATAACTATCAGCCTAATGTTGAAAGAAAAAGAAGGGTTGGCAAGTTAAGAATTTGCATGCAGGTTATTGGGTTGGGTCGGTTATTGGGTTTATTACATAATATTACACTAGCAATGCATACAGGTAACTTTCTAAAGTAAAAATTATTATTCATTGTTGTTCTGATGGTTTTATTGGTTTCAGTTTGAAGCCTTATTTCTCTTTTTGTGTTATAGCCCTATGCAAGATGTCGCTGATTCCTGTCGAACAGCAGCTGCTACTAAAGTTGTCTTTGGACTTTCTTTGGGATACAAATCTGTTATCATTCAGATCTTTGCTATGTTTTCAGTATCTTTGTTAGTTTGTTGAACTGTACGACTTATTTCTGTCCTTCTGTTGTTGAAAAGGTACTAACTGTATGACTTATTTCTCTCCTTCCCTTCTTTCCTATTTTCTGTTTATTGAATTTGTTGAACTGTTGTGCAAAGAAATTTAACACTCTATTATGCATGAGTCAGTGTGAGGGAGCTTAACTTAGAGAAATTGTTCTTATGGGTGAGCCTCTTGGATAGATTTTTGAGGCAGGGTTTCTTTCGAAACAAAAGGAAGCTATAATTGCTTGGAATTACTTGCCTCACCTTAGATATCCTAGTGGTAGAGGTATAGGACGTGGTATCCGAGGAAGGGGTGGAAGAGGTCGAGGTAGTTATTGCCCTTTGTATTTTACTGTAATATCTTGAACGAATTAGTTTACTTATTACCATGTTTAGTTTATTTTGAGTTAACTAACATGGTTAATATGCTAAGCTAGAAGGTTCTTTCATATTCTAATATGATTATTACGTATAATTTTTTGAGTTAGCGTACATGGTGAGTATTCCAGGCTAGCCAGGTGATACTTGTCTCTCATTCTTTGTTTCACATTGTCTCCCCCATGCTCTTGTATGACCGCCACTCACCCCACCCCACCCCTACATCTGACAGATGTTCTAAGTAGTAGGGTGAGAACTATTGATCATGTGTTGTATGGCCCACAAGTTTGTACCGGTGAATTTGGACACCTTTGTCACGGCTCACCTGTAGCTGAAAATCATGTTAAAGTGTTGTTGGACCTCATACTTTTGCCACTTGCACCGACCATAAGAGCTAACCAGTTTGTGAATACCTTTCAAGAAGTTGGAGTTGGAGGCTATGTGGTTCATCCAAAAGTCTGCGTCCGATATGATTAGAAGGGTCTATCTGTCTTTTTGGAAATGATGTGGATAACTCAGCCAGCAACCTATGCTTTTTTGCTATTTTGTCAGCCATCTTTTTTGTTATTATTCGCACTTTTATATGTAAGCTGAACAACCTGATATGTTCTCATAGGTAAACTCTGAGTAAACTCTGATGCAGTTGTGCTTAAGGGAGATTCTTATGCAAATGTGCATAAGAAAGTACTAATTTTAACTGACTTTGAATGTTAATATATCTTTTTTGTGAATTTTACTTTGTGTATGAGTGTAGTTTTTGTTTCTATATGTATTTTTGGTTGTGCAGATGACTGCAGTTAAGGTTTGCTGAAGCAATAGGAGCCAGCTGGGGAATATCAATCCCTGGTAATTACTTGACCTGTTTCTGCTTGTACATTGAAGTTGCAATTTATGGATATAGTTTTAACCTTCAGTTTTACACTTTCTTGCGAGGTATAATGTTTAATGATCAAACTGTTGTTGGATTATGCTGTTGGTGATCTTCATCTCTGGTAAGTCTATTTTGTGATCTTCTTGACATGATGCACAACCATGTCTTTCTTCTTTTATGTTATTTACGCTTTTGAGATCTAAGAAATTCTTGTATTTACTTTTCGGCGGCAGCAATGGCGAAAGGAGACGATGCAGTTCGTAAGAAGAAGAACAAAGTCTTAAGAAGACGACTTAATGCTGATCCTTCTACTCTGTCTACACGTATTACTGGTATTATTGCTGCTAAACAGAGACGAAAACAAGGAAAACGTCGCCAGTGTGAGGTACTTGTTACAAATTTTTCATCATTTATATCCAAAATTAGGGATTAGTACAACATGGGTTTGGTGTTTACTGCTAGGACATTTCTTTTGTATGTGTGTGTGCAATCAGTAAAGTCAGGGTTTATTGAACAATAGAATCTAGAGTGGTGAAAAACTGAGTAGAGATAAGGAAACTTGGTTTTGGTTGGTTTATAATAGGGTTGCTAGAGTATAAAAGCTGTCGATATCACTAGAGATAGAGCTGAACATCGTTGTAAAGTTCATTAGTATTTACTCCATCAATTTCTGTTATATCATAATAACAGTATGGAGAAAACCTGAGAAAAAACTTATTGAAGAACTTAGAAACTGCAAATCTTAATTAGGTGGAAATACGGAATGGAGAAGGCTTTGTGAGTAACGCCAAAACACCCATTAATGAAGCTAAGATGTTGGACTTTGATTACCGTAAGTTCGGTTTCCGTAGATAGAAATTAGTTGTTCATCTTTTGTTGTGTGGTATAGATATTTTCGATTCTTTGTTTTGCTAGTATTTTCTTAGAACAAATTTGTAATGTGTGATTGCTTACAAGTCCGAGAGCTTTATTTCTTAGTAGTATTCTTTGTATGTTTCATCTTGCGTCGATATGGTATGCGAGAGTTTGTGTAACTCTATTTCTAAAAGCATTGTTTTCTTGTTTGCAGGTGAAGCAGTTATAAAGAATGTCGAGGACAAGCGGATATTGAATAAAGAAACAAGTGGATCCAGGTAAACTTATTGGTATCTTTAGGAACTCTTATATTTTTGGAGTGATAAAGAGTTATCTGCCTATACTTAGCATTTATGGATCATCTGACAGTTGAACTCAACATGAACGCAAGTATCATATAGCAGTTATTTTTGCTTCTTATATTTTTGGATGATAAGTCATCTGCCTATACTTAGCAGTTATGGCACTTCTATACTTAGCAGTTATGGCACATGAACACAACAGAAATTGGATTGAATTACTTCTTTTGAATTTTGGAATGTTAAATTGGATTGATGACTTCTTTTGAATGTTGGAATGTTAAATTGGATTGAATGACTTCTTTTGAATGTTGAAATGTTTGAATTGGATTGTATTGTAACAATTCACGGGGATAGGGTACCTGCGAGGGTAAAATGAAAGGGAGGGAACATTAATATTGACCAGGTCAATAAAGACTGACTTTTTTTTGTAACAAAAGGATTCGTAACGGCAAAGAAGTGTCACTAATTTTTACCATGATAGTAGGAATCAGTCAACGTTGACCTGGTCAAACAATTAGTAACCCTGGTAAAAATTTAGTAACGGAAAATTCTTGGTTACTAAACTTTTACCAGAACACTGAAGTCGGTCAACGTAGACTTAGTCAATGTATTTGTAACCAAAAAAAAAAATTTAGAAACGGTCAAACGTCGGTTACGAATTTTCATTTCGTGACGGTCTAGTGTGAGTTACGAAGTGCGTCAAAACCCTAAATTCGTAACGGCGACATGTTGGTTACGAATATTTATATTTGTTACACACCTCGTTGTTACGGTCTTTGTGCGTCACAACTCCATTTCGTGACTGAAATAGTGTGTTACAAAACGCAAAATATGGTGTAGTGGATTATCTTTATAAACTTATTAAAAACATTTATAAAATTAAAAAAAAAAAACGGATTCTTTATTTATATAAAAGGCTATTTGTGTAATCTAAATTATTTTATAACTAATTATGAATTACACGTATATGGAATCTAAATGATGGGTTTTTAAAATAAAAAAAATATTATTTGGGCTACAAAAAAAGTTCTATTGTAAAGTCGGCTTCTAGAAAATGTGGCTGACCAACCGACTCTCTAACACTTGATAGGGACGATTGGATCAAGATGATCTTAATCCCACCACGTGTACCAAGACGTGGCAATGTAATATGTATTTGCCCTTCAGTTTTTCTCTTGGCTATAAATAGCCGAGACATCTATGTACTGTAGTTGAAAACTAATTAGTAAGAAATGAAAACAATATGCTCCCACTTTCATTCTCTTATTTTACAACTCTACATGTTTGTATCCGCCATTCTATATGTCTAGTGTTAATTAAATATGCTGAAGTGCATGTCTTTAGTCTTAGCCCTTTTGTTGATAGAATAGCATAGTACCTATTGCTACCGTTTAGTATATAAGTACATATATAATTTATAACACGTTATCAGAATGAACTGCTCAGCCGCTATCAACATGGGGCTGAGGATACAGAAAAGGATAATTCTCTTCAACCCTTGCATATTTTATTTAACTATTGTTAAGTAGTTTTATGCATAAATTTTTTGTAGTGTCTAATTTTGTTTCCTATTTTGATTAGGACTTGTTAACGAGAAAGTTAGACATCTTATCATGTCTTGTATGTGCTATTTGAAGCACAGGTAATCATACGGTATATGAAGAGATATCGAAAATAGGTATGTATTAGCAACAACTCATATTTGTGATGTTATTCAATTTCGAATTGAGCCAAATATTTGAGTTTTGTAAGTTTTGCTATATTCCTCTTTAGCCGACCAACATAAGGTTTTTCCGCGTCCTTTTGGGTAGCGTAGAGAATAAAATTTCCTTTGTTGGTGTTAATGGTTTTAATATCGGCAGAGCGAGGAATTGTTGCATCCCGAGGGATAGCAAAATTTTAATATTCCTTTGCTATAATAATCCCCGGAATTCAAAGTCGTTCCACCTATGGTCGGAATGCGACGAAAATGGACACCGGGTTAACATGGTTAGCCAGTCTCTATCAGCGGTCCTTGAAATTTCCTGCAATTGATATCGAGACAATTTCTCTTAAGATAAAGAATGTGTTCATATTGCAACTTTGATAAATTAATTTCGTCTAACCGACGAAGTTGGAGATTTGTCGGTATTATGTTAGAACCGTACATTTTACATTTTGAATGTTTTCTTCTTTGTTTCACCATTAATTTTTGTGGTAAATAGTTCGGCTTGATTTTAGAGAAGATACATGGACTGTATATAATTTTGCGGCGAGCAATAAGGAGAATCGCATATTTTGCGCCCTTATGTATTCCTGCTAGCTTTACGGCGTGCATAATATGCGCCTATTATTTGCATCGACGAGCTTTAAAGAGCTAGTGCTTAATTTGCACTTTGTATATGTTGTTATAGCAACAACGAGAGCTGCATGTTTTAAATGCGTCTCGTAGATATACAAACGTCGAGCAATAATGAGTGTCGCATTTCTTTAAATGATATTTAGAGTTAATATCACGTCTTCTCGTCGCCTAAGCTATTACCTAAAATCACGAATTTGGTGAATTAAATTTGCACTTGTGCCTATGCAAATATTGGTCTATTTTTTTGATAAAAGAATAGACACCACAAATGAGGAAGATGTTATTGTGGTAGGCATACTTCAATATGGGAACCACAATAGTTATCAGGTTTGAGAATCTGGTAAACCCCGTACCACCAGAAGTGGGGAAAAACGGGACCGTAGCATAATGATTGGGTAAATGACCATCTCTGCGCCTGGTAAAGCTCTGCTATCGTTGTGACAGACATGATACGTGCATCTGAAATGCCGTTTATTATTGTTGATTTTATATCGGTCGTCTTGGAAGGACTGGACTGATATTGAGATGGTGTCTACGTTCACAAAATTTATTTTACAGTTTACTGTTGATTTTACATGGCAATGTAAAGTCTTAAAATTATCCCAGATGGATAGTAAACGAGAGGGAAACCTGATCAGTTATCTCTCATGGGTTGCGTTCTGCATCCAGTTGCTCGATCCCTTGATAGGTAGAGCCATGCAGAACTGAATTTTCTGCTGATGAGACATACCCGCCTTAGGATCAGGGGGAGAATCGTCGACGATATTGGTTAACTCCAATTGTGTCTCATCTAAATTCTCACGTCGAGAAATGCCTGAGGTGTTGGAGATTACTCTGTTGCTAGATTTAGAAAGAGTACGCTTGCTTGATTCGGCATATATTAAAGTCCTTGCAAGGATTTCCATGTAATCGCATCGATAGTAAAAGATATTTGGTCTTGGTGTGGTTTGATCTAGTGACCTATGGGTCCAAGGATACTTGCTCATTTTATGAGTGAATGAAATGTTTCTTAGTTCCACATTGTGGAGAACTAAAGGAGAGCTCCACTATATAACCAATTTCATATGGATATATTGTAAACCTGTTTGTACTCCATATGATTCTAAGTGTAATCTCATGAAGAATAAGAGTGTAGGAGTTAACCAACTTGAATTCTCGAGAGTCATAGGAAGTCTGATGTATTTGATGAATTGTACGAGACCAGACATTGCTTATCTTCGTGAGTAGGTTAAGGTATACTTGTAATCCAGGGCAGATACATTGGGATGCACTTATTAGAGTGCTAAAGTACTTGAAGTACACAATGACCTTTAGTTTGAATTACGAAGGGTATCCGGCCGTCCTTGAGGGATTTTGCGATGCAAACTGGATAACAGGCTCAGAGGAGTCTAAGTCTACGAGTGGATATGTATTCACTCTAGCAGGTGCGTCTGTATCTTGGAAGAGTTCCAACAGACATGTATAGCTCGTTCCACTATGGAGTCGGAGTTTATTGCGTTAGATAAAGCAGGAGAGGAGGCCGAATGGCTAAGAAACTTTTTAGAAGATATTCCTCTCTGGCATAGGCCTGTGCCAGCTATATCTATACATTGTGACAGCAAATCTGCAATAGGTGGAGCTAAGAATAGCTTCTACAATGGAAAGTCTATACATATGCGTAGAAGACATGATTCCTTGAAAATACTAATCTCAACAGGTGTTATTTCCATAGATTGGACAAGGTCCAAGGAGAATATCGCGGACCCTTTGACGAAATATTTGTCCAAGGAGATAGTTAGTAAAGCATCGAGGGGGATGGGGCTTAGGCTCAATAATTATTAACTTTCCATGAAGGATACTCAACCTTGCTGATTGGAGATTCCAAGATCAAGGTTTCGAATGAGATAACTAATTTATGGTGGGTAAAGGTAAACATTATCAGAGAATTTCATTCTCTGTCCCTTCCCTATGGTGTTGATTTGATAGAGTGACTGCATGTGGAGGATGACTTTTAAATGAGTCTTAATGAGTTCCATAGTTTCAATTTAAGATTGAAGTGGGGTGTAACAATAAACACTCTTGATGGAACTCATCTATCTTAATGAGGAAGTGGGGCCGCTTCCTATGAGAATTGAGCCGATTCTCTAGAGCATTCTGAGAAACAGGATATGTCCAGGGCCAAATTAGACAAAACGACACAAACTTAGCAACACCAGGAGAATATCATACGTGGTTGTTGTCGCGAATTACACCAAGCGCTATCAGTTCAAGACTAGGGACACTGTTTACCAAGTAGTTCCTGTAACTTCTCACTAAGTAAGGGTTCAAGACCTCATGGACACCTTTGCTTAAATGGTATTTTCCTAATTCTGATTTTTCGTTTTTTACCGAGATTTCATTCATGTGGGGGATTGTTGGAGAAAATGAGTTTTATAGTAAAAGATATTTGGTCTTGGTGAGGTTTGATCTAGTGACCTATGGGTCCAAGGATACTTGCTCATTTTATGGTGAATGGAATGTTTCTTAGTCCCACGTTGTGGAGAACTAAAGGAGAGCTCCACTATATAACCAATTTCATATGGATATATTGTAAAACATGGGTGGAGCAGGTGGGCAAAAATACATGTTTTGACCCATGTGATATGCGCATATGCCATGCACCAAGTCCCTTTTCTACACGGATTTATTTTTGGAAAATTTTTCTTTAGGAAATTAATTCCAAAATTATTTCTTAAGAGTTTTATTTATGGTAAATTCCTTTTACGTGTTTTACTTGTTTTTGAAGAAACCAAAACCTAACTTGATTTGCAAGTATTTCATCCTATAATTTTAAAAATACACAAGAAGTAATTCTTTTTAATCATCTTCTTCCTTTGTTTGTGCGGTGTTTTTACTTCCATCCCCGTTGCTGAGTTCAAGAGTGGGTAACTTACGTTGTGCTAACTCAAGTTATATCGGGTAGTCTTATCCTGGACACATCTTCGCTGTGAGGGGTTTAGCATTACTCATCTTGAGTATATCCGCGAACTAATGTGTTAAGGACAACTTGTTGAACCTGTGATTCTTCCCTCGTCAAGTTGATTCGGTAGAGTTGTTTCAGATTATTCCTTTACATATTAGTTTTTGATATATCTAACGTGTTGTTTATTGTTGCAAGATTCCAACATATTCTTGCATAATCATGAGGACGTACGAGAAGTGATTCTCTTACTGTACTCTTTCTACATTGTAAATCACTTGGATACAAATGAAATTTCTTCTATACGTAGAACAAAGTAAAATAAGAAAAAAAAAAAAAATCTTGAGTAAATCAAATATCTAATTTACTTATAAACTGAATGAAGTAACCACGATCTATTTCTATCGAGGTGAAAAGGGATTTTATTAGAAAAAGAAAAAAGAAAAGAACAGGTACAATAGGGTGAGCACATGCCAACCAACACCGCAAGCTATTTGAAAACATTGTCCACTCTTAACGTAGTTCTAAGATACATGCCAGTACGCAGCATAATTTGACTACTCTACTGGGTAAACATGCGAAGGCAGCCTTGGTTTGGCATGAGCGAATAATGGCTTAGCCAAAAATAGATCATTAACCGATTCAGAAAGATCTATCATTGACTCGCCTGGTGGAGCACTCCAGTGAAACCCTTGAATAAGTCTAGCTAATAACATGATAGTAATTGCCGTCCCAAGTGCACCACCAACACATCCTCTTCGTCCAGTAGTAAAAGAAATGAATCGTAGTTCCTGCTCGGCGAGATCCACATTAGCTATTCCACCATCCTTTGACATTAAATGACGCTCCGGGTTGAAGTTTAATGGCTTATGCCAAATTCTAGGGTTCCGGCCTAATCCTACTCGACTTAATAGTACATGACTTCCTTTCGGGATAAAATAGCCTGAAACTACTGTATCAGAATTCGATACATGCGGAACGTTAAAGGGAGCCATTGGATGGAGCCTAAGTGCTTCCCTAGCACAAGCTTTTACATAATTAAGTTTTGGAAAATCAGATTCTTCTACCCAACGGCTCTTTCCTACCACCATATCGATTTCCTCGGTAGCTTTTATGAGGATATCCCGCTGATTTATCATCTCTGCCATGGCCCATTCAACTGCATTGGCTGGATTATCCACCGTTGCAATTATTAATTCCTGTCATGGCATAGTTATACATGAAGGCAAAGCCAGGATAACATCAACGAGAGAAAAAATATCTGAGAATATACACACTGATATTTAGTTACACAGACAAAGATATTACTAAAAAAAAATTGTGTAAAACAAATAAACAATCTTACCACTGCTTGAGCTTTGATCTCTTCTTCTGATAACAAAGGCTTCCCATGTTTGTCCTTGAGCGAAATAAGCACATCTAGCAAATCTTCAGGCACTTTGTTCTTCATGGTTCTATTGCTCCTTTGTCGAATCCGTTCTTCAATAATTGGATCATGATACTTATTCACAACCCCCAAGGCTCTCTTGACAACCTTTTCATGACCATCTAGATCTAACCATCTCAAGTAAGGCAAATAATCTTGTACAGCAAAAGCATAAACATGGTGTAGGACTTCAAAAGCTGCATTAACATGCTCTATCTCTTCAATACCGGGTCCTCCGTCTTTTCTTCCTTTGCCAAAATATCTATTATTGAAAATCATTTTTCTAATTACGTTCCCACTGAATTGCCTCGTTAGTAATCTTAAATTGATCACTTCACCTCCACTCAATGAGTTTCTTTTACACTGATTATGTAGATAGAACACAAGGTTGTTAGCTTCCTCATTTCTCTTCCCGAGAAGCCATTCCAGTCTAGCATGACTGACCATTTCGGAAGTCACAACTCTTCTCATTTTCTTCCATTGATCTCCCCATGGTGTAACAATAGTAGTTAAGAACCCACAACTTAAATGCTCAGTAGCCATTGTTCTTGGCCTTGATGCAAATACCGCATCTTGTTTCTGCAAGAATTCTCGAGCTAGTTCTGGAGAAGTCACGGGAATTACATGAACGTTCCCAAGACGAATGCATACGATTTCAGTATTCATTTCTTTCATTAGACTTAATATCCATCTGTATCTTGGCTTATTTCGAAGTAAAGCTGGTATACTACCAACAATTGGCCAAGGTGATGGTCCTGGAGGTAATGGAAATGATGCTGATACAGATGGGTGTTTCCTAAGGGAATTCACTCCAAACTTGATGAGAAGAAGTAAAATTATTGATGCAAGAATACGTGGAAAATACCTGGTATTGAGATCACCTATTGAGAGGTTGGTTGCAGAATCCATCCAAAGGGCAGTATTAAAGAAGGTTAACAAAGAGGTTTTATTGGCCATGTCTGCCAAATTTCTTGAGGCTAATGAGAGTGTTAGTGCAGAGTAGTAGCATAACCGGGTCACATATTTATACACATATCTGTTGCCAGGCAGTAACGTTTAAGATCAACAACAATGGAGCAAATTATTTTGCTCATGATGGACGCCGCAAAAAAATTAATATCGCCTGGTTTAATGGTAGGTCTAAGATGTGATTTGGGTTATTTGGATTTACTCCAACTTGACGTTTTGATACACATAAATGTGACCACAAATGTTTTCAACGTCGAAATCGGAAATTCACCTTTTAATCATGAATCGACGAGAACAGAATAAGAAGAAGAACTCAGTGTTGTTTATGGGTCTTACGTCTAATAAGTACGTACTCAACTCAAGTCCAGCGGAAGAACTTACATTATTCTCAACCAGTGTCTGGTCAAGGGCCTGGCCTCAAAGAATTAGCTTTTTTCTTTGGTTAGTTTTTCTGAAGTGATTGGTGACAAAGAAAAAGGAAAACTCATTGTTAATGGCTATTTGTAATTTGTATTGGCGGAGCCACATTAATACACCTTGGGGTCTTGGGGATATAGAAGGACTAGGCACTCTTATATTCAAGAATCATTTCCTACCCCTGCCACCACGGGAGAGTTTGTATTGGGGAAGTTTCCTTCTCCAGGATCCGAAATCGGTTAGAATGTAAAAGAAGTAATTCAAGCTATTTGCAAACCACAAGGATACCAATGGGTAATGGCAACATCGAATTGGGAGGGCGAAGGGCAGCTATATCCTTATTTGGCTCAGAAAGTAATTAATAGAGCCTTTATCACTGTGTAATTACAATCGGTTCGACTAAATCAGACAAAAGAAAACTCCGCCAACCAAAAATAGAGCCTTTAATCACTGGAACTAGGTGAAAATATTTTGATTTCATGCACACTATACCATAACTTCGATCGCCATATAACTTATGGATGCTTAACTAACAAGCCTACAAGCAAAGCTACATATTTATGGTTGGTCGACGAACAGTGGCTTTGAATAATATAAAGGGATAAGTGCATATACAAAAAGTGGTCATAAATTTTCGTGTTGCTGATTTACGTTTCAAAAACCTTGACGACCAGCTTACTGTAATGATTTTTGTGTGATTCAACAATTCTAAGCACATGCTTAAAAAAAACTAATCTAAGCAGAAGTGATGATTTTTTTAACTCAAATATGATTGCAGAACTTCTAATTCGTCTACATGCATGTATGCATGGTTTCACTGATCGTATGGTAAAAAAAAAAAAAAAAAAACTTTTAGTTTTCACAAACTGCTTGTCCACAAGAACTAGTGGTAGACCTGATTCATAAAATAGATCGCTGAACTATTTTAAGCATTGAAGACGGTGTGTGTATTACACTGAACTAGTGGTAGACCTGATTGTGTGATCTCTTTTTCGTGATAATAAGATAAGATTCCGGATGTGTTGTGACGGATTTGAATCTAATATGAGGCTCTACGTTAATGATTGGATTAGAACGTTAAGATTTGACTCAACATGTGACATGCCATCATCAAAATTGTGATTGAGAATGATTTTCGTTGAGATAAAGCATGATAACTCATAATTATATGTATGATACATCAACTATACTTTTCTTTCGCACAATTCTCAAAGTGTACTACATATGTGGTGATGGAGGGGGTACTGTAGGTTGAAAACATAAAAAGAAGACGGAAAGTAATTTGTTACAAGTCATCATACTCATAGTAATTCGATTTTAGTTTGTTTTCTTATATATGATCATAATTGGAGGAGAGAATAAAAAATAAAAATACAAAATGTTCACGTTTCTCATCGACCCCAACAGAAAGTTTCAAACAATGAGAGGTTCCTCATTAGACACACCATTGTACTAGGTTTACAACACTTTTTAATAATTTAGAAATTATAAACCGCAGGATCTTACATTGTCCAACAATGTGGGACTAATAGTCTCAACATTATGATACCTTTTTTTCTTCTTTCAGTTAAGCTAGCTATGATTAAACAAAAAAATGGCACACCGTAGATTGCACATTGAAAAAACGAGGCAAGGTCGTACCTTGGAAGATAACGAAACTGTACGGTGCCCACAAGAGCATATCTCTCTGCATGTAGATTTACAAAATAAATGTTAGTACGCTTTACATTATCTTTTATTTTTTAAGCATGATATTTATTAAGATTAAGTCAAAATTACACGGGCTCGTTGTATTCATAGAGTCAGACACTACAATAAGACTAATACATCGGGGTGTTTTATGGTCTTAGACTGCTTTTGATAGATTTCCAAGTGAGCTATCGTTCATTGCTCGGTTTGTCAATCCGTCTGTTGCTTAATTTCCTTCTATGTACTCCCTCCGTCCCATATTAGTTGAGCTTTTAGATTTTGTCCCACAAATAGATGAGCTATTTCACTAATCAAGGGGATATTTCTAAAACTACCATTTTAATTGATTATTGTTTCTATAAGAAATATGTATAATTTGATAGTCATGTTTATATTCATTTAAACATAAAGTTAAAATGCTTTATGTATAATTTGATAGTTATGTATAATTTGATAGTCATGTTACGTAGGTGTTTTAAAATGCTTTTCAACGATATAAAGTTTACGAACCGTGGTATAATTTAAGAGATAAATCATTTCGAAGTTTTGCAAGTTATTATGTATAAGGGCATACTTGTAAAAAATACATAAACATACTCCCCTTCTTTCCTTGCCTTAATAATTGTGCAAACTACAAATGGCTTAACTAATTTGGGACGGAGGGAGTATTTGTGTTGTATGATGCATTGTGGGATTTGGGCAAATTTAATCTTGATTTCGCCAATCATACAGATTAAGTACCAGGGTGGATCGGTATGGTCGGGGTTAGAAATCCCAAAAGATTTTCCAAATCAGTTTCGAATTGCACCTTTGGCCATCCTCTTTCTGTCGCCATTTTTGACGCGATAAGCATGGCCAAGGTTTCAACTATGAGAGTAGTGATTATACCCAAAATTTGAGAAATTGCTAAGATTGTGATAGTTTCATCGTTTTTGCATATAATAACCGCTCCTGCTAATCCAGTGGTGTCATCTTGTTGCCCTATATGTGTTGATTTTGATCCAATCTAAGTGAGTTATGATCCATCCCAGTAGATTGTAGTTGAATTTGAAGCCCTATGTGCGGGGTTTGTAGATAGTTACGTTCCGTGTAGCACCGGTGGGAGGTTATCCTGGGCCCATGAATATTCTTCATGAAGTTTGATAGCCATTTGCTTATGCTTGTCGGACTTGGTTGCCTTTGGTAATATATATGAAATTGTTCCTGGCTATCCATAGGGACCAAAAAAAAAAGCAGAATGTTGTAGTGACCTCATCAAGGGTTTTTGCTTGCAGGAGTTAGGTTACAGTTGTTTGAGGGTTTAGGGAGGTGGGTACTCTTAGGGGGTATTTTGGGTAGTCGTTATGCGGGGAAATAGGAGGTTCCATGAGTCTGTAGCTACCGTACAATAAAGTAGAATGTGTGTGGCAGTTTCAGGATCAGAATTGCATTAGGGACACAAGTTTGAGGTGGATGCGATTGAGGATGTGGAGGGTTGGCAGACCAGAAAAGTTGTACTTCTGGTACACATGATAATGTCCAGAGGAAATTGGTGGCGGCAAGGGGATGGTGATGCAATTGATCTGAAGTCTCAGTGAGGCATTTGTATCCGGAAGCCATAGTATATTATTTTGATTTGGTGAAAGATCATATTATTTTATCTGGTTGGGTATCTCGGGAAAGGTAAAGGTTAGCGATTCTCTGAAGACAAATGCTATCCCACACGACTTTGCGGGATGGCTTCTGATAAGCATATAAATGCTACATTTTATACCCATATTTATATTAGCTAGGATACAATATTTTAGTTACTAATATTATTTTAGTGCTTTTGTAGAAAGTACAAGTGAATTCGATCATCCAGCGAATAAACAACAAAATGTGAGACATAATGGTGTTTGCGACAAAAATGGCAAAATGTGGTTGGCCTGGTACTTCCATATATCATAAACCATGATGGTGAAATGTGGTTGGCCTGGTATTTCCATGTATCAGCAACCACAATGATCAAATATGTTGGCTGGTATTTTTTATATATCGCCAAAGACACTTATTATCTTGGCTCTGATATTTCTATATATCAAGAACACTTATTACGCCGGCCTGGTATTTCTATATATCGCAGCACTTATTACGCTGGCCTGGTATTTCTATATATCGGCTGAAGGGTTGGCCTGGTATTTCCATATATCAGCAACCACAATGATGAAATGGGTTGGCCTGGTATTTCCATATATCAGCAACCATGATGGTGAAAATGACAAAATGTAGCTGGCCCGGTATCTCCATATATATCAAAGAAGATAGAATTGTTTCATAGGCGAGGCAAAAACGCAGCAAAGGAATTGAAATCAAAGTGGGGTTGGCACATGGAAACTGAAAATGGGAACTATTTTATCTTTCTTACTTTATTACAAATATATTCCACCGAGAAAGATAATTTATTTGTCATGTGAAGAATTAATTGAGGAATATTTACACGTGACTATTTTGGAAATAAAATAACTCTTTCTTCATTTGGGAGATTTTGGAAATAAGGGGAGTTTATTATTTCATTGGAAGAACGAGGTGGCAATACTATTTGGGGAAAGATACTAATGACGACATCAACTTGCATGCAATATATTTCATTGAATAATTTATTTTCATACTTTGATTAATGAAATAAAAGAAAAGGAAGGTGTATAAGAAGGGGGTGACTATTTGAGAGGGGGAGCCCCGGCCATAGTACCGCAAGGAGAGAAGGATTTTGAAGTTTTTTTTTTGATTCTTCATTTTTCATTAGATAGAGTTTAATTTTAATATGTTTATGGCTTTTGAGAAAGCCATGTCTAGCTAGATCCATGTTAGGGTTTAGGTAGAAACCAATTTTATTGTGTAAACTCTACATTGATATGCTTAATAATGATTTGATTGATTAATAGTTCTTCTTCATATAGCTTGGTATTTAATCGTTTATGTGATTATCTAGTTATTTATGCTTTTGAATTGATATTTCGTGCTTCGGTTAAATCCCTAGACGTGGTATGCAAGGATTGATAGGTAATGCTTTAGAATCACTACCCATGAAGCGAAGGAAACTATAGCGGAGAAACAATATTTGATAATGCATGGAATATATTTTTAAAGATTAGTAGAGTTTGCATAGTTAATTGGTGGAAACCGAAGACCCTAGAAACCCATTCTCATTTTGTTTATTGTTAGAATTATTTTTATCTCGTTTTGCTTGAAATTTCTGAAAATCGTTCAAACATCATCTCGTTGGTTACTTAATTTTTGATATTAGTTGGTAGAGTATTTCACACTTCTCGTGGGAACGACCCGCATTTGCTATCGATACTACAATTGACCCGTGCGCTTGCGGATATAACTAGGTTTTATTTAATCGTTAATTTGGTCATATAAAATCTACATCAAGTTTTTTTGCGCGCACGGGGAGTGGTTGCATAATACACTCGACCGATATCAATTTTTGTATATAGCTTATTTTTATTTTATTTTGTATATAATTTATTTTTCTCTTTCTTTTAGTTCTTTTTACCCAGTTCGTTTGAATATTTTCCAGGTACCTTAGTCTGAAGTGCTATAGGCGAAAAGATGCACTCGCAAAGCTTTTGCAAGGACCACTTGGAAGATCCACTAGAGGTTTGCTTAGCACATTTTGGGTATGATTTTGATGATGATAGTGTTATTTGTGAAGTCAATGCCTTATTAGACTCCACACCACTGCTAGACACTAACAAATGGAAGCCCAAACTAGAACCTCTAGTTATGTCTGAGTCTCGACTAGTTCTATCAGTCGAGAATGGTCCGACCTTGACCCATAATCCATTAAGTTCGATTTTTTTGTCTTGATGATATTGATAATAAAACCGTTTTACATAATAATGGGTCTATGAGTCGTGATACTATTGCTCCAATGAGGCCTTGTTCGGCAAGTGAATTTGAACCAACATATGTTTGTGTGCCCGACTTAGCTGAAGTTGAACCAATATCAGTCGTGGAAGTTATTTCCGCTGACTTAGAACCGGATTTAGGGAGTACAAAAACTGTTCAATTCTTTAAACGATCTTTACTAATTATCTGCGAACCTGATTTACTTCATATTCAAGGTTCGAATTATGTTTTAAATAAGATTGAATTCAGTTTTATCTCTCGAGGTACTAACATTTCTTACGGCAGGTTCATGTTTATGACTAATCATATTAGTTGGGTTGATCCCCAACTCTTCAGGCTTTATATATATGATTCGCAACTTACCTTGGGGTACCAACTCCACGTTGTTTGAGAACGTGCTACTGGCAAGTAGGGAAACAGATAACTTTCGCTTCATGGGAGTCAACCCATCAGATTTGTTCCCTCTACTCTATCTCTTATTTTCTTTTTGTTTATTTTTTCTTTTTCCATCTTAATTTCTACGTTGGATGACTCAATTACATTGAGGGCAATGTAATGTTTAAGTATGGGGGAGTGGGTAATTTTCCATATTTTTGCAGATTTTCACTTTTCTTAGGAATATAAAAAAAAAATTGATTGCATAATATCTCTGTTTTGCTCGAGGACTAGCAAAATATAAGTGTGGGGGTGTTGATAAGCATGTAAATGCTACATTTTATACCCATATTTATATTAGCTAGGATACAATATTTTAGTTACTAATACTATTTTAGTGCTTTTGTACAAGTGAATTCAATCATCCAGCGAATAAACAACAAAATGTGAGACTTAATGGTGTTTGCGACAAAAATGGCAAAATGTGGTTGTCCTGGTACTTCCATATATCAGCAACCATGATGGTGAAATGTGGTTGGCCTGGTATTTCCATGTATCAGCAACCACAATGATCAAATATGTTGGCCTGGTATTTTTTATATATCCGCAGCACTTATTATGCTGGCCTGATATTTCTATATATCAGCAACACTTATTACGCTGGCCTGGTATTTCTATATATCAACAACACTTATTACGCTGGCCTGGTATTTCTATATATCAGCAGCCGTTGGCTGGTATTTCCATATATCAAAGAACCACAATGATGAAATGGGTTGGCCTGGTATTTCCATATATCAGCAACCATGATGGTGAAAATGACAAAATGTAGCTGGCCTGGTATCTCCATATATATCAGCAGCATAGAATTGTTTCATAGGCGAGGCAAAAACGCAACAAAGGAATTGAAATCAAAGTGGGGTTGGCACATGGAAACTGAAAATGGGAACTATTTTATCTTTCTTACTTTATTACAAATATATTCCACCGAGAAAGATAATTTATTTGTCATGTGAAGAATTAATTGAAGAATATTTACACGTGACTATTTTGGAAATAAAATAACTCTTTCTTCATTTGGGAGATTTTGGAAATAAGGGGAGTTTATTATTTCATTGGAAGAACGAGGTGGCAATACTATTTGGGGAAAGATATTGATGACGACATCAACTTGCATGCAAGATATTTCATTGAATAATTTATTTTCATACTTCGATTAATGAAATAAAAGAAAAGGAAGGTGTATAAGAAGGGGGGTGACTATTTGAGAGGGGGAGCCCCGGCCATAGTGCCGCAAGTTGAGAAGGATTTTGAAGTTTTGTTTTTGATTCTTCATTTTTCATTAGATAGAGTTTAATTTTAATATGTTTATGGCTTTTGAGAAAGCCATGTCTAGCTAGAGCCATGTTAGGGTTTAGGTAGGAACCAATTTTATTGTGTAAACTCTACATTGATATGCTTAATAATGATTTGATTGATTAATATCTCTTCTTCATATAGCTTGGTATTTAATCGTTTATATGATTTTCTTGATTATTTATGCTTTTGAATTGATATTTCGTGCTTCGGTTAAATCCCTAGACGTGGTATGCAAGGATTGATAGGTAATGCTTTAGAATCACTACCCATGAAGCGAAGGAAACTATAGCGGAGAAACAATATTTGATAATGCATGGAATATATTTTTAAAGATTAGTAGAGTTTGCATAGTTAATTGGTGGAAACCGAAGACCCTAGCAACCCATTCTCATTTTGTTTATTGTTAGAATTATTTTTATCTCGTTTTGCTTCAAATTTCTGAAAATCGTTCAAACATCATCTCGTTGGTTACTTAATTTTTGATATTAGTTGGTAGAGTATTTCACACTTCTCGTGGGAACGACCCGCATTTGCTATCGATACTACAATTGACCCGTGCGCTTGCGGATATAACTAGGTTTTATTTAATCGTTAATTTGGTCATATAAAATCTACATCAGCTTCCCGCAAAAGCGCTTCTTTACCGTTGGATGATCAAATCAACGGTTAGATTCATATTCAAAAAAGGACCCATCACTTTCAGGGAAGGACCCACCACTTCCCCTAAAGGGTTCAAGGTTGTTAGATCTGGGTTTTAGCATGATCCAACGGTAAAGAAGCTGCTTTTGTGGGAAGCCATCCCGCAAAATCGTGTGGGATAGCACTGCTCTTCTTTGAATTGTGAACGGGAAGGAAATTCAGTTTTTCATGGACCCAAGACCGCATTCCAAGTACTGTATAAGTCATCCATGTCGTCGTATGCATCCCATGACAAACATCATTGATGAGCATTTGTTATTCATTTGTAGTTGTCGTTAATTAGTATATTGCATTAGTTGTCCATGTTTCCTAAGTTCTGTTACGTATCAACATATGCATAGTGATTGAATGACATCCATCCAGTTTGTGCAATAGCTACTTCTAGGCACTGTTAGATACAAATCATGATAATCTCCTCTGTGTTCGATGATAATGATGATTGATGAGTGAAATTGGAAATAATAATAATAATAATCTTTGGATAATAATAATATAATTGTTTTGAGTAATTGGTTCGTCTTGTTTGGTTCTATCATGGAGTCACAATAATAATAATAATAATTTCTCAATAATAATAATAATTTTGGTGATAATAATAATTCTCTCGATTTGACTGGTTCTGTTTCATTCTACAGGATTTGGTGCGTTGTTTAATAATTAAAATTAGCATTCATAATTTGATGTATTTATTTCATTATTTGTTAATGCAAGTTAGAACCATAAAATCCCGATTATAAAGTAGAGGCCAATTTTCGGATTGGACGGGCTAGGTGCCTCACACCTTCCTAGCCCGTATCTTGATTCCCGGACTTTTTTCTCTATTTTGGACCAGTGCTATTTTGGGTCCCAACTCCCTAAGTTGGGTTGCGGCTTCGATAATAATAATTTCCCTTAATAATAAATTTCCTTGTGTATTCTCATTTTGGATATTTGAGAGATCCTAACCGATTTCGACGGTATCTACAGTGGCGACTTCACTGGAGATTGGAATCTAACTTGAAACTTAATTTGGATTTTAGGGTTTTAATTTTACACTGCTCGGTATTTGCACACACACACGTGCACGCACCCATTTGCACTTTTGCATTACATTTTGCATCGTCGACGTCCGATTCTTAGGAAAACCGGTGGCTAGTAAAAGTCGAACCGTGCCTTGGGCCTTATGGGAGTTACCAGCTGAACCACCACAAGCCTTAGCCCAGTACCAAAGAAGACTAGTCTAACTACGTCTAAGGTATATTTTGCTAAGGTAGCCCAAGCTTACCCAAGAGTTAGTGAAACCTGCATGCACGTGCATTAATTGTAAATTTCATTCATTGTTGCACAAAATCCGAGACATAAGCACCCTTGTGTTACCATATATTCTTTTGTTTCCTTGAAAACATGAACACGAGCATAGAATCTGAAATGAATATCGATACTGGGGCATTGTCTTGGTTGCGCGAACAATTCCAACAGATGTTGGATACCAAGTTCTCAGAAAATGAAGACACGATGGAGGCCGAGATCAAGAAGTTGACTCTTGGGGCCATTGCTGAGTCCACAGGAAAACATGTCGGGGCTGATATTGGAAATGACAAAAATAATCATAATGAAGAGGTTAAAAAGAATGAGACCACAACACGAGAAATACAATTAGCCCAGAGGCTGAAAAATATCGAAAGGACCTTGTAGTGGTTGATGAAGATGCCAATGGCGAAAGAATGGAGTCACCCAAGTCTAGTTTCGAATTGGCGAGGATATGGTCGATATGTTTGTGAGACGGTTTATGTTGGTCCCCACTTTGAGGTTCGGGTGGGAAATTCGTTTACTAGGAAACACTTAGAGGCGGTCATACAAGAACCCAATGAGGCATTTACAAAATTCTTTCCACGTTGGAAGACTAAGTCGTTAGAGCTCGATGAGAAATTGTCTTTAGATAGAATTCATATTCGCATCTTTTAATGTGTTTGATGACAAGAGGAGATTAGAAGGGAAGAAGATATGGTAGATATTATAATTAATTGTTTGAACCATGAATATTGGAAGGTTCTTGGAAGGACCCTAATATGTGGAATGGTATAGGCGACTATAAAACAAGCGCTGTGAGAGGCAACCCAACGGTTTGTATCTCTTATCCTTTGCATTTTATTTTTGTTTCCGTTTGATTATTTTTACTGTTTTTATATCATATTTGCATCCCCATGCTTAATTTCATTGAGTCCGGAATCTATCTTAGAAGAGAATTACTGACGAATACCTTTTCGTCAGAAAATTTACTAGTAGTTCAGTACAGAGACCATAACTTACCGTTTATCAAAACACTGTGAAATTTTGACACTGTAGAAAACACGTAGGTGGAACTTTCGGTTTTACACATTGGACAATGTGAAGTTTAAGTGTGGGGGAGCATTTAATGTTTTGTATAGTTTGTTTTTGACACCATTAGTGGATGGGCATATTTATATATTGTTCTCTAAGTGCTTTGGTTATAAACATCGACGTGCATTATTATTAGAAGGAAATGAGTGATTGAGTTACTAGAAAAAAGAAAAAGAAATGAAAAATATATATGAAAAAAAAAAAAAAAAAAAAAAGGGACTCAGATTAATTAGACCAAAACGAATAATAAGACACTTGGGAATAGAATCATTTTGTCTAAAAAAAAGAATGTGGATCGGTTTGCGTTGGAAAAAAAAAAAAAAGTTTTATAAATAAAGTCACTTCTCGGGTTCCCTTGTATATGCCAGTGAGTTGATGTAGGATTCAAACCAATTCGCGTGATATGGGGGAATATTCTCACAACATCTACATCTATCCATCTTTATCTTTTCATTGTGATTGTGGTTTGTTAGAGTAGTTCGACTATCTATTTAGAGTTTATTTTGATTTGTCACAAATAGACTGAGTTTGAAATATGAGGTTTTGTAGGTATATTAGTAAACCTTCCGAGAATTGTTAGGGACACCTAGGGTTTTAAAGGCTTGTTATTTAGTCACGGGTTATTTGTATTTTTTATTTTTGTTTGGTTTGAACGGAGGACCTAAGTGTGGGGAATTTGATAGGTGTAGAATACCAAGATCTAGAGTTTATGCTTTCTTTGCTATTTTTCGTGTGAATTATGAGTCATTTGAGTAAAAGGGAGTAGTCACCCCGGGTGACGAAAAGATGAGCCAATGGCGCAAAGAATGGAGTCATTCTAGTTCGGAGTTACGAGCAAAACGAGAATTTGAAGGCTAAAGAGCAAAATGGTGGGACAAGTGCTATTGGTATGCGTTTGTGTTAAGGGTGAATTATAATTATCCACCGGATCATTCTTTCATTAATCCAAATTAATTGTTCAGGAGGAGAAACGGAAGTGATTGAGTGTAAATCGACTTGAATAACCCAAGTTAGAGGTTTCCACACGAATCCCATTTGAAAGAAGAACAATCTTGAGGATCTTTGCCGGGAAGATAGCCTTGATGAGAACCGAGAAGGAATAGATGGGTTCGACCTTGTAGAAAATGGGTGAGGATACAATAGATATACATGGGCTATATCCTTATCCCGATATTCGTTTACCTCCTCAAGGATTTAAATTTCCGGATATGGATAGATATGATGGGAACCTGTTTGGTGGAGGTGCCCAAAAAACCCATATTCAGGATGAGGAGCGTTATGTATGTTGGGTACTTGAAGCCACAGGTATTAATGATGGGTCATTAGTCCAATTGTTCCAAAGGAGTTTGAGATGGTGGAACGACCTTGAAGTGGTTGATGAAGACAGACCCAAGTCTAGTTTCGGTTTGAATTGGCGGGATATGGTCGATATGTTTGTGAGACGGTTTATGTTGGTCCCCTGAAATTCATAGTTGGTTTACTAGGAAACACTTAGATTGTTTTGGCGGTCATACTAAGAACCCAATGAGGCATTTACAAAATTCTTTCCACGTTGGAAGACTAAGTCGTTAGAGCTCGATGAGAAATTGTCAGAAGAAGATATGGTAGATATTATAATTAATTGTTTGAACCATGAATATTGGAACTGGCTGATATCATCTTACCATCCAACATTAAACTCTTTATGGAAGGCGGGCTCACAGATTGAAAATGCATTGGACATGGGCATAATGACCAGGTTGACCGACCCGAAGGACTCTAATGGGAATAATTGCGGACGGGCCATATTTACAGATGAAAATCAAGTGAATACTGTGTCAGTTGCATCAGTAATTGCATCACCCACAGGACCATACCGGGCGAGAGCTTAGAACTTGAATCGGGGAAGATGTGGACATCCTCGGACGAATTTTGCAGAGGAAAAGCACCCATTACCCTATCATCAAAGGGAACCCATGGTCAATTTTTTCTTGGCGTAAGACCATAAAAATTTAGCCGACTCAATATACAAGCAAGAATCTGCGCCAATCGACTGTTCATATTAGTGAGCTCTTTGCGGATCGGGTACAAAGCGTGAATTCATTTAATTCAACTAATCGTCCTGTTTTTTAAATGCAATTAATGGCGATTATTATGGAGTTGAGCAACCATAGAACGTATCAAATTCCAACCGATTCCCAGCAGAGCATGTGCATATCTCTGACCTTCTACCAAAGCAGACAACACCTGTTAGGTATGTGCATATTTTAGAAATCTTGTCTTATCCCGTTCAACCATCAGTGAGTCCAGTTTACCTCTCAGATATCTTGCCTGTTGATCCAGCACATGCAATAAATCAGTCTTCATCTGCAAGGTGGAATCCATTTAAGACTGAGGGTGGTGATGAGGTTCAAAATGTAGCAAGAAACAGAACCATTGACAAGCCACCTCATCTCAGGAATAAAAATGTAACCATGCCTCCCGCACAACCATCATTCAGATGGAAGTCTGTAAGACAAGAGGATGAACAAAAAGTGGTAAGAACAATAGAGGCTCAGTCAGGTAAGTCTCTAACTCATTCTGTTGAGTCAATCAGACCGGTTAAGGGTACATCACCTGAATTTGTAAATAAATCATCTTTTATTTCCAATTTTCATAATATTTCAAAAAAATCAAAAAAAAATTAATAAATTAAAAAACCAAAAAGATTTTGTTTGCAAGTTGGAAAATAACATATTTGGTATAAATAAAGTGTTTGAGAACACTGAAAAGCCGTGGGGACTGTGGAACCACCGAAAAAAAAACCTGAACCGGCTAAGGAAGTAAAATTTGTCAATCAAAATAAGGAAAATCAAACTTTAAGGGCACCTCAGAAGAATAAGATGAATATGACCGAAATGTGGATACAATGCAAGAATGTGCCAAAACACAAGATAGAAGTAGTGAATTTAGTAGCAAAGAAACCACTTCAGTTAAGACCACAATGGATGTTGAAGACCAATGATAAGAAGGAAGAGAGATTCAAAACACATGAAGATGAGATTTTTCCACCAAATAAAGGCAAGACGATGAATCCTCTACCGAAGGAAACTATTTCTTACAAGGACGTGTTATTAAATTTGAGAAATGATGGAGCAACTAATCAGAAGGAAGTGAATGATTTTTCCAATGTAAGGTTCAAGAAAGAAAATAAACAGAAGACAATGAATAATAATCGGAGCATAAAGTTCAAGGAAACAATTAATCAGAAGGTAATGAATAATTTTCCGAGCACAAAGTTCAAGAAAGATATTAATCAGAAGACAACAAATGATGTTCCCAGCAAAAGGTTCAACAAAGCAATTAATCACATGGCAATAATTGATTTTCCCAGCATGAGGTTCAAGAAAGCAACTCATCAGAAGACAATGAATGATTTTCCGTGTATAAGGTTCAAGAATGCAGTTAATCAGAAGGTAATGAATGATTTTTCAGACATAGGGATCAAGAAGATGAAACAAGTAGAATTTCGAGAAGATCCAAAAATCATGCAAAATAGAAGAATTGTTCAACCGTTTGATCGGGGCAGCCAACATGATCCAGGCCCAGCAAGTGTTACTCGACCCAAGAAATACCATACCTAGGTAAGTGTTCAAATCTATCTAAGGGCGGCGAACGCTCATAAAACTTAAGGAGGTTTTTTTTTATAAGTTCAATATCTCTCTCTAAAGAAAATTATGTAGGAAGTAACTAGGGGCAGAGTCATCATCATGTGTGTCCCCTTTAATCAGTCAAAAAATAAAATAAATAGGGGCAGAGTCATCACCATGTTTGGCCCCCTTCAGTCAGTCCATCAGTAAAAAAAAAAAAAAGGGGGGCACCGTCATCATCATACTGGGCCCATGTCATTCATTTTAGTCTTTTATTATAGTGTTCAGTCTTTTCAAGTCAATAATTTAGAGAGAGATATGTTAGTCCATTTGTATGTCATCATTAGTCCTGTAAGTCATCTCCTAATGTTCTATGAGCAACGGACGTCCAAACGGATAGATTTTAAAAAAAAAAAAAAAAAAATGAAAAGAAAAAAAAAATGATGAAAAAATGAAATATATATATATATATAAAACAAAAAAAAATGGTTAGTAAACAACCACTTGGGAAAATTGAGTAGCACTTATAAGAGATAGAGGAAAAGAAGAGTCGTGTGGAGAAAGTTGAAGATTTGAAGCATCGAACGTCATCTCCGGAAAGCAGCAAGATCGTGAATCGTTTTTACAATTTGAAGCCAAATGATGAAGTTAATTATATCTGGGAGATAGCTGGGATGATTATGAAGTTAATTATAGCTGGGAGATAGCTGGGATGATTGACAGATTTGAAAATTTGGTTGGGGACGGTAATATTTTTGGTGACATCTATTAGACACGTGGCAGGTCAGGATTCCTAAACCTTTGTATATATTGAGTATTTTGTTTTTAAAAATTATTTTCTAGGATTTGTTTCTTAATAAAAAAATATATAATAATAATAAAAAAAATGAAAAAATAAAATATAGTATTTATTAGGAACATGTGCTACTAATAGCTCTTTTGCAAGGTCATCAATTACAGGGTTTCCGCAGATTTTGGATGCAAATCTCAAAGAGGAAATGAAAGTGAAGGTGTACTTTCTTCATAAGGATTGTGGCAATCAAGAATGCAGGGGCAAGTCATATATCCCGAGCTTCTAATGGATCGTAGAAAGGGCCAGAGATGTTGAAAATATTTGAGCAAAGTCGTAAAGATTGAAGAGCCTCTACTCAGACGATGCAATCGATGTGATGACGTAGCATGTGGTTAGAAGAATTAATGTAATAAAGCGCAACCTGTTTTTGCAATAGCTGGTAATGGCATAAAGTACCATTTCCTCATGATCTCTATCATGAGGATGTGTACCGGTGCAAAATTAAAATACTTAGAAATAATTCGGGTGAACTTACAGTGTCATCCCGGATAATTATAAGTGAGGAATCCAACAAAATAAATGTGCAAAATTGGTGTGTATGTCTTTGGCATTCAGTTCAGCGACGGAACCAGGAATTTATGTTTGGGTGGGCTAAATTTTTTTTTCTCGAACTCTCAACTTAATTTATCTCAACTGCAAAAATGACAACTGCGGTAATATACTTAAAGCTAAGTATGGATATGCCACACGATCTCTTTTCCTTGGAGCATAAAGCTTTGAATCAAATTTTTTCACCTTGTAACTAATATTAGGGAGAAATAATTTTGCGTATCGAAAATAATAATCTTGATTTATTTAGAACGCGAAATTGGGGGATATAAAATGGAATTGGGGGATATTGATTACTTCTCCCAACCCATGGTGTGTGTTAAGGGGTAATTTTTGGGTATGAAAATACTAAAATACCCTTTGGTTAATTAAAAAACATTATGAAAAGACCATAATACCCTTTCTACTAAAACATTAAAATCAAAAACCAAATTCATATATCCCCCATTTACACAACTCAGTACCGGCACTGTTAGGGTTAGGTTCTGAATTTTTTTTTCTTCATTGTTCTTCATCCGTTCTTCGTCGATTAATCATCGATTCAAAAATTTCTTCGTCGATTAACCAACCCGAATCATAAACAATGCCTCCACGAAAGAAACCAAATGCCCAATCGAACTCAACATCATCGATTGCTCAACAAAAACAGGCGGAAAGACTTGCTAAGATTGCTCAAGAGCAAGAACACGAAGAAGCAACGTTATCTGACGATCAACTACTCAAATATATGGCTTCTGTGAGAAGGTAAGTCATTTAAAACTACTTTGTAGGTGTTTAAATCGATCTATGGCAATGGGTTTAGGTTAGAATCGCGAAACCTAACTCAAACAGTTGAGTTTCAGAGAGTACCGGCATTAATTCGTATGAATACAGTGCTGGTTTTGTGTTCCGGCATTCAATCTAGGATGAATACAGTGCCGGTTTCCAACCCCAGATTAACCAGAAACTAAATTTTCTTTATCGGCATTCAATCTAGGATGAATACAATGCCGGTTTTTAGTATCGGCACTGTTTAATAATAATTCGATCATGCCGGTAGTGTACTTAAAACATACAGGAGAGCTTATGAATTTGTCACCAGTACCGGCATAGATTTTTGGTTTCATTGGAGAAACTTACCATAACGAAGAAATGGAGTCATCCTTTCCATTGAGCTTTTCTCAAAAGCCTCCTTGATCCTATTGATATCTTGCTTAAAGTATTGCTCCATTGCCTCGGTGACCGTAACCACATTGCCTTGACCGGACTGGATGAGATCTTTAAATCTCCCATGAGCGTCCTCAGCTGCACTAGTTGCTTGGTCTTGAAGTGTCTATACCGGTTTGTCCATGCACGTACAAATTTTTCCTTGAACTTATCCAACCATTGAGTCCGACAATACCAGACGGCAGTCGGATAAACTTCGTTCCAATCGGCAATAAACTTCTCCAATCTCTTTTCGTACATAACCTCGGTAAGAGACCAATAAACTTTCTCCCAATCTCTTAGAAATTCCAACCACTTTTTATGATTTCCCGCATGTTCTTTGTCCACTCTCTCCTTTATCTTGCCTCTGTCATCTTCTTCTTCTTCGGGGGATAGTTTGTTCTTTCGAACATCTTCCTCTAGTTGTACCATAATTGTCTTCTTAATATCCGCCTTTGCGGGTTCGAACAAGGCATGGAAAGTTTTTATCACATTATTACGTATATGATATGTACATAGGAAATTTTGTGCGTCCGGGAAGACATCGGATATTGCTTTCATTAATGCGTCATCGTTATCAGTTACGATGACCCTCGGAAGTTGATTTTCCCGGAAGAACAATTTCAATTGTCGCAATGCCCAATGATAATTATAGTCCCTCTCGTTTTCTATTAAACACCAAGCCAATGTGAATGTTACCTTGTCCGAGGTTTGCCCCACGATGTTGAACAACGGCATATTGTATTTGTTTGTCTTGTAGGTGCAATCCATTAAAAGAACACCACAACATGTATTTGCCAATTGTGAGAGCAAAGGATGCGAAATGAATATTTGAAGGGGCTTCTCGTCCGGCCCTCTTTTAATGATACGCGTGTAGTTGTGATCCCAAACTATCTTCTCAAATTCTTGCATAACGCTCCTCCCTTCCCATTCCACCCTTCTAATAGTTGCTTTTGCGGCATAAATTGTACGTAGAGAAGACACGTTAGTCTCGTCCTTTTCCTTGAAGCCTCTGAGAATTTGTCTCGGTTTGATAAGTGCTTTGGTCAATCTCTTTACATCCTCGAACTCGTCAGGTTTTAGCTTCGCAACTAAGGAGTGACCAACAAAATCTTTCGGATCCCGGTGGTTATGACAGCCACACAAAACCTCACAATCCCAATTGTTTATGTCATTTAAACGGAATACAAGCTTAAACGGGCAATTATTCTTCCTCGTACGAGTCTTGTATACCCTATTAGTCTTCTTTGGATACACATAATCCTTTCTCTTATGGATATTCTTCTCCTTGTATTTCCCACTTCTCTCGCAAGCCATCTCAAAACGCCTATTCGAACCTTTGGTATTCCTCACCAACACACACATGTTCTTAAGGGCCGTCTCTTTAGCCCAAGCGATTGCTTCCTTTCGATCTGTTATTCCCTACATAAGAACAATTTTGCATTCATTAGAAGGTTCATTACTAGCAATCCATTAGTAATTTTCAAGATACTAGGTGAAAAGTATTATTTGGTTACATACCGGAGGGATTTTATAGTATTCCGACGTATCCCGATAAAGCGGCTCTGCATTTGTTGGATTAATATATGGCACCACCTAAAGATCAAATGCAAATTAGTTCCAAACACAATTACAACACTATGCCGGAAACCATTACCGGCATGCTCGACCATTGTTCCGGCATAGTCTAAGTTAACCAAAACGGAAGACAAAATTTGAAACCTATTAGGCGTATGTGTTTCATAAGAAAACAACGCTAGGAAGCAAGTATGCCGGCATTATCGTAACCTATTGTTCCAAGCCGGTACACAATTCCGGCATTGACAATAATTGATATTGAATGCCGGAATTTATCTTTGGAAAGCACTTATCCATGCATGTTTTTTTGTAGGTGCCGGCATTGTAAAGTTGTAACTGAACAACGCCGGTTTTGTTGCCGGCATTATCGATATTGATGATACCACGCGGTACCCAGTTCCGCGCTTATGTTTATAAAGTTTCAATGCCGGTTTTGGTTTGAGATGGAATTGTTTCCTGTATGTTTTTCATGCGGTATCGGCATGGTAACCTATCAATAAAACCATGCCGGTTGAATATTCTCGTAGTATATTCCTTGTTAGGTAAAAAGGTTAACTATGTACCTAAGACAGGTTTTTTGGTAGAATGCTATGCTAGGTTTATTATTCAAAATGGGGATATCGGTTCCAAGCATGGTCGTAGTATGAATACAATGCCGGTACCTTGACTACCGCCATGGTATTCATACAACTACCATGCCGGCACCGAGGTTTTTCGTTGAAAAATGGCGGGTTTCAAGAAAAATTCGATTTTTCGACATCTTAGCAGCCTTTTTCTTGTGTTGGGGATGCTAGTATGTTGTGCAAGTTTACTTTCTTGTGTTGGTTCTTCAAGAAACTCTCCATACTCGTCAAAATCATCATTTAAGGGTGTTGGCTCAACAAAGAGTTGCAATTGTGAGTTGTTGTCGTTAGTCAAGATTCCGGATGTGATCCTTGTTGTAGTTGAGCTAAAGATTCAAAGAAGAAAGCAATTCTCTCTTCACAATCATCCTCCATTTTTCCCAAAAATATTTCTCTCTCAAATTATTTTTCCCTCCTTCTACTCTCACCTCACTAACCCAAATTCAAATAAAACACACACTAATCATTTATAAAAAATCTTAAGATTTTTACTAATTATTATTAACCACTAAACCTGATTAGTGAGGGGTAGATTAGGATTTAAAAAAATATTTAGATAAGGGGTGACCCCGAATTGATATCTGGATCCAGTTTTTGTTCTTTTCTTATATCCCCCAATTTCGCGTTCTTTATTTAGCGGCTGAAGGCCGCCCAATTTTTTTCTAGTTTTAAAGGTTATTATAGGGATGCAAAAATATTTGGAGTTTGTACATATACGCATAATAAGTCATGACATATTGTATTTTTGTCTCATGAATACACTGCATTTTTTGATTATACATAGATATACATAAAATTGTAATCACTTCATAGAAGAAAAATGAATTTTTGGACAAACATTTGCTTTTTTTTCTTTTTTTAAAGGTGGACAAACGCTTGCTTAGTTAAGGACAAGACATCCCCATTTGACACACAATTTTATTTTATCAAACTGACACGTAACAGGTGAGCCCATTCAATACCTGATTTTAAGAAACATCATGAATACTTGTTTTTCCCTATAGCCTTTGAACGGTTGAGATGCTAAACAAAAATTAATCCATGCGGGACCGGGTTTCAAAATGTTCTGATTTCTTCCACGCAGAATCATATCTTAACAATTAATGAGCTAATTAAAATTTACACCTAGGCTAAATTTTACAAATATTAAAAATTACACTAACAAAACATCTTTTTAAAAATATTGGGGTGGGCTTCAGCCTGGGTAAGCCACCCCCTATTACCGTCCCTGATTCATTTGCATGCAAACCTCTGCCAAAGAGGGGCAACTGTAGACACCCCAATTTTGCACGGTCACAATAATATGCCGCATAATCGTATCTGAAATGGTCTAAAACATTAACTCTTACAAGCCCAAAATGGTGATAGGGAGTTAGGGATCAAATGGTAAAAGTCCATGGGAAATGCCATATGGACGTCCACTAGCGGACCACCCAACTGCCCAACCTTAACCCGGTATTTTTGGTCGCAAGTAGTAAGTTCATTTCATAGCACCATAGTACCATAGTGCCCATTAAGTCCACCAAATCCCAAAACGTGAGTGGACTTTTAGTTCATATCCAATCCCAAGTATAAGATGTTGACACCTTTTCAATCTTAGGTCGGCATTAGTTTGCCTCATATGCAAGTCTTTCCCTGTTAAACAAAACCATAGGATTAAATGATATATTTGCAACTATAGTAATTGAAATAAAATAATTTTTAAATATGAAAATAATATATGTTAATTTGGAAATGATATTTAGGTTTTTAATGTGAACGGTCCGATCAAAATCAATTAATCTTATGGTTATGGCTAATGGAGAACAATATAAATAGGGAGCTAGTTTTGGTGTCGGGGATCTTTTTGAAAAAATAGGGTAGAGAAGAATTCATATTAATACGGTGATAAATTAATTTGGAGTTTTGGATATACGATTTTGGGGCAGCGACAATATTGTTGACTTCCTTATAATTCATCTAAGTAACATTGGAGAATTCCGACTGGGAAAACAGGTTGATCGTTAATCTATTTCTTCTTTACATATTTTTGTCTCCTTCCTTGATATGACATCGTGTGAAATTCTGTGTTAAGTGTCTCCCTGATTGTTTCAAAGCTAATAAAAATCTGTTCATGCTCACATGTCCGAACAGTGCATGCTTCATATGCTTTAATATCGAGTACCGAGTTAACCTTAATCATCAATAGTATAAAGCAGAGTTTAGCTAACTTTGCCTATCTGAGTGGTGGTCAGGATTTATCCTTGGCAAAGATAAATCAAAGGCCGTGGTTCTCCGTGCCACACCCTACAAGTCGCACACGTGGTGTTCATTCCAATATTATGAATTAAAAATGAATACTCAAGTCAAGATATGGAATTTCAAAAATTATAACGGGGAGGTTCGAACTCATGACCTATTGTGTCATAAGAGTGGCCTCTAACCATTGTTCCACCTTGGTTGGTATTGATAGAAAAGATAAATCAACAGTGGTAATAAATCTATGGTTATGGTTTGTTCAACTTAAATATTAATATAAGTGTTTTATTAGTTTATGTCTCATTAATTTCTCATGATAAATGATTTATTAATTTTACATCATAAATATCCCTTAATTAATATTAATACATATCTCCATCAATAAATAATAATTTTGACAAAAATTATTTCAATAGATATTAGTGGTGGTGGTGGTAGTAGAGGAAGAAGTAAGTGGTGGAAGCGGTGGAAGGTGTTACTAAGTGGTGGAGGCGGTAACATTAGTTTTGGTGGAAGAAATGGTGGCGCTGGATGGTTTTAATGGCGGTGGTATTGATTTTTTCTTTTTGAATCAAAAATAATAAATTTTTTTACATGACGGGTAACATTGTATTGTGAAAAGTATAGTTGGTTGTTTTTGACACGATCAAAAAAGGCGGATAACAAATACTTTTGGGATGATACCAAATCATATAAGACAAAATGGTTGTTTTTGGTACCACCGCTATCTTTGGTAACCGTTCGTACGCATGATTTTCAGTATTAACAAAAAACATATAGTTGAATAAATTAATTGACGACCTAAGTTTGTTAAATCTAAACTTTATACATGACGTGTGGGATCAAAATTTATAAGAGTGCCCAATATTCTACGAGGGATGGAAAATGGTGGTGGTGGAGAAAGAAGTGATATCTGGTGGTTTGTGGTACTGGCCGATTTTGATGAGTAGTAATTGACTATGTTAATTATGTGCTGCTACAAAAGGATAACACTATAAATTAGAAATGTGGTTGATCGTCTTAATGATAATATAACTTGGTTAAAATACATGAAAATTAAGAAGAAGAAAAAAAACATTTGGATGTCACGTTATATAATAAATAACACTAAAACTACATATTTAGTATCAAGGTTTCTCCGTCCAATAGATAAATCTAAGGTTGTATTGAGATCCCGTAAGCAGAGGGCGAGTTGGTCTTGGATTTCTGAATGATAATGAATATAATGAAACGCTCCCTCTCGGTTTCTCCAATGAAAACCGAAACCTTCTAAAAAAAATAATCAATCGAACAATACTTAGATGGAACGCATCACCACCAGTGTAAACTTCTCTGAATTGCTACATATTCAGTGAAATATCTACAGATTAATCTGGTGATTTCATCCTACCTTAGTTTTTAACGAGGCATGCAATTAAATCTCTAATAGTGATTTTAAAGGTATTTAATAATTACAAAATTCTCTTATAAGTTTTGTTTATGCAAGTATTGATTTAACTTGGGTTCTTTTACATTTTTGTGTTAAGTTGATGACTTTTTAATTTGAATACATGTTTGGTTAACAAACTTTGATACATATAGGGTATTTTCCTTGTAGAACTGATGTTAGTCTCTCATTTTTCCCGTTAGCACTTTGATCCCGTATTTGTAGACATTATTTGACTAATGTTGGGGTATTTGTTTAATCTCAAGGCCGATTAAACCCAATGTGTGGTGTATACATTGAAGGAGACAGAAGTTTGTGTCGGCTCTACCTTGAAACTAATAATTTTTCTTCGGAAGGTTAGTTGAGTTTATGTAGATACAAATATCAATATGACTATGCTCTTTAAAACTCCAAATTACTTGAGTAACACTAGATGTGAGAACGTCATTCATGCACTACTTAGCATAGTTGGTGTGAAATCTTTTTATCCACGAATTTCTTCAATTTTATGTTATCAATATGATTGAGAAAGAATCTTACACATGTTTTGATTTACTATTATAAGTTTATTTTTTCAACTCACATGTGTATATCTCAGCCTTCCAATAGCCAAGGGTTCTTCATTTTTATAACTCTCACATTTGCAAAAAATAAATAAATAGTGTTTATCTATAGTAGGGAAAATATTATGGGTTTTTGCTTCACTCCTTAGAGCCTTACTTATCAATAATTTCGGAACAAATGTATTCATAAACATCACGTAGTTGGATTGGCAGTTTAGGTATATGTACTGTTAGATGAAATATTCTTTTTGAAGTTCGCAATTATGGTATGATGGAACAATAAATGGGGAAAAATTTTATTTACTGTATTTTTTATTTTATTTTCATGTTGGCACAACATTATTACTCCGTCCAGATAATAAATTGGAATAACATGCTTAAGTAAAAAATAAAAAGATCAGGTAACCCATTTTGTTTCCCAAAACCTATTTGAATATCAAAATAATTACTCACGAATAAAATGAAGCAAGAGGAATGTGAACAATATCGTATTAGAGACAAAACATCCCGTGCCGTTACGGCACGGGTTAAGATCTAGTAATCTATATGGTAGCGTGTATCATAGTGTGAACATAAATTAGTTTTATATATGACATGAGTTGACTGATTGCATACACATGTCTCCCAGTTGTTAATTAAACACATATCAAAGTGGTCTGATATTGTAGCGCCCCCTAAGCTAGCAGCTGACTAATCTAAGAGATTAACTACAAAAAGGGACACTAACGATCTAAAACATCTAATTAAACATTAAGAAAGAATTTCTAAACAAAGATTAACCCGAATCTAAAACCCTCTCTAAAATAAATACAAGAACTCCTCTCAAGTGATACATACTCAATAGTGAGTTGGTTTAAAAATATAGAGTATAAACACAAAATAACATAGCGGCTAACCAACTAACGAAACCAAATCCTCGAATTTTTCATCGCCACGTGCACATCTTGATCTGTCTCTGAAACTAAAAGTGGGAATGGGTGAGCACATCATCCCGAAGGTGCCCAGTAGAAATAATAACTAACTTTCAAGTAATCACTAGAATGGTTTAAAGACAATGCAGGTTTTATTGAAAACCAATAAAACACGGAAAAACAGATAAAGCATATTAAAATAATAAGTTGTACTGAAATATAAAGTTCTACCAACCAATCTTGCGGCACAGATTCACAACAGAAATAATAGTTAAGCGACGCAGTCCTTCGGAGTAGTAAGGCGTGACTCTTGCGGATTCTTCAATGATCATTAAAGCGCCCTGAGGTTTGACGACCCCGTAGTCATATAAGATTTGTACCTTACCAGTACCTTATTATACGCGCACTCTACATAACAAGTATCTAAAGAGATCTAATGGTATTAACGCTATAGCCAACGGAAGAACTTAACATGAAGAACCCTTTACCTCTCGCATGTCAAATCCAACAATCAGACATAAGATTCTCAACATCATTCTCTCTAAACACCAAAACATAATAAAATATCTTTTGAAAGTAATTTAAAAGAATAATAAACATCCATGTATGAGACATGCATTGCCCCCGTACAAAAATAGGGAAAATATAATGGCCAAATTAAAACCAGACCTATATAATATTCAACCCAACGAGGTCTATCTAGGTTTGCATAAATTAGGTATAACATTTGGGAGCACACATCTCACACCAATCAAAAGGAACCTTCTCCTTCTCATGCTAACAATAAGTAAAGAATGTAATCACTTTCCAGTCAATGGAAAGAATCACTTTTTGAAAAATAAGTAAATACTCCCAAAACACAGATATTAGTTGTTTCTAAAGATCCAAGCCCATCCCAAAATGTAAAAGAAACTGGTTTGTATTACACACAGATAATACATGCATACACATATCATATACTAGCAATGATATGCATGCCTTTCGCAATATAAATATGTTTATAAAACAATAATGAATACAAGAGAGTTCGTTATCAATTCCCACCTCTTTTGATGACAAGCCTCGCCTACCTCGAGATCCATAATCCACTGGTTCATTCTTTAGATCGTTCGTTGTTAATAACGACTAACTGTTAATCACACAAGCACTCTAAAGATTAGCCAAAAAGGCTCACACAAGGCTCATAACACAATTCATACAATTCTCTAGTTATAGGTTAAGTGAATTATCTAATGGTTCTAAGCCCATTAATGGTTCTATACCTGTTCATTATCTACCTTTATCATATTTAAGGTTTACTAATTTAATTAGGTTGGTTCTATAGTCTATTAGATAAGTCTTACAAAGATCTGCTACTTTGTAGAAAGAACCAAAAGTCAATTCAGAACATAAGAGGTCCAATGATACAAAATAAGGTTTCTGGCCCTAGGATCAAGCCCATGGGTTTAATCCGGCACGGCCCACTAGTCCGGCCCATTACACAAAGAGTCAACTAACGGTCACTGACGGTCAAAGGAGTCAATTAACAGTCAATGTCTAATGTCAAGGTCAAGTCCAGGTCAAATGGTCAAAGTCAAATGGTCAAATCCAACTCGGTCAACTGAGTTAACTCAGGTCAAGATATGGAACTCGGTGAGTCAAAATGATTCAACTCATTCAAATATCTGAGTCAAGGTAGTCTAGGTCAGTCAGGTTCTGACTGAGCTGAAAAGCTCAAGGCCAAAGCCTTGCACAGGCCAGAGCCATTGCTCAGGCCAAAGAATACTAATGCACAAACAAGGTGCAACACCTAACCTGCCAAGACAAAGATGATGCAAAACACAACAAGCCAAACTCCAATCATTATCAATATCAGTTCTACACCACTAGCTAGAGCTCCACCTCCCTCAGAACTACAACCTTCTACAAATCTCAACAGCATCATTTACAATTTCACTATCCAACTCTCTTCATTACTTGTAATTCAGCCTACAAGTACAACTTCTCAATTTCACAACAACAAGACAAACTTCATTATAACTTCATTCTCTTCATAACAACATCAGTTGGGTTCCTGACAATTCAATAGCTTCAACTGCAACTCTATAAAACTACCAATCCTACACATTTAGATTCATATTCATCTCCACAGTTCTTCATTGCATTTTCATACCACCGCCAGACCACCATACTCCAGCTTAACTATTTCAGCACCACTATTTCAAACTCCATACACAACTACTAACAGTTATACTCTAAAGAACTTCTTCCCTGCGTGCAGTTCATCTTACCCATTAATCAACTCAACCAATTCCTTCATGTTCATCACCTGTGACTCCATCTCCCGACAACACCAACATACACAACATCCTCAACCGCAAGAACATTTCTAAAGTCTTGTAATTCATTAACTATCACCACCTGCAGCTCCTAAAAGAATACCAACCCCTCCAAAATCAACACTACCAGCACACCAGTCCAGCTCAATCAACTATTTCACCATGTCTTGGACCCGCAATCAATCAATGACCCCTGTAATTCAATATTACTCTAACCTACAGCCACAATCACAATTCTTCCACTCATACATCATCTTCATCTTCATCAAGTTCAATCAATATCAACCTATGTACACAAAACTAACTTCAATCTCTTCATCTGTTTCCAACTCTTCCATCACCAACCCAAAATTACAAAAAACAAACCCTAATTCTAAAAACATTAGCAACAATCCAAATTCACCAATTCATCTTCTTGCCAAAACCAATAAATTGATTCCCAATTACAAACTCAAACCCTGATTTCTATTTCTTCATTGTAAAACCCTAAATCAATAACTCAACTTCAATCATCACTTGTCAGTTCATCACTCTCATTCCGAAATACCAAAACCAGAAACCCTAATCTTCATCCTCAATTCGTTAAAACCCTAACATGTGAAACTGATTTCTAGAGAAACTAAAATTAAACCTTATACAACCCTTTTTTTATTCTAATTAACAACAAACCCAAGAAGTAGAACACCAAAACAACCTCAATTTCACAACCAAATCAATCAAAACAGAAACTCTAAATTCAATCTTCGAATAACCTTTCTCTGTGAATTCCGAGTACAATAAAAGATTCAACATCGACATCCTCAAATAAGCCCTGATCTCTGCTCAACCCTCACGATCTCATAATTTAATTTCATCACTCAGAACTTTTAGAATCGCCAGAGGCGAAGAACATAAGAAGAAAGAAGGGAGAAGAAGAAAGAAAAGACGAAGAGAAAACGAGTTCTCTCGACACGTTTTGGAGAAGATAAGGCCAAGGTAAATGATAAAGGCACCCAGTGATATCTTCTTCATCTGGTGTCTGAATGACACGCTCTAGTAATTTATTCCGTAATATTTCGAGATCTATCTAGTGATACTAGTTTCGTATCTAAATCGTTGTTAGATTAATTTCTATTAATTAAGGTTCATCTCTAATTAATCGAGTCATTAGCGACTAAAACGTCTCTTGACCGGTCTAATAGCGTTGACGAGCTTGAGGCTCGTTACAGGTATGTTAGGAATTCGACGTGCATGTTTAGCCATCTGTTGCATTAGTCTTAATTCATGAGTCATGCAATTTGAATTCAATAATAATAATCTTGATTTGTCATCTTGAATAGCCTTGATTCTTTTCAAATAATAATAATATTTGGTGATTATTTTCTTGATAATATTAATAATTGAGTTTTGCTGTGAGAGAAGGTCTTGCACGTGGGAGAAATCATAGATTTGTGTATTTACTATTTTGGGGTTATATTTTTATGAAGTCATTATTTCATTTTTCGTTTGATAACCAAAATCCCTAAAATCCCGATTATAAAGTAGAGGCCAATCTTTGGATTGGACGGGTTAGGTGCCTCACACCTTCCTAGCCCGTATCTTGATTCCCGAACTCATCTCTGTAACTAGACCAGTGTTTTCTTTTGGGTCCCAACTCCCTAAGTTGGGTGGCGGCTTCGAATAATAATTATTTCCACGTGATTCCCATTACAGATATTTTAGAGATCTTCACGGATTCCGACGGTATCTACAACCTTTCTTATTGGTTAGAGATGTAGTCCTAAGTTGGAAGACATGTTATTCAATTGAAATATTCATTCTCATTCATTCGTAATTTGTTAGTATCGTTTATGTTATACCGTTTATAACTCCATGTATGATTGATTGCTAGTTTGTTTAAGTTGCAAATTAAATGAGCATGCATTCATATCTATTGCTAAACTAGGGTTTGAGATCCGTAATTGTCGAATAATCCTTGTTAGAAGTAGCATAATATAGTTGTTAACGACGGGATGTTTCCATACAATTATATGTAGAAGCGCAACCTAGGTTAAATTCGTGTGGCTCTTGCACCGGATTGCTTAGAATAACCTCAACTCATAGATATTAGTGCTTTCATTGGGTTAAACTTGAGTGGCTCTTGCGCCAAGTTATTTAGTGAAAAGGATTAAAAGAGTGGCTCTTGCGCCTTTGATGATAATAAGAGTTTTGCCGGAGTAAGCCTGCGATAGGACCCTCTAGGGTTATTGATATCGATAGAAAATGAATGTTGAGATTGATTCAGTTGATAACATGTTGGAAGATGGAAGATGAAAACTCTAACCAGTACTTTTTATCTCTGATATTAATATTATTCTATTTGCTTTATTCTTATTTAGTTATAATCACAAACAAAATCCCCCAGTTTCTATAAGTAATCAAAACAATTTGACAACCCGTATCTCCTTGTGGAACGAATCTGTTCTTATAACTATACTCTTATTTATAATTGTGAAGTGATGAGCACACAAGTTTGACGCATTTTCACCCATAAATACATTAGCTGGGACTCATTTTATCACTAATAAACTTGTTTGTAGGTGTTTTTGGGCAATAAATATTTTTAGAAAAATCAGCTCGAAAAGTTGTTAAAGGCACCCCCGGAGGGCAATTGTTATTCGGACTCTCATTGTTGGTTAAGGGGCACCTAAATTTCGGCACCTATTGCTATTCACACCCCGGATTTGGCTAGGGGCACTTCATCTTCATCCTTTTCAAATCTGAAAATTGGCGGGAAAGAATGGCAGTGAAGAAACAGATTTAGGCTCGAGTTTTAGAGGATTTTTAGAGAGACTTAATCGCTAAAACTTCTTGGGTGGACTTGTTTTGGCTTAATAGGGATGGTATAATGATTTGATTCAACAGAGTTGGGCTGGAGATTCGGATTCGAAGAAAACAGGGAAGTCAAAACCCGAGAGTTCTGTTAATAACTTTAGAAGTTTGAGAGAGATTAAATCTCGGATTTGGATTGGAACCAGCCTGTTTCTACGAAACATGATTGGTATAGTTATTTGTGTCGATTAGACTTGGATGAATCATCAAACAGAGAAAAATCAGGGAAGAAATATATTCTCGGCTTTATTTCTGGAAAGTGTTTGAGGACTACGCGTGTCTGAAGTAGGTTGGGATTTTTCTGATCTTGTTCTGAGCAAGATTTGAGTGTGTTTGGATGCTGTAGAGACGTGATGAGCTAAAACAGGGATGAAATATTCTCGACTTCCCTGTAGTACTCCGTTGAAGTTATTTTGTGCAGTTTAAGGAAGTAATATTCTCTGGATTTTATTCTAATATAATTGAGAAAGATTTTGTCAATCCACAGGTGCGTGGAAAAGTTAAAGAGAGAAAGAAATCTCGGTGATTTGGCAGAGGAAGTAAGACGAGATATATGGCATTTAATCGAGTGGTTGATGGTGTTGGTGATGTATAAATAGGCTATTGGTGTCACATGAGAGGGGATCGAGAGTTGGGGAGAAGAGTAGAGGATTGTAGGGCAGATTTTTTTGCCGCTGCAGAAAAGAAGAAGAAGAAGAACAGACTACACTTGTAGTCTGTCGTTTAGAACTGTCACTGTTTCTTCCTAGAACGACAGTTTTCTGCGACAGAACAAAACAATAGTTTTATGTATAAGCCATTGTAACAGTTTTGTAACACCTTCACAGCGTTGCGAAACTCAGTATTCTTATCTTTTCACCTTTTGTAAGCACTTTTGAGAAATAAAAATGAATTTTGAGCGTGTCCACAATATGAGCAGCTAAACCCCTACACTGGGTCGACGGATGAATCCGAATTTCATACTTGGGTGAATTTATTTTATTCTTTTTATGACATTTGCATTTATTTTAAATTGACTTATGATTTGAATTAATTAGTTATTATTTTATTTGATGGGTCATGCTTGCTTAAATGTTTGATGTCCCATGCTTATGATTTATAACTAATATTTTGAGAATCTACCTTGGCAAAAATAAGAGTCTATGTTTTTATTTATTGAGCTATAATTGATGAAGAATAAATAATTGAACCTTATGATATGAATTCGGTGAAATCCTAGTCTCAGTAACTCTTGCTTTTATTTATTATTTTCATTAAATCTTTAAATTTAATCTTCACAAGTCTTAGAGTTCGAATCTTATTACTACAACAACAATCAAAAATCACATCATGAAAGAACTTAAATTATTTTTGCGTCGGCTGACAACCGATCATGGAGCCACGGCCTCAACCACACTTCCACTGAGTGCAGTTGCAACACCTTAGTCTATGGTGTGTATCCCGTATTTATTTGTAACTTTGCAGATACTGGTATGTGTGATCTCATCACTTTAGCAACATCAGTGCACATTCTGAAAATTGAATATTCTTTATCACTTCATATTTACATTTGTGGAGTACAAGGATCAATATGAGACACAGTGGGAACACACCACGACAATTCCTGTCGTTCCCTTAGAAAATACTTTTTCTTATCTCCCCCTAACGACGGGAAGACTGTCTCATTAAAGTGAATAAGAGAAGCAGCAACAAATATGTTTCCAGCAGATATCGATCTTGAAATCATGTTAAGGTTACCGGTGAAATCAACCTTTGTATGTAGATTTGGAAAATCCTACAACTACACCCAAAGAATCACAAACACACACATATTGAAGTAATCAAGCTAGAGATGCACAAGAACACAAGATATATGTGGTTCGGTATGATTACCTACGTCCACGGGCCGGGGGTAAAGGGATGATTTTATTACTTGACTCAAGGTTACAAAAAGACGTATCTCACTGACAAATGCTCAATTCTCGCTCTCAAGCTCTTGGTGTTCTCTCCTCTCTCACTGATTACTTGGTCCTTAGCTCTCTACATGGCTCTCTATTTATAGATACAAGTGATGATACATCCAAGTTACAGTGTGGATCGTGGTATATCTTTCTTGATATCCTTCTCGGGCGATGGATAATGTCTTTTCCGAGATGTTGGGCCGAGCCTAGTGATATCTTCTCCCGATGTCTTTCCACCCGATGTTGGTTACTCAGTGAGTAGGGCCGATGTCATCCTTGATACTCTCAGCCCAATTCTTGCTTTGACCAAATTCTTCTTATCCTTTCACCGACCTTGTCAGAGTATTTATTATTCTCATGCCCGATAGACATCACATCAGGATTTTACCTTTACACGTATCGACTTCACGGGCATCTCTTTTCTCGCGCCAAACTTGGATAGAGTGATTCGGTGCTTCATACTTCAGCTACTATCGATATAGCATTGCCTAGGATTGCTCCACCTGGATCTGTGGATTATTCACACCTACAGTGTGTTTGCAAGACTTGGTTTTCTCTGATTTCTGACCCTAGTTTTGTTAAATCGCATCTTAATCTCACTATCCAAGCAAACAACTGTAGTCTCCTTTTTAAAGTTACCGATGAGGCAAGGAGTGGGAACTGTGAAGTAATCTTCTCCATATGTCATGATTCATTATTGTCTCCAGATAAGGAATTTTTTGAATATGCACTAGAAATGGATTACCCGTTCAAATCTGCTTATGATTCAGTTGAATTAATGGGTTGTTGTGATGGTTTGGTTTGCCTATGGTTCTGCTTTAGTGAATTCCATATGAATTTTCTTTTTCTTTGGAACCCAGCTAACAAATAATACAAGGAATTACCTAAATCACCAAATGCAGATGATGTTGAAGATTTTAATATGATTGGTTTGGGTTATGATTCTAAGACTGAGGATTATAAGATTGTAACACAGTATACAAATGTAGTTGAAGTCTATTCTTTGAGATTAAATTCGTGGACAAGTATTTAAAATGTGGCTTATGCGTTTCATAGTGCTCAAATAGTTGGGGTGCTTGTTAATAGAGATCTTCATTGGTTAGCACAAACACAAGATTGTTCCTAAGTTGTAGTTTGTTTAGATATGGATGACCAGATACTCAAAGAAATTGAACTACCAAATGACCCTTTGGTGAAGAAGAATGATAAGCATAAGTTTATGACAGTGGGGGTGCTGGAAGGGTGCCTTTGTGTTATTGCTATTGTTACTAATCTTCATTCTGAAGTATGGGTATTCTGAAGTATGGGTAATGCAGGATTATGGTGTTCGAGAATCGTGGAACAAACGCTATATAATTACGGATGAGAGAATTATGAATGACTATTTACCTCCTCTTATGTGGTCTTTTAAGAGCGGTGAGCTACTATTTGGATTGTGTTCTTCTGATGATCTGGTTATATATGACCCTAAAGATGAAAGTGCTGGAGAACCAAACATGCCTAATTTGACGCAGTTATACCAAGAAGGGTGTTATTATGAAAGCCTAGTTTCACTGGGGTCTGGTACTTATGTGGGTGGAGAATAAGAAGAAGCCGTATCTAGAGTGTGAGAATTTTCAGCAATCCTTATGATTTGGAAATCCTACAGAAACTTCACACTCAGTTGGAAGTCGATATTGCCGAGGGCATAAGAAATCATCTTAACTATCAGATTGTTGTCGTTTACGCTCTTAAAAAATAGGCATGCTGCTCGGCGATCTTGACTGTATCTTCAAGGGAGAAGGCACCATCTTTCCAGATGCTGAGTTTCGGGAATGGATTGTAGAGAAGCTTCCTAATGATGATTAGGAAGATTATCTTGTATTTGTCAGGACTAAAGAAACAGATGTGTTGTTTAGAGCAAATATTGAAGGGGTTGATTGAGGAACAAATAATAACTCCGAAACAATCGGGGTTCAAGACCCAGATGAAGTTAAAAAAGCTCATGGTGTATCATAAAGAACTAGAGGATGCTTATAAAATGCCACAAAAAATATAGATTGTATCGGTGGTGGTATGCGAGTTGTAATCTTATTAAGCAACTTATATCCAAACTCGAATGATAGACATTTACCCGATGGTGATCGACTATGACCCAAAAATTCAGGATTGCCAAACCGGTGCCAGGAAGCTATGACTGGTTGGTGAATAGATGAAGAGCTGGAGCAAGCGTATGAATCTTGTTCTGGATAGCTGAATGACAGCCTAGCTTAAAAACTTTATATTATTACCAGTTTGATCATTTTACTTGTTTCATGTCCTAATGGTCATTCAAGTTCAGTTTGTCATGGTCATTCAAGTTCAGTTTTGCTATTTAGAAGTTATGGCTTGATATTAAAGAACTATTTATCACTGCTCTCTTTCTTTTACCAAAATATACCGAGTGTAAACAGCCATAGGCCACGATTTCGTATCAAAAACAAAATATGAAAACATGACTAAAATTAGCTCATGCCAATAACATCATTCCTGTTACAAATTATGGTACTTACACAGAAACCATCAAATATTTTAGTGTACCTACCCAACTGATGATTCCGATTTCTTTCCTAGCTATAGTGAATATTTATTTCTCTCTCTCTCTTTTTTTATAAGCAACAGCCTTCAAAAAGGCTAATGATCCCCCTCAACAATTGACATCAGCCAGATTGGAGGAACAGACCAATACATGGTAGAATTGTTTGTTTTGGCCCAAAGGGCAAGTTCATGAGCCACAGAATTACAGATACGTGGTTGGAAAGTAAACAAACAAGCTACAAGCCTAGAAGAGAAAAACTGAATATCCTTAAAGATGGCATCCGTTCTAGAGTCTCCATCAAACAGGCCAGCAGAAAATTGATTGATCAGACTCTGAGCATCACTTTCTATAATGAGATGGGTAAGCTTTTGCTCTACAGCTTTTTTCAAGGCCGCCCAGATAGCTCTGGCTTCAGCTTCTTCAGCAGATTCTACTTCAAAGACTATCGAAGCACAAAAGGAGGCAGTGTTGGAGAAGTCCCTCATCACAAAGCCTGCACCATTGTTCCCAGAAAATTCATCATAAGCTCCATCAGTATTGCATTTTATCCAACCAGTCGGTGGGGGCATCCATTTGTCACATACACCAACAAGGACCATAGGAGAAACAATGGGACTAAGTTTTCTAGTTAATAACATGGCTCTAGCTCTCATAATAACAGCAGTATAGTTTTCTTTGATATTTTGAAAAACCATGTTATTTCTACTTTGCCATAGGAACCAAAGAATAGCAACAAGTAAGCATTGATCTCCATCAGGGAGCTTAAAAACTGGATCCACTAACCAGAATAACATCCAATCAATAAAAGATTTATTGCTAAAATTCTGAGTGTTGAAACAAAAGGAGGAGAGGAACCAAATACGACTAGCAAAAGGACACTGGACCAAAGCATGCATAATCGATTCACGAGGGTTAGTACATCTAGCACAATCAACAGAATTCATAGGCATTCTAGTATGTAAAACATTTCTAGCAAGTAAGGCATTTCTAGCAGCTTTCCATGCAAAAACTTGAATTCTATAAGGCACATTAATTTTCCAAATGCGCTTCCAAAACTTGATTTAGAAGTAAATCTACCATTCTTTGAAAGATCTCAAACCAAGCCCTTCTGTGAGGAGTGCAAATCCGGCTTAAGGGAATAGTGACAATCTTCTTAACAGAAGCATCATCAAAGTGGGTATTTAATCTATTAACATCCCAAGATCTGGTAATAGGATTAATAAAGTAAGAAACTTTAATAGTTGGATCAGGAGGCACCAGAGGGTTAGGAACAGCAGAACCCAATAAAGGAATCCATAATTTGTCACACCAAGGGTCAATAAATTGACCATCTCCAACAATCTAGGTGATAAAGGGTTTAATAAGTTCTTTTATAGCATGAATGCATTTCCAGGTCCAAGAACAGTTAGCAGGACACTTGGCATTTAAAAAAATTGTTCTAGGGAAATATCTTTCTTTAAGGGTAGTAGTTAGCAGGCAATCAGGGTTCTCAATAATCCTCCAAGCATTTCTATCTAACTTAACAAGATTATTGAGTTCAGCTTTCCTGAAACCAAGACCTCCTTCAGACTTAGGAGAACAAAGAATATCCCAACCCAAAATATGAAGCTTTCTATCGTTTGGGTCAAGGGTTTCCCTCCACCAAAATTTACATAAATGGGAATCCATTTTCCTGCAAAGATGTTTGGGGATAAGAAAAACACCCATTTGATACATGGGGATAACCTGACCAATGTGTTTAATCAAAGTGGTTCTAGCAAGACTTGGGAAAGAATCTTATGGAGCCATATGGAAATTCTAGCATCAACAGCTTGGAGAATACCCATATGGGTTTGGGCCTTAAAAGCCGTAGGAGTTCCCAAATATTTTTCTCCTAAATCACTGTTACTAATATCAAGGATACTAGAGAGCTGTTGTTTAAGATGTTCTGGGATTTTTTTACTAAACAGAATACCAGACTTGTCAAAATTAGTTTCTTGAGCAGAGGCCAAGCAATACTTTTGAAGGTACTCTTTGATAGTCTGGAAGTCTTCAATAGTAGCCTTAGAAACGAGTAAGGAATCATCGGCAATAGAAGGTGTGTCATAGCAGGAGCATTTTTGCACACCTTTATGCCTTCAACCAAACCTTTTCTGGCAAAAAAATCAATGTAGGAGGACAAGGCCTCAGAGCAAATAATGTAAAGGTAGGGAGACAAAGGGTCACCTTGTCTTAAACCCCTTTCATGTTTGATAAGACCATTAGGGCTACCATTAAGGAGGATAGAGTAAAAAACAATGGAGATGCACTGATTTATGAGTTTAACCAAATGATCATAGAGACTCATTTTTTTCAAAACTTTTTCAAGAAAGGACCATTTCAAGCTTATCATAAGCCTTAGACATGTCAAGCTTGATGGAATCAATACCAACAGCTTTATCATGATGATTGACAGCATAGATAACCTCATTATCTAGAAGGATATTATCAGATATACTTCTTTTAGGAACAAAAGCACTTTGGTTTGGGGAAATGATATTATTCATAAAAGACTTTAACTGTTAGCTAGAGTTTTAGATAGGATCTTGTAAATGAAGTTACAAAGTCGTATGGGTCTATATTGAAAGACCAACTCAGCTAAAGGGACTTTGGGGATAAGAGCTATATTGGTATGATTGAAACGTTAGATATGTTCCCTGTTCTAAAGCAAGTTTGAGTCATATCAACAAAAACCTCCCCCATAATATCCCAATTTTTTTGATAGAAAAGACCAGTAAAGCCATCAGGACCAGAGGCCTTTTTTGTTCCCATTTGGAAAACAACATTCTTAATCTCTTCACCAGATGAGAATAGTTTAGGGAGGAGTTGTCATCTTCGGAGAATTTAACAGGAAGGTCAAGAAGGATCTCATCCTGGGATTGTTGAGGGTGGGAAGAATATAAATTCTTAAAATAATCAACAAAAGATGTGCCATTAATACTATGTCTATCAGTTAGGATAGTACCAACAGCATTCTTAATCCAACTAATAGCATTTCTCTTTCTCCTAAAGAGGGTGACTCTATGAAAATATGGTGACTTTTTATCACCTTCCAGAAGCCAAACCTCACTGGATTTATCTTTCCAGTAGATTTCTTCCAAATTGTAGAGATATTCCAATCTAGATCCGAGTCTAGAATTGTCCCTAGAATCTGTAGGAGCAGAGGATTGGGTTTCCCCCAGTTCCTCTCTAGTAATAGAGATTTTTGTTTGTATGTTACCAAAAGAGGATTTGTTCCAATCACGTAAACCTTTTTTTGTGTTTAAAAGTTTAGCCTTAATCTTATAGGCTGGAGATCCCACTATATTAACAAACCGAGAATTGGAAATAATGTCTCTACAGGTGGGATCCTCAATCCACATTTACATGAATCGAAAAGGCCTAGGCATACAAATATCATCATAATTAAAACCAATATGCATAGGGCAATGATCAGAGGAATCTCTAGGCAAGTTATTCACACAAAGTTTAGGAAATAAAGTCTCAGCAGTAGGATTAATAAAACATCTGTCAAGACGTTCAAGAATAAGATCAGGACCTTGTTGCATATTGGACCAAGTAAATCTAGTGCCTGAGAAACCAGGATCATGCAAATCAAAAAGTATCACAAAAATTTCAAAGGTTAAGAAAATCAGAATCATCAACTTCTAGACCACCATTCTTATCCTCAGTACCTAAAAGAGCATTGAAATCACCTATAAAGAAAACCGGTTCCTCTACATGTAAATGAGGTAACTGCATTGATTCTCCCAAAAAAGCTTGTCTAAGACTACTATTGGGTTCTCCAGATATGAAATGTAAGTGATAAAGTTTGGAATGGATAATGTTAGTGGATGTAACATAGATGCCCCTCAAACTAGAAGATAAAATATTTAGTTGAATTTCCTTTTTCCAGGCAAGAACAAGACCACCACTTTTTCCAATGCTTGGAACATTAAAGTACAGGGGAAGCCCAAATTTCTTAGTCTTCTAGCAGCCAATTGTTTATTCATTTTAGTCTCCGACAAAAAGATGATATCAGCGTTAATATTTCTACATAACAGGATGAGCTCCTTATTAGCAGTCTTTTTACCCAATCCTCTAATATTCCAGGCGAGCACATTAACATTATTGAAAGGAAATAGATTGACATTGATGGCGGCATTAATGGGATAAATAATAGGAGGGGAAGGATTTGAGTTTACCTGGGTGGTGGGAGTAGAACCACCATCAAGAGTAGAGTCACTAGAACCACCAATTTGAGTAGTCTCCTGGTTAGAACCGAGATTCAGAGAAGCAGACGTATGAAGAGAATTATTGCGGACACCATCATTGCTTGGGGTATCATCAGCAGGTACATTATAACTACTATAAGGATCAACCAGGTAATGTGTACTGAGAGTACAGTTGGAGAGATTAATAGGGGGACAGAGTTTTGAGTAATCAGGTTCGGAGTTATCAGATTGATTTGGGATAACCACAATGCTAGCTAGAGTAGAATTACTTGCTCTGGTGCATTTTCTCAAGTCAGCTCTTGGATTAATCTTCCTTTTAAGATTAGACATGGCGTCATGCTCAGCAGCTGAGGAAATAACTTCTGCTCTAGTTATGGTAGGTTAATTTGTCGGAACAACGGCCGTTTTGAATCTTCTAGATGAGTTGGTGGTCCGAATTGGACCCCGATTCGATGACTCAGGAGGAACACTTGAAGTTTCAACTGTGACATTCTGGGTAGTAACTTGCTTTAAAATAACTGGAAGACCGTTGTTCAAATGTGTTGATCTTTGCTGGATATGCCCAACATCAAAGATTTTTAAGGCAGTAGATTGATTAACAAAAGGACCTATCTGGAGATTATTAGCTAACCTTTTTTGAACCACATTATCAGTATCTTGAGCTAAATCTTTAGCTTTTCCTTTGGTATTGACATGAGCATCGACAGTATCCATTTGAGTTTCATGCACTACTTCAGTAGGAGACATGATAATATCTTGGATCAACATGTTGGTAGTAGGTGAAGAGAGTTGAGCCTTTGATTGTTTCGGCATCATTAGCCTTGAACAGCTGGGAGAACAAATTTGGAGCTTGAAGCTGCTGATTCTTGTAGAAGCTTCTGTTTAGATTTCCAGGATGGACAGTTAGCATCTTTGTGATCTAACACACGACAAGAAGTACAGAAATACCTCGAGACTTTATAGTACCTGCATTCAATTAAAAAGGGTTGAGCTCTCCCTTAAGTGAATAGAGGGATTCCAGTAGGTAGAGCTTTCTGAACACACTCTCTCATGCAGACTTTAACATTCTTCTTTAAAGGATGATTCCCATAAGGTGTTTGAGCTTCTACTAGTTATCTAAGCTTGAGAGTGAGCTTTTGAAGATCCTAAAATTCTGTGCATTCCTTTGGGATGCTACATAAGATAAACCAAAATAGTTCCTCAGCAAAAGAGACTTGATGATTTGTTGGCCAGCTATTAGGGGGAACAACTTTGAGAACCATTAAATAACCACAAGCATACCAAGGTCTCTGCTCATTAACCATGTTGAAGTCATTCTCTGCCAGAAATCTGATAAGAACTTTGTTTCTTAATCCATTGAAAGTAGTAACAGAAGGTGTTTGAGCTAACGGCCATTGGTTGCAGATATAGTAACAAATAGAAGAAGTAGGGAGAAGAATTTCACAACAAATGTAGCCAACCATACACCATTTCCAACTATTATCGTTTTCTGCTAAGATGACTGTTTTATCTATGAAAACTGGTTCAGTTAAAGATGAGGGTAAGGTAAGCTTTTCCGCCATTTGGGTTGTGAGGTTTTGAATTTCAAGGTTTTCTAGTGAAGTTATTGCCTGAGATGGAGAGGATTCCATGTAGATTAAAATAATGATGGTGATGATAGAATTTTTATCAGAGAAGAGAGATTATCTAGGGATTAAAATAATAATATGAAAATAAAAGATTCTTGTTGCAGTGCTAGGATAGTGATATGGTCCTATTAGACAAATATGAAGATGCAGCCAAGAGAAGTCATCTAATGTGGACTGATCCTTAAAATGGGAATTCTGAGAGAGTTGAAAATAATCTGGAAAGTATATGGATGGAGAATGGTATAATCTTATGAAAGATTCCCAGTTTTTGTATTTAAACAAAGAGATCTTATCAGAGATACTAGATAACTTGGTACCCTTAGTTGGAGTAGCAGAAAGGGACATGGGCTTAGATATCACGTGAGACTTGTAGAAAAGAGACAAACTAAGGGTATACCCAACCAAATAACTTAACATTTTCCTTCTTACGTAGTGCCCATACGTGAGCATGATGGATATGAAGGTTGGTGAGTATTTAAGAGCTTTGTCTTGGCATAGACAGTAAACAAGAATATCATGGCACAATCTTCCAAATGTCATAAACATTGTTGGAGATAGTAAAAGTAAAATATGGTAATTGTAGGAGTGAAATTTATTGGGGTGATTATTAGATTTACTGGTATTAAGAGAAGGAGGTTTTTTTGTATAGTGAGAAAACAAGTTGGCCTGAGCGGTGTAAGGAATAATTCGACTGCTGATCATATCCAAATTAGCAACGGTGCCTCTCAACAGGTGCTGCTTACTCTGAATCTGCATAAAACCAACATTTTTATTTAAAACCCAAATAAACTCTTCAAAATTAGGTGGCCTAAAGATACGCCTCTTAATGGCAGTCCCAACAGAATTGAAGGAAAATGAAGTTTCTAAAATTAGACTTTGAAAATAGAGTTTAGTAGGGTAATGATGGTTTCTAAAGGGTCGTGCATGGCATTGAAGTGGCGTGAATATCCAAGCGACCAGACGCTTGACCAAATGCCTTAAAGGGCCATTTATGGTTAATCTACCACAATTATTTAGAGGGGACAGGGTGATAAACATATTATTACTCCAAATTAAACCAAAAATAGAAATCAGAGAGAAATAGATTAAGAAAAAGGGAGATGGCCGATACTGCAAACAGTTCTGCCGGGGGAAGTAACCCAGAATCACCACCCGATTCCGATGTAATGCGACATGCAAAGAGTGCGATTGAGGCTTTAACAAGTTTAGAGATGGAGAGTTTGATCGCTTTTCTGAATCTGTAGAAGATCAAGAAGAAAGAACAAGAAGAGAGAGAAGAATTTCAAAGGATGAGGATTGAAAATGATAAGGAGTTTCAGTTGTCGATGAGGAAATTAGATGTTGTAGATGCACGTCGACACAGGGAGAGGCATCAGTGACGAGGTGAGTGGAGTTGTTTATCGGGGAAGACTCGCAGTGCGACTGAAAGTGATAGTGAAGATGAAGAGAAGAATTGTGAAGAAGAAGATGATGAAGAGAGCAGTGATGGTTCGATGAAGAGAGATGAGAGAGCAAGGGAGGCAGAGAATAAGAAAAGATAAAGACAAGAGTTTGAAGATGTGATGTACAAATGTTATCTCGCCGTAAAGAAGAACAACCCTCGCAAATTTGCTCGAACCATGTCAGAACCCCTGAACGTGGATTCTGACGGAGAGGAGATTCCCGGGTTAGACATCGATGGAGAGCTTGTGTTTGCCGGTGAGATGGTGGTCTGCAGTGAAGCAGAAGATGAGGAAGAGGAGACCGAAGATGAGGATCTACATGGTCCCTATACATCTTCAGACAGTGATGGTGGTACTGGTGCCTACTATGAAGAAGATGAGTTAGACTACAATAGCAACAGTGATGGTGATTCTTGGTGATTGCCTTGTACGTACTGTCAAATACCTTAGAACTAGAGTATTGAGATGTTTTAGTAACAAATTCTCTTGTGCATCTTCGTGAAAACTTGTGGGGATATTGATGGTACTTAATGTTGCTGAAGAAGTGCTTGGAGAAAGGGGTTTCAATTTCAGATATTTGGTGGTGGTTTCTTTTGTTATTTTTTGCTGGATAGGTGATGATGGTGAAGGTCTTAGGGTGCATAAGTTGATTTAGGGTTCACTTTGCAACAAGTGCATGGTTTGGATTGCAGCTGGAAGAGTTGCAGTGGTTATGGTGGATGAACCTTTTATGTCAGGTAGATTTGTAATATTGCAGCTTTGATTTTTTGTTATATAAAGAAAGTTGTAATGGCATTGAAAACCTTTGGGATGTTTAGAATTAATATTCTTCTTACTTTTTCTTCCTTTGGATGTAATTAAACCGGTTGTGTTCTTACAGTTGTTTGAAGGTTCAGTGATATTAGACTTATGATGGGTGTTGGTTTGATGGGTTTGAAACTGATTATCAGTTTCTCTTGCTTTTTTGATTTCAGTAGTATTGAATTGAGTACATTAGATGTACAGACAAATGATGTTCTTGGTGAATGACTCTAATATTTCGATGATTGTTAAGTAAAGATAGAAAGAGTGATTGGATTGAGCTTACTAGGAAGAACATTGAATTGCATATGGAAAAATTATCATACGTCACAACGACGGAGCAGAGCTCAAAAGAGAGAAAAACACCGATTTTTTCTCAACACGAAGTAATGTACTAATATTTACTCCCTCCGTTCTTTTTTAATAGGCTGGTTTTGTTTTTTGAGAAAATTAAGGAAATTAAGAGAGTCAATCATTGAAACATGATACTTGTCAATAAAAGATTTGTTTCATGACATTTTCTTATGAAAAAGGAAAAGGTTAAAAAAATGGTCCTTAAAAATAAAGTAACATTTGACTTTCCCAATTAGGAAACCATCCTATTTTTTTGTAACATTTATTTATAGAAACCAGCCTATTATTTAAGAACGGAGGGAGTATTTCTCTCCAAATTGAATCAGACCCCAAAGATTTGTTTCATTTTCTTATAAGAAGGAAAAGAAAAGAAAAAAAAAAGAGTTCGGACCCATCTATTTCACCGGATTTCGGGTTAACGGGACATAACCGTGGGCCATGGGCTGACATTAACTAGCAGTCAGCGAGAAAAGTATTTCAGATCAAATATCATCAAATTATTAAACCAGAGAGAAGTGAAGGAGATCGTTACCGCCGATTGATTGAAGGGCGGCTGATAGTAACACAATCTAGTCGCCTGTTCTCAAATTTCTCAGAGAACAAGGAGAAGCAGTAACAAAGATGTTTCCAGCAGAGATCTATCTTGAAATCCTATTAAGGTTACCGGTGAAATCAACATTTGTATGTAAGTGTGTTTGCAAGACTTGGTTTTCTCTGATTTCTGACCCTAGTTTTGTTAAATCGCATCTTAATCTCACTATCCAAGCAAACAACTGTAGTCTCCTTTTTAAAGGTACCGATGAGGCAAGGTGTGGGAACTGTGAAGTAATCTTCTCCATATGTCATGATTCATTGTTGTCTCCAGATAAGGAATTTTTTGAATATGCAGTAGAAATGGATTACCCGTTCAAATCCTGTTATGATTCAGTTGAATTAATGGGTTGTTGTGATGGTTTGGTTTGCCTATGGTTCTGTTTTAGTGAATTCCATATGAATTTTCTTTGTCTTTGGAACCCAGCTACCAAAGAATACAAGGTATTACCTAAATCACCAAATGCAGATGATGTTGAAGATTACAATATGATTGGTTTGGGTTATGACTGTAAGACTGAGGATTATAAGCTTGTAACGCAGTATACTAGTGTAGTCCAAGTCTATTCTTTAAGATTAAATTTATGGACAAGTATTGAAAATGTGCCTTATGAGTTCCATAGTTCTCAAATAGTTGGGGTGCCTGTTAATAGAGATCTTCATTGGTTAGCTAAAGCACAAGATTGTTCTGAAGCTATAGTTTGTTTAGATATCGGCGACCAGATATTCAAAGAAATTCAACTACCAAATGAACCTTTGATGAAGAAGAATGATAAGCATAAGTTTATGACAGTGGGGGTGATGGAAGGGTGCCTTTGTGTTGTTGCTATTGCTACTAATCTTCATTCTGAACTATGGGTAATGCATGATTATGGTGTTCGAGAATCTTGGAACAAACGCTATATAATTACGGATGAGAGAATTATGAATGACTATCTACCTCATCTTATGTGGTCTTTTAAGAGTGGTGAGCTACTATTTGGATTGTGCTCTTCTGATGATCTGGTTATATATGATCCTAAAGATGAAAGTGCTGGAGAACCAAACATGCCTAGTTTGACGGAGTTATACCAAGAAGGCTGTTATTATGAAAGCTTAGTTTCACTCGGTTCTGGTACTTATGTGGGAGGACAAGAAGAAGAAGCCATAGCTAGAGCGTTATAATTTTTCAGCAGTCCTTATGATTTATATCATGGCATTTCCTTATCATCCGAAATTTGTTAAACTTTCTTCACTCTACTTCAACCTGGAAGGATTCCTTCAATTTTTATTCCAACACACAAGCAAGGTTGTCATTGGTGTTCAGCATATGAGTAAAGGACGTGTTTCATTCAACTGAAAAGCTGATTCAGGTATGATTTTTCTTTGAGTTTATCTGACTGTGGCTACACTTATACATCTGCTGATGGTATTCCAGTGATTATTCACTTGATTTTTATGAAAAGTTCGATATATGGGATTGAAACTGAATGTTGTTACATTGCTTTGCAATGTGAACAATAATGAAATGACGAATTATGGTAGTGGGTAGGTTCAACTCATTTGAAGAAATACAGAATTTGTCCCTTGAATTTTTTTCAGAAGGGCGAGACAGTTAGGCAGTTAAGTCTGAAGCGTGCTAAACCGTTATATTGTAATTATTCTTGTGATTTTGCTAAAAAAAAGAATTGCAACAATTGGATACAAGTGCACTGTGGTTAGTTGGATTATGCACTGTAATAATGCTGTTTACATTGTCTCATGAGGAAATTGTTTGATTATTATGTTGATCTCATTTTGAGTCCTGGTTTTATGATGCATTAAACAAATTTTGTCCGAGCTAACTTTTGTTTTTTGGATTGCCCAACAGAAGCACTTCATTGATAACCCAAGAGATTACAGAAAAGATAATAGGCTTAGTAAAATGATTGTAGAAAATTTTGACATTTTTTTTTGTCTTGAATCTCTTTCTTCTCAGTTGTTTATTACAAACATGAGACTCTATTGAACACTTTGGTCATGTAGAATTCTAACTTCATGTAAATATAGTTAGCAATAGCAGTTTTACCTGTCTCAGGCCATGGATTACCATCGGCTTACGGATATAATTCCCAATATAGAAGTGTATTGGTGACCCTCATGGACACTACATGGGGTGTGACTGTTTTAATGGGCGTTTTTCAAACCTTGCATTAAAGCCCCATTTCACGCTGCTCGGGGACTTAAGAGTCTCAGGCATATTTTTCTCACCGTTTGGTGTTAGTCTCTTTCTTCTATTTCTCGTTTCAGTTTTTACACACTCATTTTTTCTTCTTGCTTTTGACGTGTATAGTTTTTTAAGTATAACTCCATGTTCTCATGATCCAGCATTTTGAACAACAGTATATACTAATATTTGGTGACATTGATAAATGACCCTTTGGGGTTTGGGTGTCGCACATCTCTGCATTTCCATACTATCAGAGTGGTACGACATATACCATGTTGCGCCAAATCTTTTAAAAAGATTTAGCTTTAGCTCCATATTTTCAACACAACAATTATTAGATCTTTGTACAGAAAAATACATCAACCATAAAAAAAGAAAAGGGTATATCTATATTCTGTATAAGCAGTAGTGTATTCATCCCAAAGAAAAGGCTTGAAGTTTGGCTTTGGACCACGTTTTTCCATCTTAAAAGCATGGTTTGAACATGTGATTCGTGTGATTAATTAGTCATATTTCCTAGGCTTTGTACCCTTCTTTTTTCTTTAATATAACCATGCTTTTTCAGAAAGAAGAAACACTTGCTAAAAAAAATTCAAAAGTGTATGGGTAATGGGTTCCCTCTTTACTAAAGCACCAACATGCGTTAACTAACAGTCTAACAGAATTGAGTCATCTGCAGTTCCAGCAGAGAAGAAGAAGGAGAAGAATTGAGTCATCTGCAGTCATATTGATCAGAAGAAGGAGAAGCAGCAACAGCAGCAAGCATGTTTCCAGCAGAGATCTACCTTCAAATCCTCTTAAGTTTACCAGTGAAATCAACTTTTGTATGTAAGTGTGTTTGCAAGACTTGGTTTTCCCTGATTTCTGACACTAGTTTTGCTAAATCACATTTTAATCTTACTATCCAAAGGAACAACTTTAGTCTCATTCTTAAAGGTAACGACTTGAGCAGGATTCGGAAGTGTAACGTAATCTACTCCATAAATCATAATTCATTACAATCATTATTGTCCAGAGATGAAGAACTTCTTGAATATGCAGTAGAGTTGGATTACCCATTCAAATCATTATATGAATCAGTTTTATTAATGTGTTGTTGTGATGGTTTAGTTTGCCTATGGTTCTGTTTTAAGGATTCCGGTATGAATTTCCTTTGCCTTTGGAATCCAGCCACCAAAGAGTACAAGGAATTACCCAGATCACCATTTGCATATGATTATTCTGATTACGCCATGATTGGTTTGTGTTATGATTCTAAGAGTGAGGATTACAAACTTGTAACGCGTACTATTGGTGTTGTCGAAGTCTACTCTTTAAGATTAAACTCATGGACAAGCATTGAAAATGTACCTTATGAGTTTCAAAGTCGATCTGATGGGGTTCTTGTTAATAGAAATCTTCATTGGTTAGCTGTAACACAAGATTGTTCTAAAGTTATAGTTTGTTTAGATGTTGGTGACCAGATATTCCAAGAGATTCAACTACCAAATGAACCTTTGGTGAATAATAATGATGAGCATATGTTTGCGACAGTGGGGGTGTTGGAAGGGTGTCTCTATGTTGTAGTTGATGTTTTTAATGTTCATTCTGAAGTGTGGGTGATGCAGGATTATGGAGTTCAGGAATCTTGGACTAAACGCTATACAATTAGCAATGAGAGAATTATGAATGCATATTTACCGAGTCTTATGTGGTCATTCAAAAGTGGTGAGTTACTAGTTGGGATTTGGTCTATTTTTGATCTAGTTATATACGACCCTACAGATGAAAGTGTTAGAGAACCAAACATGCCTAGTTTAACGAAGTTGGGCAAAGAAGGGTATTATTATGAAAGCTTAGTTTCACTTGGGTCTGGTACTTATGTGGGAGGGAGAAGACGAAAAAGGTAGAGCGTGAGAGAAGAACGAGATGAAGAAGCCATAGGTTGAGTGTGAGAATTTCACTCGGGTCTGGTACTTATTTTTCTCATGGCATTCCGTTATTATTCAAAATTCGTCTTTCTTCACTCTGCTGCAACACTAGGAGGATTCTTTCGTCATCTTCCATCTTTATTCCAACACAATAAGCAAGGTTGTCATTGATGTTCAACATACGAGTAAAAGACGTGTTGGCGTGTTAGCATTCAACTGAGGAGCTAATTTGGGTATGATTTTTCTTTCTTTTTTTTTTTTGATTGAAGGAGTTTATCCGACTGTGTCGATGGTATTCAAGTGATTAATCACTTAAAATTGTATAATGAAATTCGAGATATGGGTTTGAAGCTTAATGCTGTTACCTTGATTTGCAATCTGAACAATATGAAAAGGCAATAGAGATTTCCAGGGTATGCTGAGAACTCGTTGTAACATTGGAGACTCTTGCTAGTTGTCAGATCAAACATGTAAAGCTTGATTACTTGGTAAATCTTATTATGTTTCAAGTGTGAGGTTGCTACTTACTTTGAGCTAGAAACTATTTGGAGCATTTACATGTTTATCAATTGTCTCTTTGCTATCAAGTTTCAATGTCTGGTATTACAGGGATAAAAGCTTAGTCCCATGATGGGTTTAACAGCAAGTAGGCCTGGACCAATATTCCCAATTGACATAATTCTTTGTCAACTAGGAAAATTCTGTGGACAAATCTCACCATTGATTTATGCACATATCTCACTATTGTGGGGCTAAGTGATCCATGTCTGTCATAATCTAGAGATTGCTTGATTTTTGCCTCCACGGGTGTAAAATGATTTATCACTTTGAAAAGATTGTGTTCCCTTAATCGGACAATTAAATTAGAAAAGATGCAGATGAGATGAGAATGATTTTATCAGCCTTTTTTTTACGAATACTCAATAATTTTCTGACTCCACTGTAATAATGACAAATACGGCAAAAACATACACAAAGTAAGCAAGAAGCAACTCGTTGCCTATCTCTAGGCATACACAATAATTTGGGGTACCACTCTCATCTCATCGTAGGAGAAATAGAAACACACAATAGCGATGTCATTGTAGTACAATCATAAAATCATTAGGTGATAATTTCAGTGACCCTAATTCGTAACTCGTTACTCGTTAGCACAATATTCTATACCTATTCAAAAAAAATAAAATAGGAGACACCAGAAAAAATGGAGTTAAAAATGGAGAAATGATAGCAGTTGTAATTACAAATTTTTCGACCCTTGAATCATCAACCAATTTCTTCATTTCTCATGAACCCAGAGAATTAATACAAACCCTAACCTTCACTGTAAACTTCTCTGCAATTCCATGGCATAAACTCAAACATCCCCTGAAACATCATCTTCTCATCAACCCTAGTGTTCAAAATCTGTTCTTAATCTTCTCTTTGAATTCGAGCATCAAATGATACCCATCTTCATCTGATTTCTTCACAATTTCTTCTCCATGTGTTCAACCTCTTCGATCTAAACCTTCAAGCACATACCACGCCTTCAAATCTCCAAGATTTAATTCATCTCTATCAACAATTTCAGCTAACCCTTGATCATCACCTCTCTCAGACAGCAGCCATCTCTGAATTTCAGGGAGATTGTAATGAATACAACCACCAATTCTCGATCTTAGGGTTTGTGTAGGAATAGAAGGTGGATATAACCACTGAATGAAGTGGATAAGGGGTTCTACAATGATATTTGGCCTGTCAGTTTCGGCGAACTGACTGCCTATCATGTTTCCTTGCTCAACTGTCGCCATGGGAATCGACAACCATTATTATCCTTCTTCGCCGCATAACCTCAGCCAGCTCCAGCTACACTCGCATGTGAATTGACGATTCTGCTCTTTATGCTCCAAAAGAGTGCTTCCTTCATTCTTTTACTCCAAATGACTCCATTGCACCTAATAGCTCAAAAGTAAACATAAGATACATAATTTACAAGAAAAGTAGCAAAGAAAGCATAAATACTAGTTATAGAATTAGGTGTTTTAGACACCTATCAGTGGTGTTGGCTTAATCTTAAACTATTACTTTGGTAATTGAATATAAGATAGATCTAAGGACCTGACGAAGGAGTTTATGTTAAGATAAACGGAAGATCCTTTGTCCAACTCATATCACTTGGTTGAATAGAGTTGATACCAAACAGATTTGTTGCTCCTTTACTGTTTGGAATACGAACCAAAGGAATTGTTCCAAGTTCGTGACTAAGGTCGGAGGCGTGGGAATACAGACGGAACTAGGTGAACTATAGGTTTAGTTGCTTGGTCTTAACTATACGAAGTTAGGTGTAATTTTGTGTAGCGGCTTAATCCTGAGAGTATTCAATCCTGGACAAGGTCCCGGGGTTTTTCTGCATTTGCGGTTTCCTCGTTAACAAAATCTTGTTGTGTCATTTACTTTATATTTCCGCCTTATAATTGTAACTCACACAAACGTTAATTCCTATTTACTTTATAAGTGAATCCTATTGTGTTTGGTTAAGTCCGAACCTTTTTATCAAGTAACATACTTCATTGTTGTATTGTCTCGATCTCGCATCCATAGACTATCACACGAAGTGTGAACCGATTAGTTGTATTGTCTCGACTCAGTCCATAGACAATCACTTTCGGAGAGAAAAGACTTATAGTTAGGAAAAGTTTTAGCTTGAGGTATATTTGGGTACCCTCGCCTTTTCATTGGGGATATAAAGTTGGTGTTAGAGTGGTTTCAGATCATTCCCCTTTAATGGGTAGTTATGTTAACATTCCAAAACCTACAAATGCTCCTCTCAGATTCCAAAAGATGTGGTTAGAGCATCATGGTTTTATGAAAGTTGTTGAAGATAGTTGGGCTGAACCAGTAAATGGAGATCCTGCTTTCATATTTATGCACAAGCTCAAAAGATTAAAGTTAATATTGAAAGAATGGAACTGGAGTACATTTGGCAATGTTCAAGTCAAGATTAAGGAGGTAGAAAAGTTAGTTAAGAAAAAAATGAAAATTTCTGATAATAATCCTCATGATGAGCAAGCATTAGTAGAATTGGTATTGGCTCCAAATGATTTAAATTCAAAGGAATTTCAACATTGTATTATGATGAAAAAAAAATCAAGAATCAAATGGGTTACAGATGGCTCCTCTAACACTAATTTCTTTCATACAAATTTTAAGATAAGACAAACAAGGAATATGGTATGTGAATTGGAAGATGTGGATGGTAACATAGTAGCTGACCAAGAAAAAATAGCAGATATTTTGGTTAAATTCTTCCAAAAAAAGTTTCAATCTCAAGAGGTGACTGTACGTAAATGACCCCTTATTGGATGTCATTCCCAAGTTGATAACAGATGAAGATCAAGTCATGATAGATGATATCCCTGTGTTAGAAGAAATCAAAAATGCAGTTTTTGATATGAATGCAGATGGAGCACCAGGACCAGATAGTTTTTCAGGCATTTTCTATAAATCTTGTTGGGATATCATAAATATTGATTTGTTGAATGCAGTTCAATATTGCTAGAAAAGGAAATACATTCCAAGGGGTATGAATTCAAAAAAAATTAGTGTTACTTCCTAAAATTCAAGGAGCAAAAAAACCAAACCAGTTCAGACCTATTGGTTTAAGTAACTTTAATTTTAAAATCTTTACAAAAATTATAGCTACTATAATGAATGGTCTTATGAGTAGATTGGTCTCAGTTCAGCAAGCAGCTTACATCAAAGGCAGAAGTATACATGAACAGGTCATGATGACTTCTAAATTAGTGAATGAAATGAAGCATACAAGAAGGGAAGGAAATGTAGGTTTGAAGCTTGACATATCACAAGCTTATGATTCAGTAAGTTGGGACTTCCTATTTAAAGTTCTGCAATAATATGGCTTCTCTGCATCTTGGTGTGAGTGGTTAAGAGTTCTATTTTCATCTGCTAAAATTTATGTGATGATTAATGGTGATCCACAAGGTTTTTCTCAATTGAGATAGGATTAAAGCAAGGAGATCCTCTGTCTCCATTACTTTTTGTGCTAATGGAGGAATTTTTAAGTAGAAATTTAAGCAGATTGGTGGAAATGAAGAAACTGCAACCAATGGTTGTCAGAAAAGGTGTTTATCCAACTCACCTATTTTTTGCAGATGATGTGTTCATCTTCAGTAATGGATCCAAAAAAAATCTTAAAATCTCTCCTTAATCTACTCAAGGTTTATCAAGAAAGCCCTGGTCAAATAATTAATAAACAAAAAAACAAATATTTTGTGGATGGTTGCACTCCATTAAGAAAAACTCAAATATCAAGCTTACTGCAAATGGAGCTCACATCATTTCCTGACAAATACTTAGGAGTTATATTGAAGCCTGGAAGAGTTAAGAGTGCTACTGTGTGGCCAATGGTGGAGATGATGCAAACTTACTTAGCAGCTTGGAAAGGTAAAATTCTCTCATTCCATGATAGACTGGTGCTTATAAAATCTATTCTTTGCAGTGTGTCAGTTTATAATATAACAGTCTATAAATGGCCAAGCTCAGTAATTAAAATCTGTGAAAAAATCATAAGAAATTTTTTATGGACTGGTGATAGTGAAGTTAGAAAGTATGAAACTTTTGGTTGGAGCAAAGTTTGTACACCATTCAATGAAGGAGGTTTAGGGATTAGAAGGATGGAAGTGATCAATAAGGCTTTATTAATGAAGATGATTTGGAAGCATATTAATTCCAATGATGACTGGTCAAGATTTTTTGCTGCTAAATATAAAGATAAACATGTGGTAGGTCTATAAAGATGTGTTTCCTACATATTACTGCAAGTGCACAACGCCTGTTGGAGGCGTGGCAAGTACAGGTCGATCCCACAGAGACTTGGGTTGCTGTATGGTTAATCTAGGGCTTACTAAACTGAATTCAAAGAAGTGTAACACAGCTGAGGTTGTCGATACGACTGGGTAAAGATGTGACAATGAACTAAGGAAAAGGATGGGTTGTAACAAATTGCAAGCCGCCAGTGGTAGTGAATCCACCTCTAACTTCATGCTCGCACCAGGTATCTTAAGCTATGTTCTTGTGCCTTCCTTTGAAGGTCTAAAATGGATGTTTGATAACTAATTTTGCTAACTAACCCTAGTATGAGTTTGTCTTCTTACAAGATCTGACTCATCACACAGCTTGTAAGCTTCATCAATTAATCACTTAATCCTAATCATATTATAATCCAGCAAAAACACAACTAAGGATAAGTATGCTTTGACATGAAAATCAGGGGTTTCATCAACACCCTGGCGAATCAAATTAGAACATTTCAGAGACAATAAAACACAAATAAAACTAAGTTGGTGCTCTGGCTAGCCTAGGCATAACCTTTTAACATCCACAGACTCTTCCTATTTATACATACAACTCAAAACCCTAATTCTCCTCAAAACAGAAATTAAAAACAAACCCAATCGCCCATACTCTCGAATCGCTTGTCCCTCTCGCTAATTCGCCTCTGCAAGCCCCCTATACGATGTTGGTATGAAACCCTAGTTCTATCTATCTCGAGCTCGCCTTCTAGGGTTGGGAGAAGTCTGTGGTGGAGATAGAGAGAAACTAGAGGTGGCGGTGTTGGTTGGCCGGGTAGCTTCACCGTGGTGTCGGGAGAAGAAGGTGGTGCCGGGTCCAGGCTAAAGGCGGGCTGTGGTGTCGGGTGAGGATGAAGAGCGAGAGGGATGGAGAGCTCTGCACCTGTCGGGTGAAGAAGAAAACGAAATGAGATTAGGTTTTGGTGATGGGAGATTATATAGGGGTGTGGTGTTGAGCGGGAGCATCGGGAGTTGATGTGCAAGGCGGAGCGACCGTATGATCGGGTGACTCCGATGCGTGCGTGATGCGACCGTAGGATGAAAATCTAACGGCTCGGAAGGGACGGACTCGGATCCGGGTCACGGGCGGGTCTTGGATAGCTCAAGCCCATGTCTTGTAAATGGGTTGCTCCTTGTTGGGTTGCAACTCGACGCGCGCGGGCTTTGGCTTCTGCTCCATAGACGCTCGTCTCCAATTTTCTCGCTCTTTTGGCTCCTCAATTTCTCCGAACTTTATTTAATACCTAAAAACACAAAATTAATTAGTACAAATATTTATTCTTGAAAACAAAGAAAACACAGAATGGGATAATATCTCGATTTTCGAGCACAAAAGATGAGTTAAATGCCAATAAATAGATGTAGAAATATGCAATATTTGGCACTCATCAAATACCCCCAAACCCGAATTTTACTTGTCCTCAAGTGAAACAGAAATTAAGAAATCCTAACTATACCACCTGTCGCCTGGTCTCTCGAATGCATTTAGCGTATGCACTAAGCCTTTAAACCCCTAGGTGTCCCTAGTGGACGAGTTGTAGTCTCGTGAGGGTTTACCAGAGGTGTACCCACAAGACCTTCTCCAACTTCAGAGTGTAAAAGAGTCTCAAGCATCCAAGGAGCTATGACGACATAGAGTTTCTGCATGCTAGTAACACGAAGTTAGAACTACCAAAGAACGCATTCTCATCCTTAAGTGTTGAGCGAGAAGTAACCATACCATATGAAAGAATTCGGATTCGATTGTGATCATAAGCATCGACTTCTGCCTCACCATTAGGGTTTTATGATAATTGCACTCAAAAAGATCGCTTTTTTAGTCTCTCATGTGTGCAGCAGGAATAAAGAGAGAAATCCTGACACGTTGAAGGTAAGAAGGATAACCTTCCGAAATAATTTCGGAGACTCCACGAAGTGTGGACAAAAAGAATCTTTTTCTGATGATCTCTAAGAAAGGAAATCAACCATTAGCAAGGATGGGAGTACTCACTTACCTTCTCACCCGATCGGCAATTATATCACTCTCTCACAGCTTTCATAGAAACGTCTTCAATCTTCGGTCTTCGGTCTTCAACTGTTGATGATGAACTTCTGAACTTCACAAAAACTTGACAAACATTTTTTTTTTTTACTTGGTGGTAACTAGATACAGAAAATAAACTACAATTTTTTTTTTTTTTTTTTTACATGGAATTAAAATAACAATAAAACTTGTATAGTCTTGATTTCACAAACTTCATTAATTCTCATCCTATTTTCTTTTCTTTGTTTTGTTGCACGTAAACCTTGGACTATCTCAAATATTCTGATGGTGCTCCGCTTGCTGACGATGATGTGTTTCTATGGGTCTGTTGATTGAGAGAGAGAGTGATGCTAACGGCAAATCGATATTTAGAAGGAGTTTTTATCTTTAAACGTCACCCTCATGATTGACAAAATTAGCACTCAAGAGATCAAAAATAGTGCTGAAAGTGGTGCGAAGTTGGGTAGCTCACCATTCCTACCCGGAATTGACGTACGGTGACACACACTCTAACAGCTTTTCTAGAAAGTTGCAAAAATTGAAGGTTGGTGCCTCACTTGATGTAAAATGGGTAGTCTCCACTATGGGTGATCACAATTCTACTATCGAATATCTAAACAAAGACCTAATTCGCCCTCCGGTATGGTTAAATCCAACTTTAACGCTCTAATCAACTAAGAAACCCGATTGTGTTCTCCAGTACTTCCAAGTTCTTGTTATTTCGGTCAGACTCTCTATGTAAACATAGCTAGAAGCATGCTAGTGACTCTAAAATCTCTAAAAGTTGGAGGTTTTTATGCAAGTATTTACAAAGAGTTTTTTTTTTTTTTTTTTTTTTTTTTTTTTTGAAATAAAAGACTAAAAACTCTATATGCAAATGTACCCCCAAACCTAAATCAAACATTGTCCTCAATGTGTCAACAGATAATAAACAATCACATACCATGAGAACTATGCTGATAAGAGAAAAGGGAAGAGATTACCGGATGTCGGCGGGATCAAGGTTAGAGCTTCATTTGTCAAGGCTAGAATCCAACATTCTCAGCGGAGATCATGTCGGATTAGCATAATATATGCGCAAGAAGACTCAACCGATTCAAGAAAAGAAAATTTAACAAGTCCTACTGGATTATATACAATGAAAATTCACCATACACCAACAATCTAAAGAGTTGAGGATCAACCCAAAAGACAATATGTACAAACATCAACAGCCTTATACAAATATAACATGAGAGTGCAGGAAAGATTGCATACGTGAACAAGTTACCCCCAAACCTAAACTTGTCAACAGATGTGTTCTTGAGCACAAAATCTTGCAATTTTAAAGGTACATCATGCAAAAGGTCTAACTCAAAATGAGTTTTGCTAAGAACAGCAGACATACATATTCCAACTGTGGCTCCTTAAAGGTGTTATACTTTGATGCAAAATAGTCCAAGAGGACTTGGGAAGCACAAAGCTCTAGGCCTAGATTAGGCATTTTCAGAAAAGTTGGTTTTGCAATTTTGTTACAAACTACACCTAGGTTTGGTGGAGGAGTTTCAATCAGTGCCTTAGGAGAGAGATTAGGTACATCTAAGTTGTTTTCATGTATAAGATCATTTGTACCATCACACACTTTCCTAAGGTCAGAAGAAGGTAAATCATGTTCACCTGCATAGAACAATTCATCAATCTCCATGTCATAATCATCAGAGGAGGCAACATATTTTGACATGGGCAGGGAATCAGACACAAAAATAATATCATGATCCAAAAGAACATTAGTGTCAACAGAAGATTCATCCTTTCTTAAGTCACAAACAAGTTGTGTAGCATGCTCACTTTCACTGAAGAATTTCACAAACCCAAACTCAGAGTTAACATCACATGTATGAATGTTAGAAGAAGTATCATTCATAGGGTTCACAGAAGAGACGCCTAACGTCTCCGAACCCAAAGATTCCACCATATTTTCAGCATGCACATGCTCTTCTAACATATCATATTCATCATCATCATCATCATAACAAAAATGCGTTTCCCTATTCAAAATTGTAGCATTTCTAGTGTACTCATTTACCTCTAGATTAGGTTCATATTCAGTGTTAATTGTATGAGTAGGAATAGAAACACTATTTTCAAAATTATCAGAGATAACAAACATCCTATCATGAACTTCCCTCCATTCTTCATTTTGTACTTGAATCAGATTCATTTGAAGAATCATAGTGAGCTGCTCAAGTGAAGGAGAGTCTTCACTAGTGGGTATGCATGTTTCATATGAATGATCATTACATGGTTGTGCACATGGTTCACTAGAGAAGGGATGATCATGCATTTTCCATCCAAGTATATCCTTGTTTTGATCTATGAGCTTTTCCATTAGTGACTGCATACAAGGGGTTGGGGGAGTATAAAATTGTTCAACTCCCCACTGTGGTGAATGATACATCTGTGCAAAATGATTAGGGTACGAGTATTCAAGGTCAGGGCCCTGAGATGGCTCATAATACTCCCTAAAATCATTATGGTCTGTGGGGTGTTCATATTGTGGAGCATGCCCGTAAGCAAGTTCTCTGATGAATTTGTTTTCATCCCCAGTTGCAGACCAAAATCCTGACATGATCTAGCAACTCAATTTGAACTCAAAAAGAAACATAGCTCACATCAAATCATGTATAACCAATGATGTCTCAAAACATGGAAGCTAAGCCACAGGGGTGCTTGGTGTTGCTGCAAATGTGCAGCCCAAGTTATGGAAATGCACAGCCCAAAGGTTATAGAAAGATGCACAGCCTAGTTGTTATGCAAAGCCCAGCTGTTGTGGGCTCAGTTTTGGTTTAAGTGGGCTTCAGTTTGGTTTTGTGGGCTTAGTTTGGTTTGTGTGGGCTTCAGGCTATGTGCAGCCCAGCAGTTGCACATCTCAGTCTATGCAAAGCCCAGTGGTTGTGTGTTCAATGGTTATGCAAAGCCCAGTGAGACACAATTCTCAACAAAAATCACACACAATTTCTTAGCACTCAGGGGTGTTTTGGATAGTGCACAAAGACAGACTTAGGATGGCTTATGTGCAAAGAACAACACATCACAACACGTAACTAAGTGCGGCTCGCCTTATGCACAGTTATGTGCATGTAATGAGATTATGTGAAGGTTGACAGGTGATCAATGAGAGTGAAAACTGTGTATGTGTTTGAAAAACAAGTTAATTACTGACACAAAGTCAGTTACCTAGCATTCATTCTAGTGCCACAAAAACAGATATACAACAGATGAAGAAATTTCACTCAAGCAGTGATGCACAGAGCACAGGGAAGCTCAATACTTCAGCAGGTGATCATGCGATTCAAAGCTTCACTAATCATATGCAAAGATGCTGATGCAACAGATGAATAGGTTAAGCTCTTTACAACATGCTACAGAGTGTCAACACAATCAAGTAACCCGAGTTCTCAGGATGTATACACAAAAATTGCAGGCGGATGAAGTCAATCGGGCTGGTTGATGTTACACTTTTCGGAGGTTAATGCTCAATGATTTGTAGGCGATGGCTTAGCTCAATACCGGATGGTTTGCAGTGTTTGCACAATGAGTAGTCACACAAGTTTGCACGGGGAATGAGCATGCAAGGGAGTAGATGGCTCAACGGGGTTGACAGGTCAACTAGGTTAGTTGATATCAACTATCACAAATTGACTTTACTTGGGTTTTCGTGGAGCTTGGCTATCTAAGTTTAAGCTCAACTCACGGCCTTCAGGGGCTGGAGCCGGGCACGGTGGCAATGCAAGGTAATGGCACAGAACACACAAGGCAGATAGCTCAACAAGTTCAACAAATTTTCATATGTGTACCATAATTAGACACTCAAGTCTGTCAACAAATTTGCAGGCTTACACAGCACAGATCATACAAAACTGAGTGAACTTCAGGTGTTTGAGAACTACCTAGCAAGAGTTTAGCATGCACAGTGATAACATGTATAAACACAGATGCTCAAAGAACTGTTAGGTAATGCATAGATTAGTTTTGATACATTGTGCATTCATGCAATACAGTTTAGCGCAAAGTCCTAGCATTCTCAGCTAACATGTGCGTAATTCAGAGGTCAAGGAACCACTCACATTATAAGTTGCAGGGGTTGCTCAGCAGAGGATATGGGTACCTGTTGCTCAGAGAGGAAGTTCAATTCTCAGAATGTGCAAGTTATAGCAAATGGAATGAATATTAACACTGGCATATGCAACTGAGAGTATCTTGGACTGACACAGGGGGAAAGCTGTTATGCTTAATTGACCGACCGGGACCAAGAATTACAATTAACACTAAGCTACAGGGCAATGATACTTATAGCTCAGATCAAAAAGCTAAGATGCAAATGAGATGCTAGAAATTACACTAACTAATATGCAGCTGAGAATTAAAAATGAAATTTAAAATAAACTCTAGCCACAGATGAGGATGCAAGTTAAGCAGAAACAATTAGTGAATGATTAAAAACATACAATAAAGGATTAACACCAAGATGCAAAACAATGAAGATGCAAACAATTAGTGAAGTGCACAATGAAGATGCAAGTAAAAGAAAACAAAGAAAGTTACACTAATAAAGGACTAAAACAACAATGCAAAGCAAGTATATACAGAGTGAAATGAAAATCAGTGAAGACAAGCCAATAATCGACACAGCATACGCCAAGTCCCCGGCAGCGGCGCCAAAAAACTTGGTAGGTCTATAAAGATGTGTTTCCTACGTATTACTGCAAGTGCACAGCGCCTGTTGGAGGCGTGGAAAGTACAGGTCGATCCCACAGAGACTTGGGTTGCTGTATGGTTAATCTAGGGCTTACTAAACTGAATTCAAAGAAGTGTAACACAGCTGAGGTTGTCGATACGACTGGGTAAAGATGTGACAATGAACTAAGGAAAAGGATGGGTTGTAACAAATTGCAAGCTGCCAGGGTAGTGAATCCACCTCTAACTTCATGCTCAGGCCAAGTATCTTAAGCTATGTTCTTGTGCCTTCCTTTGAAGGTCTAAAATGGATGTTTGATAACTAATTTTGCTAACTAACCCCTAGTATGAGTTTGTCTTCTTACAAGATGACTCATCACAAAGCTTGTAAGCTTCATCAATTAATCACTTAATCCTAATCATATTATAATCCAAAGAAAAACAATGCTAAGGATAAGTATGCTTTGACATGAAAATCAGGGGTTTCATCAACACCCTGGTGAATCAAATTAGAACATTTCAGAGACAATAAAACACAAATAAAACTAAGTTGGTGCTCTGGCCAGCCCAGGCATAACCTTTTAACATCCACAGACTCTTCATATTTATACATGCAACTCAAAACCCTAATTCTCCTCAAAACAGAAATTAAAAACAAACCCAATCGCCCATACTCTCGAATCGCTTGTCCCCTCTCGCTAATTCGCCTCGCAAGCCCCCTATACTGTTGTTGGTATGAAACCCTAGTTCTATCTATCTCGAGCTCGGCCTTCTAGGGTTGGGAGAAGCTGTGGTGGAGATAGAGAGAAACTAGAGGTGGCGGTGTTGGCCGGTAGCCCACTGGTGTCGGGAGAAGAAGGTGGTGCTTTGGTCTGGGCTAAGGCTACTGTGGTGTCGGGTGAGGATGAAGAGCGAGAGGATGGAGAGCTCTGACCTGTCGGGTGAAGAAGAAAAGAGAAATGAGATTAGGTTTTGGTGATGGGAGATTATATAGGGGATGTGGTGTTGAAAGGGAGCATCAGGAGTTGATGTGCAAGGCGGAGCGACCGTATGATCTGGGTAACTCCGATGCGTGCGTGATGCGACCGTAGGATGAAAATCTAACGGCTCGGAAGGGACGGACTCGGATCCGGTCACGGTCGGGTCTTGGATAGCTCAAGCCCATGTCTTGTAAATGGGTTGCTCCTTGTTGGGTTGCAACTCGACAGCGCGCGCGGCTTTGGCTTTCGCTCCATAAACGCTCGTCTCCAATTTTTGCTCTTTTGGCTCCTCAATTTCTCCGAACTTTATTTAATACCTAAAAACACAAAATTAATTAGTACAAATATTTATTCTTGAAAACAAAGAAAACACAGAATCTGGGATAATATCTGATTTCTGAGCACAAAAGATGAGTTAAATGCCAATAAATAGATGTAGAAATATGCAATATTTGGCACTCATCAACATGGTCAATGGAGGTCTCAATGGAAATTATCCACAGTATGGCCATGTTTAAAGTAGGCTTGGAAGGAGTTGAAGCTGAATTTGAGATGGAGTGTACGCACTGGTAAACAAATATCATTATGGTTTGATACATGCACAGGTGAAAAACCTTTGATTGAATCTGTGGGTTTCATTGAAGCAATTAAAGACAAACTGCATATGACAGTAAATGATACTCTGGAGAATGGTGTGTGGAAAATACCAAGTGATCTACAAGCCTTAATTACATCTTCATTACCATCAATAAGTGGGGAGCAAGACAAACTTATATGGAGTGGTGACATAAAAGGTATTTTTTCTACATCTGCAGCTATTGAAAAAATTAGAACCAAGGAACCAAGAATACATTGGCCAGATCAAATATGGAAGAAATTTTTACATCCTGGTATTGCTAGTAACATTTAGAAAATACAGCAAAGTGTAGATGTTGATGATAAAAAATTAATCAAGAAAGGCTATTCACTTGCTTCAAAAATGTTGTATCTGCCAACAAGATCAAGACAGTATGGAGCATATCCCGTGGTTCCGCAAGTTAGGTAAATGCATATGGAAATAGTTAGTTGTTATCTTTCAGTTTCAATCTCCTACTTCCTTTTCTGATGTTCTTAAATTTGCAAAACAAAAAAGCTCAATTATTAAACAAGTATGGCTAACAGCAGCATGTGCAACAATGAGAGAGTTGTGGTTTCAAAAAACTAAACTCATTCATGAAAATATTATACCAAATGTGGAAAGCTTCAAGAGAAGAATTATGAGTCTGGTATTCTATGGTGGGTACAGAATGACAGGTACAATATGGGGGCAAGATTACGATTCTTATGTGCTCAGTTTTTTTTAATCTTGGCCAGAGAAGCATGAAGTTCAGGATCATCAGAGAATGTCAGTGGATCAGTCCAAATGAAGGTTACATATTATTTTTTTGTGCTGAATCTGCAATTGGTAACCCGGGAATGGCTGGCTTTGGCATTATAGCAAGAGATCATAACAGTCAGATCATTGGGATTGTCTCAGGTGGAATTGGAGTTGCTACTACTTACATAGATGATGTATTAGCTATTATATAGGCTGTTGAATGGGAAATTAAGTTGCAATGTAGTAAAATTCTTATCAGAGCTGTTTCAAAGTCAGTGATTGAGGATGTCAAAAAAGGAGTGGTGTCATGGTGTCTACATTCAAGGTGGATGAAAGCCAGAAAAGAAATTACTGAGATTATTTTTGAGAGTGTTATAAAAAAGTTAATTTCTCTGCAATTGAGCTTGCTAATTTCATACTGGAAAACCTCCATCTCTAGCACAAATTGAGTTACCCGGTAGGAAATATTATAGATTCTGCTAGGAATGTTAGGCATTTTCTGTAATAGTCTCAGTTTTTAGTTTCTTCCTTTGGTTTGTTGCTTTTGTAACATCTAAATTTTTTAAATATTAATAAAATTGTGATTTAGCAAAAAAAAAAAAAAAAAAAAAAAGCACTTGAACTAATTGTGCTTCCTTAATCAGCAAATTAAATTAAACAATGGGCCTTGCCTCATTTCATCCTGCTTTCAGTCTCTTCTCAGCCTTTGCCACATTTTCTGACCCTTGGGTTTGAGATACGCACATATTTGCATTTCCATGTACTATCACAATGGTACAAACTATACCATGTCGCGCCAAGACTTTCAAAAGGTTTAAGCTTTTCAACACAACAATCAAAGATCATAGTATAAAAGCATACATCAACGAGAAACAAAAGAAAAAGGAATATTCATCAAAAAAATCTCATCCACCAAACAATAACACAAGATTGTGCCATTGAAAATGACCCTTGGGGTTGGGGGTGCGAGTTTATGCACATTTCTGCATTTCCATACTATCCAAGTGGTACAAATAAGGGCTTTTTGATAAAGTACCCCTACTTTTCACATTACACTAAAAAATTGCCCCCGTTTTTTAGAAATTTGTTAAAGTACCCTTGTCTTGACCGTTTTATTCAAAAAACGGTAAACGACAGTTAGCAACTGTTAACGCTTAGGTGGCAGCGTCAAAATGTCTAAAAGGCCCTTCCTACCGAGTTGAGCTGAATCTACTTGAATCGCCGATTCGAGTCGAGTCAATACCTGCAACATTACTACCACTTCCATTATCTCTGTAACTTACAAAACCACTACCACTAATTCAATATATTTCTTATTACATTCAATCAAAACTGAACTACAGATATCAGTTCCACTCAAATCATACTTAGCCTTATAATTGAATCAAGACTACTGCCAAAACTTTCTTCTCTGCAACGCCATTCAACTCATACCTGCCACTGCCAAGACCCTGTCATAACATACATCTACTTGTAAATGACCAACAGCTCAATCACATGAGTTCAGCAAACTACCACTGTAAAGAGTGACAACCAAACCAAGTTTCAGACCATCAATACCATGTTCTTAATGTTTCTCATCCTCAAGGTATGTCCAGCACCAACACTGACTCCCACAACAACATCCTTCCATCACTGCAATGAATTGCAGGTTCAATATCATCTCATATCAACACCCACACATATATGTGCTCATATCCATACAATCACCTTCAGATTCCTAAAGCAGCAACCCACAACATCCACTACTTCAACTCCATCATTGCCTATTCTTTTGCAATTCAAGCACACAACCACTAGAGCCAAACCAATTCCTTCTTCTCTGAAATCCCATCTCAACTGTTTCTCTCGGATTCTTCTTTATTCGACGGCAAACTCTAAATTCATCTCAATTGCAGCTTCAGTTGTTTCATATCTAACAGCTACCATCAACCTGAGTCTGCAATCTACACAGTTCATCATAACCATCTTGCACCATACAACCATCATCAACACTTTCGTGTTCAGCTCACAACCAACACAAATAAACAACATCCAAAATCTCATATTCCTTCTTAATCTTCAATTGCCTGCACCAATTACCATATCTCATAACCTAGGCATACATCTATTAGTTCCTTCAGTCGTAACAAAATCTGTAGATCCATGAATTTCAGCTCCACACAACCATTCACCAACACTTTCTCTGCTCTTTTACTTGCATCCATAACCATTGCAGATTTCAACACCACCAGGTTTAAAATAGGGTTTGAACCTGTACAGCACCACCACCTTCTCTGTAATCTTCATATGCATTACCATAGAATTCAAACAAAACCCATCAAGACCATCTTCAATTCCGAACTCAAAATCGAATCCAAGACCAACCCTTTATCCACTTATTCTTCTTCTGTATTTCAGACCCCCAAAATGTCTCAAGAACCCTAATTCAGGGAAATCCTCAAATTGAATCATACAAACCGTAATTAAACAGTTGATTCAACTCCGATTAAGAAAAAAAAAAACATTCACACGTAAATTAATACAAACCCATATTAAATTGATTCAATTTAATCGAATCAGAAAAGAAAAATCCCAAATTGAATCAACAGAAATCATCTATTCATATACAAATTTAATTACCCATTTCATGATTTGGTCTTCTTCTTCTTCCTGTTGTTATGGACGATAGCTTACAAACCTGTTGCATCGACAGTTTCAGAGAACCCAAATTCTTCATCTTCACCAACAAACCCTAAAATCATAATACCCAGTACCACCAACAACAACACCTTGATTCACTAATTTTATTCAATCGATTTCAATGCCGATTGAACCCTGGAATCAAAACCTAACATCAAGAACAACAGGCGACGTCTTTTTTCTCACTGCTTCTAAAAGAAAGAGAACGAGAATGAAGGAATGAATAGAAGCAGCCTGTATTAGGGTAGTTAAATATGATAGGGTAGGGAGGTAATTTAACTTGTTTTTTTGACTTGGTAAACGACTATTGACTCAATATGTGGGCCCAAGACGTGAAAGATAACTGTAAGGGCAGTTTAACAAGTTTTAAAAAAAACGGGGGCATTAATTTTATGGGTATCAAAAAATGGGGGCACTTTATCAAAATTCCCTACAAATAATTAGTACTCCATGTTGCGTCAAGACCGCAAAATGATCTAAGCTTTAGGTTCTAAATTTTCAACACAACAATTAAAGATTATAAGTACAAAAACATACATGAACCATATAAAAAGAAAATAAAAGCTTTCATTTTTCTACAATTCAATGCAACAATGATGGAATCATTGTAATGTTTACACATCAAGATTAAACAAATGAAGAATGGCCCCTCCACCATAACCAACCGTATATAAATTGTCGAAATAAAAGTAGAAGTAACAAAAGAAAAATGGATTGCCACAAAATTCCAATACATCTTCTATATGTCACCATAAGATATGGTCGGTTTTCCGATAGATATACATCTCTTTGTGTACCTCCCACTCTCTATTCCCAACCACCAATAAATAAAGAGAAATCATGTTGGTGGTGAACTAACCAAAATCATGTTTACGCCTACTATGCAAAGTAAACAAGTCGTAACATGGTGCACGTCCCTATGTGTGCATACTAATCACCAATGGCAGAATAAGAGTCTAGCATCTTCTAGCCCTGGCCCCTAAAAGCTTAAGAAAACTTTTTCACCTAGCTTCGCCTTTGCTAATCGCTTAGTCTACTAATCACCCCGGGTAGACAGACAAATCGGTAGAATGAGTGGTTGAAAACACGTTAGTTACGTTGGCTATGGGATCATTGCATTTTTTCTGATTTTTTCTGATTTTTTTTTAGCATTTTGTGCATGTTTGATTTTGTTTGAAGGGCCCTTGTTTTAGCAGATTTTTTTAAAAGTTCTAGAAAAATGTAAAATAGAGTCATATCACTCCATTTTCTAAGAAAAAGAAATCCGGAGGTTGAGTGGGGATGGGGAAGAAGAACTGATTCAGGGTGTGAGAATGAGAAAAGGCCATGGAGAAGAAATGATTACTTAAAACAAAGGGAGGAGTGGGGCTCTGCAAATTTTTGTATACACATACAAGAAACAGAACCCATTTCTAAACAAATTGCCAATCTTTTGAAAGGCAATATCTGATTTCATACTAAAAAAAGCTCTCAAAACAAACGGAACACTCCACTCAATATATCTTCTTCATTCTTCCTCTATCTCACTCTTCACTATCTTTTTTTTTTTAGAGTGAAGAGCGGAGGGGACATAAACATAATCTAATTTCATACTACACTGGGCCTTTTTTTAGGTGGACAAGGAATCCCCCAGTGGGATCATCAACTTACATAAATCATCTCAAGAAGATTTTGTTTTTTACAATTAGTTCTTGATTATTATATGAACACTTTAAGCTGCTTTTTATCTATTGCTCTCCCTCAGTCACTCCATCAATCTTCCTAAAGCAAAAGCGGATGTTTTACTAGCCCCATAGTTTTTTCTTTCTTTTCACTTGTCCTCTCCTGCATTTTGAAACAACAATATACAATCATTAAGTATAGTAATCAAAAACAGTAAAAAGATAAGTGCATCTGTCCTATTCAAAATTGTTCAGCACCCTAATTTCTACCTTCCGATTAAAAAAATTATAAATGGTAAAAAATTAGTAAAGGAAAGTAAACAATATAATCATTAAGTGTAGTAAACGAAAAAAAAAAAAAAGATAAGTGTGTATGTCCCATTTCGAAACTCTCCAGCATCTTTAACTTCTACGATTCAGTAAAAAAAAAATATAAACGGTAAAAAACTAGTAAAGGAAAGTAAAAAGTTTAACATGGGTAATTTTCTTTTATAGGGGAGTGATAAATTTATTTTTAGTTTCTCTTCTTTTGTCAAATGAGGAAATAGAACTTTGTTGGGAGTATACTAGTTAAAAGTCATATTCTCTCAATGCTCCTCCACAGTAAGTACATTAAATCATTTTGGTAAAAAGAAAAAGAACCTAACAAATGGGAAGATTGTGGAAGCAAAGAAACAAAGAAGAAGAAGAGGAAGGACTAGTAGATGTGATAATGGAGGGGGAGTAACTTTTGCATTGGACAAGGATTGATGTTATTTTCTGGAATGACCTGCACAGTCCAGGATAGTGAAAGTAAAAGAGCGAAAAAAAAGTAGAAGAAGTGGGATTTGGAAAAGCAAGTCGTAGTTGCCTTTTGAGTGATGATGAACAGAGGTGGGTGGGGGCAAGATCATGATAAGTCCCTCTCTGTTGCAACCCTGAGGAGAGAACCTTTATTCAGCAACACAGAGCTTGTCTGTGGCAGCGACATTGATTTTCTTTTGAGACTAAAAAAATGTACTGAAAATACTTCATTTGTCAAGAAACTCCAAATGTACATAATGTGGGTTCTGTTGTTCTTCCTAGGCTAATCTTTTTTGTGAACCCTTGTTGTCTATGCGCCAACAACAATAAGGTCCCCCCCTTTCCTTCATGATATACACCCAACTTGTTAAGCGCCGTTTGGGTAAAATTGATGCTAAGTTTCCCATATCCGTTAAGATATGGTAAGCTACAAAGTTCATAGTGCAAAAGTCATTTTAACTACTAAGGGTGGGGTTTTCGTGTTCTAGCTTAGTGTAAACCAATTCCGCTTGGTGTTGTTTTTGTGCAGTGTTTTTGTGTCTCCTAAAAGACGTCTTTTTCAAAACAAGTTGGTTCAATAATATGTAATAAGCGTCTTCTAGAACGTTTGCGATGAATGTGACCAAAGTTAGATTTGACATCATAAATTGAGCAATAATGATTCATTACTGATGGTAAAATCCAATTGCAGGTAGATAAACTACATTGTTCTACCGAATATTCGATATTTTTCATGAGTTAGAGATACTCGAAGGATAATTAACTTACTTCTTTTATGTTCTAGGAGGGGTAGCTTGCTTGAATGCGACAGTCGGAGCTATTCGGGAACTTCTCCTTTGATGCTCCAAAATAAGTTCTCCAGCAAACCAGTCCAATTTCTCGAAATTGGTCTGTTGTGCAATCCTCTTCCCTCCAAAGAGCACAGACTCAACATTCTTCTGTTTTAACATGTCCTCCGCAAGTCCAACAAGCATTTTCGAGTTTCTAGAACCCGAATCAGAATCCAAACTTATCCCTGAACTGCGTGAATTCGACCCATCCGCCTGAAGTTAACAACAAAACACAATGGTCAAAACAAACACCCTATATTATGTCATATGAAAAGCCAATTTTACCTTACAATGACTTCATAACTCAAATGCACGTAGTTTGAATTGGTACAACAAGAAAATGGCGAGGATGGTGATGCAGAAATCCATCTTTTAGATTTGGTCCGCGGCCATGACTCAGCAGGGGGGCCATGAGAGTAAATGTAAAGATATGAATTGTGAATTATTATTCATGACGAACTGAAGAAAGATACCTCCTTCTTTCGGAAAAGAACTGGCATACATAATCCAAATTTTGCAAAATCCCTTACAACTGGATGAATTTCATGTGGGCACAAGTTTTGTGTACAGTAATAGCAAAACAAGAGCACATTCCTGAGCTATACAGCACATATTTTTGTACCCCATAACCCGTCCCTGTTTTGAAAACTACTGCTTCTCTTTTCCCTATATTCTCCATAATAACACCTTGTTTGTGCTAAGGTAAACACTCCCTTTCAATGTACTACTACCACCTCATAATCCGTAAACCCACACTAAACCCTTCCTTAATTGCTATGAATTGAATCAAACAAACCAAGATATGACCGAAAAAACGTATGCACTTTTTTTTATGCGAACGAGTTTCAAACTCAGATCACTGGTATCATCACCCAGTTATAATAGAATGAACATGAAATGCGGATAATCAGATTTAGTATTTTAGTTTGTTTATACCTGAATGCGGACGTAATTAGTGCTTCGGCTTTGCCCAAATGCCATTGCAACAGCTTGATCAACTAAATCACCTGCGCCATCACCAGCAATTCTAGCCATAGGTCTAGCCCATTCTTTAGCTTTCCACCCTTTAACCTGTTCATAATCATAGTTCCCATCTAGAAGCTGACCGCTCCCAAGTGACAAAACCAGCAAATCCTCAACGCCTCTAACAAACGGAAACTCCTGTTTATTATGCAACACGTGGGTAATCGCCGCCGCGGTCGGATTATTCATCGTTAAACCACCGTCTACCGCTACACATCTCGTCTGCCCGTCGACGGAACGTAAGGACACCGGATCAAAAACCGACGGCTTTGCCGATGTTGCACGACAAACTTCCCATAATCTGAAATCAAAACTCTCATTTTCTAGAGCATCGGCTCTTGAGAATAGAAATGGTGATGAACTTGATAAATCATAACAAGGGATTAGAACTGGTTTTAATGTATCTTTTAAGGTTAAATTTCTTCCTCCATTGTCTTTAAATGCTTCTTTCAATACTTTCTCTAATTTAATCGTTGAAGTTCCTTCATCACCACCACCACTGCTACACCCTTTAAACCGCCGCAACAACCTTCCTCCGGTACTCGAAGAACTCGACGATGACGATTTAAAAATAACTTTTCCTTGTTCCATCAAAAACTTCCATGTATCAGCCGCTTCAAAAATCGGTACATTCTTCTTCTTCTTCGTATCATCATCACCACCACCGCCGCTACCGCCGCCTTTCGTAGCAAACAACATTGCAGTAAAAATCCCACCAATACCTGTACCAGCACCAACATCAAAATAATCGGCAAGTCTAGCTTCGGGATTACCTGATTTCTTCTTTAAACAAGATTCTAAATATGTCAATGCTTTTCCTGATAGAATCCCTTGCATTTCACCACCATCGATAGAAAGTATACAAATTTTTCCTCTTGATTGACCATTCTTATCATATTTCCTTTCGATTACTTCTGTTACAGGTTTTGGTAACCAGAATTTATCTCCGTGATGATCATCATCGTACCCGAATAAGAACTTGCTCTCGAGAATGGAGAATATCTCGTAGCTGAGTTTATCTGTATCAAAACTTGGGTCTCTAGATTCTGATGATACAACGTGATGATTCTTCATTACCATCGACTCCATTGTTGAAGAAGAGAGAAAAAAAAAAACAGAGGTGTTAATTTTTTTTCTTGATATTTTCTTCTTCTCACATTATACATAAATTTTCATCATCATTTTCGAGAGAATCTAAATTAAAACAATAAAGACGGATTTAATTGGCTATTTACTCGGAATCATCATTCATCATTTCTCAATGAATATAAGAAATTAAATCTCTTTGATCATTGATTACTCTCTGCAACTCTTCCGGAAAAATCTTGATACGCTTTCTGGGAACTTATAAGAAGAATTGTTTATTTATGACGATTTTATCCTTGTTGTCTGAGATTCTTGGCTATCTAAGAATTTAATGATATGGAGAAGTAGAGAGACAAACAACATTTTTGAAGATGAAGAAGATGGAGGAGCTTTGGAACAGAGACATTTAATGATGTGGGGCCAAAATTACAATATTATAACAGAGTGGTCCCCACCCAAAATCCTCCCTCCCTCCCTCCCTGGTGAAATACTCCTGCCTATTGTTAACTGTTTTTTGTGAGTCTGCAGGGTTTGTAGAGAGGGCCATCATTACAGGGTGAGAGGGTGGGATTTGGTTGAATCAATAGGCTTGCATTGGATTGCTATTCTGAGGCTGTCTTAGTCATTCCTAGTCATAATCATCAAGAATTTTTGTCTATTTTGGATTTGGTTCATGCTGCTGGTGATAGGCTGGTTAGTGTACTGCCTCTGGGAGTTTTTTTTGTTTATTTTACAAGTTGATTAAGAATTTTGTTACAAAGATTTTCTAGGATACTCGTCAATGATGAGCCTAGAAATCCTAAATAAATGAGTAGCAGTAGTCTAGAGACCACCGTTCTACTTCACCCAAAAAAAAAAAAAAATTGGAGATACATGGGAAGTGATACACTCACCACGGACAGGATCCCGCGCTGTGTACCGCAAGAGAGAAAAAGGGAGGAACCTAATGACCCGACAGTTTAGCAAGGAGGTGGGTTTAATGTGGGTCCCCCTCTCTCTCTCTCACTTTCGGTAAGGCCCGCGAGATTCGACCCACGAGATATAAATCATTTCCGAATATAGGTATGAATCTGTCATTAACACTAATTATGCAAACAGAAGTCAGAAACAAAGATACTTTTGCTTCAGAAATCTTATAATTATAGCATGTTTGGATAGAACATCAGAAGTAGCTTTTCGACTTCGTTAGAAGTCAGTTTGGCTGTCAAATTTCAAAACGGCTTCTAAAAGTCGAAAAGTGAACTCTTTGTGAAGCAAAAGAGTTTTGATTTTGACTTCTGCTTTTGACTTCGACTTCTGGAGAAGTAGAAGTCAGGAGCAGATTTGTATTCAAACGCGCTAATAAACTAACTTTTTGCTTTTTGACTTCTCGAAGTCGAAAAACTACTTCGAGTGTGTATCCAAACACGCTATAACACACCTGTCATGTATTAGAAATAATTCTACAATGCTTAATCTTCGGCATTCAGAAGTTGATAAGCTTTTTGTTTGTTTTTTAATAACTCAACGGATTCGTTTGATAGTGACTTAAATAAATTTAACTCATTACATCAGGATTTACTTAAATATGACTTATTACATGGAGCTCAAAAATAATAAAATCACATGAAAGAAAATTTATTTGAATCAGGTATAAAATAACCTGGCGAGATTGGGGTATACTCAAACTAATTGGGGTATACCCAATTTTAAAGGGACATTTTTTGTGGGTTTTAGGGGAGTCCTAATGGGTAAGTTACAAAACTACCCTTTCCCATTAATAATCTTAATTACCCTAAATCAGTTTTTATTCTCTTCATTTCATCTTTTTCTCTTCATCTTCATCTTCATCTTCATCTTTATCTTCCATCAACCAAAGCCATATAAAAATCTTCAACTTTGATTTTCCAAAAAATTGTTGACTCTACGTCTCTACCAAATAAAAGAAGACTATAAATGATGTTTAAACTCAAACCCATCATTGTGTTGTGTGATTTGATTGTTATATTAGGTTAGAAATCGAAAATTATGATTTCGTGTTTTTGGTAAAGCAAGGTCGTAACATGCATATCTTGCCGACTTTTCATAACTTGACCATGGCGGCGATCAGAATTTTTCAACAGCCCTAGGCAGGTATTTTTGAATACCTTTAGGCCAAATCAAATAGGAAGGGTATTTTTGAATACCTTGCCTAGGCCAATAATTTTTTTATGTCATCTCCAAGATATGTCAAAATAACAAAAGTCCAAGAGGTCGGCGATGAAGATCATCTTCGCCACTTTTGGCCTAATGATCTTCATTAGTCGACCTTCTGCGATTTTTCATACTTTCGTAATCGAAAGTGTTGATTTATTCTTTGATTTTGAGTATGATTTCATATAACAGATTTGCAATCCCCTTTTTAGAAGTATTTCGGTTGTGTGCTTCATTTTCGTTGCAAGAGATATTCTCAAAAAAAAAAAAAAAATCATCAAAAATCATCCCACAAAAGTTCAATCAAAAAAAAAATTTCATAACTTAAAATTCATACGTTTTAATCTATTCAATCAATTTAAACTTAATTAATTAATCTAATCAAAATTTTAGTGTTAATTAAACAAGGGCAATTTTGCCATTTTGAAAATACAAGGTTAAGGGGTGGCTTGGTTTTACTTCAAAATGACCCTATTTTGTCTTATTGGGTAGTTAAACCCGGAAAAAAAAAAAAAAAATATTTAGTTTGGGTATACCCTAATTTGGGGATATAAATCTCACCAATAGTAAAATAAAACTAAAATACCTTTGGTTAATTAAAAACATTATGAAAAGACAAATCGAGGAAAATCAAAAACCAAATCATACAAGTTAAACATTTTTTTCCTTCATCTTCTTCATCAAAAAAAACAAAAAAAAATACTTGTATATGATTCAAAATCAATTTCAACAAAAACAAGAAGAAAGAATCCATTGCTCTTGAAGAAGAATAAGACAACTCGGAAAATCAACCGCGTAAACAATTGAGAAGGGATACTTGTTTGAAGTTTACAAGTGCGGGTTTAGGTTGAGTTCCGGCATTGAAATATGTATGAATACAATGCCGATACTTAATTACGACATTGAATTTAGTATGCATACAATGCCGGTATCTAGTTACAGTATTGATTTTATTATGAATACTATGCCGGTATAGAGTTACATAATCACCTGAAACTGAATGTTCTGTCCCGGCATTGAATTAGGTTGAATGTTATGCCGGTAGTGTGTTACGGCTTTGTTTTAAATTTATTCGATTATGTCGGCAGTCCACTTTTAACATACAGGAAAACCCTAAAAATTTGTCATCAGTACCAGCATTGATTTTAGGTTAAATACCATGCCGGTACTTGATTTTGTGTTGGATGTATGTAACTAGCGACGTCGGCTTGGCAAGTTGAAGAAGATGTTTGGTTGCAAGTACGATAAATGAGAGATGCTATCTCTTGAAGAAATGAAGGAAGTTGAGGAAAAGCTTGATAAAATGGAAGATCCTAATGCAAAAGCTTTGTTCGGGGAAACGAGGAAGGTGGGCGTGGCCAAGAAGCAAAAGACCAAGTGAAAACAATGGGAGATTATAAGGCTCATTACAAGAAATCTATCAGTGAAGTTCAATATACTAGGTTAAAAGTATTCTTTGATAACATACCGGAGGCATTTTATAGTATTCCGACGTATCCCGACCAAACGGTCTTGCATTTGTTGGACAAATATATGTCACAACCTAAGGATCGAATGAAAAGAAAATAAATTAGTTCCAAAAAAAAATTAAAATACTATGCCGGACCACAATTCCGGCATGCTCGATCAAGGTGTCAGCATGGTCGTTATCTATGGTTCCACTCCGGTACAAAGTTCCGGCGTGGATCATAATTAGCATACCATGTCTGTTCTTAACTTTATAAAACACTGCTTCTTGTATGTTTTTTTTGTAGGTACCGGCATGGTAACGTTAGAATTTAACCATGCCGGCAAAGGTGCCGGCATTCTCGTTATCAACAGTTCCATGCCGGTACAATGTTCCGGCGTGGTCGATAATCAATAAACCATGCCGGTATTTAGCTTTGGAAGACACTGCTTCCTGTATGTTTTTTATGCGGTACCGGCATGGTAACGTTAGAATTGAACCATGTCGGTAGCATATTCCGTAGAATATTCCGTGGTAGGTAAAAAAGTAAATTTTGTACCAGCATGGTTTTTTGATTGAATACAATGCCGGCTTGCCATTCAAAATGGGGGATACTTTAGGCCGGCATGGACATAGTATGAATACCATGCCGGTAATGGTGCTGCCGGCATTGTATTCATACTACTTCCATGCCGGCACCGATCTATTTCAGCTGCAACAATGGTGGATTCAAAGAAACAAAATCAAATTTTCAACGCATTGGCACCTTTACCTGAGTATTGGGAGTGCTTGTATGTTGGACTAGTTTACTCTCTTGGGTTGGTTCTTCAAGAAACTCTCCATGCTCATAAAAATCATCATCTAAGGATGTTGGTTCCACAAAAACTTGCAATTGTGAGTTGTTGTCATTAGCAGAAGATTGAAGATATGACCCATGGCTTAATTGGGGGCCATGGAAAATAATTAGGGGCCTCACCCAATTTATACCCACCCCATAAAAGATAGAGGGCTTCCAAAATGTTGGTGAAAATACCAATTTAGCCTTCTCTAATAACTACCCTAAAAATCTCATTAACCACTAACCTAGGCCCCCAATCTTCATTTCAATCAAAACTTCTTCTCCTCCCATTCTTATTTTCCTCCACTCCCTCCCTCCTACTGTCTCTCGTTCCATTAACGACTTCTGGAAAAAAAAATCTCACCGATTCATCGTCGTAAGTGAACTAAAACCCCCTAATCTAAGTTGGGTTTGCGTTTTAATTTGATTTGTTGATTGAAAAAATAGGTTTTCAACTGCAAAATTGCAGTTACAGTTCCAGGGTCGTTAACCACGGGTTTTTATTGCTTAACTATTTTTGATATGCATGTTGAATTGATGAAAATCGTTTACCATTAGGGTGTAGTAGATAACGACCCTAAACCTGGTTTTCTGCCCTAGAATAGTGTCGTCCAGGATTTTATAAATCGTTAACGATTCTTCTCGATTCTTTGTTTGACGACCCCTTTATGAAACTAACGACTCTATATGATACAAAATTTATTCCATGTTCAAAAAATAGGAAGGGTCGTCATGTCAAATGGTTGTAGTCGTTAACTATGTTGAAGGGTCGTCATGTCAAATTTTTGAAGTCGTTAACGATGTTGAAGGGTCGTTTGGTTTTATAAATTTTGCCTACCGACCCTTGATCTATGAAATGACGCCTATACTATGAAATTTATAAAATTTTGAAGCCGTTTAAGTGATAGAGTCGTTACTATTTATACATGTGGGGAATGACGACTCTCATTAATCTATGAAATGGCTCGCTGGGATTGTCAGTATATAGGAATGCCAAATTAACGACCCTAAGAGTAACATCTTCAGAGAGTAAAAAGTTTTATAGTCGTTGGGTTCTAAACATATTAAGTTAACGACTCTATGTGACCTAACTAGATGGAGTCGTCAATTATATCACACTTGGTTGACGATTTTTCATAACCTGCAAAAGTTGTAGGTTTGAGTCGTCAAAGGTTGTGTCAAGTAATTGACGACTCCTAAGAGTCGTTCGTTTATTACCCTCTCGACTTAACGACCCTCACTCTGAGTAGTTGCATAGTGTTCATGAATCGAACACTTGGAGCATCATTCATACAATTTGAAGAGTATAGGAAGTTTACCTGATTGTTTTGAGCTTCGGGTTCTTCATTTTGAGGATTGGTTCCTTCATTTGAGCAATAGGATTCCTCCAATGGAATCACTCATTTCAAATAACCCAAAATTTCCCCCAAAAACTCAACTTCTTCCTCTCCACAACACAAAAACACAATTTTTCTTTTATCAAAATTTTATCCCTAAATTTGATTTTAATCTAACTAAACTAATTAACAATTAATTAACTTAATTACCACTAATGATTCGGGGGTGGTTTAGCCATTTAAAAAAATTGGGATAAGGGATAACCCCCAATTACTATTTCATGACTTTTTTTGTCCTGTAGGTAGGCGTCCCCAATTATTTTCCAGGGCCCCCAATTCAGCTCTGATATGAACCTTGTTGTAATTGAGCTAAAGATTCAGCAGCAACAATTCTCTCTTCACAATCATCCTCCATTTTCACAAAAAAAAAGTTCCCTCCCAAATTTTTTTCCCTCCTTCTACTCTCACCTCACTCACCCAAATACAAATAAAAATACAAACTGATCATTTAACAAATACTTAAGAATTTTCTTAATTATAATTAAGCACTAAACCTGATTAGTGAGGGGTATATTAGGTATTAGGTAAATTACTTAGATAAGGGGTGACCCTGATTTGATATTTGGATCCAGTTTTTGTCATTTTCATTTATCCCCCAATTAGTTTATGTATCCCCAATCGCGCGTTCCATATATATGATGTTAGATAATCTTATCCTTGCCAGCTGGTTTTCGAGAATAGTTAGACAATAAATTTCTACTTACATGTTTATTTACCAAAAAAAAAAAAAAAAAAAAAAAAAAAAAAAAACTTAATCAATCATATCTCTGCATTTTATTCAGCTTTTAGTTTTTTTTCTTTCTAAACGCTAGTTTGTGACTTTGTGTTACCTGGCGAGATTGGGGTATACCCAGATTAATTGGGGTATACGCAATTTTAAGTGGACTCTTTTTAAGGGCAAAGGGGGAGGCCTAATGGGTAAAGTTACAAAACTACTCTTTCCCATTATAATTCTAATTACCCTAAATCAGTTTTCATTCACTTCATTTCATCTTCTTCTCTTCTTATTCTCCTCCTCAAACACATTACCGGCTCCTCCACCCCCCCACCACCGAAACTCGTCGATAATTCGTCGTAATCTCCGATGCAAAAGTTCCGATTAATCTTCAAAAATGGATCCGCCACGACCTAGGGCAAGTCGTATGAAAGAAGCTAATCGAAAACCTGATAGACACATTTTTGTGTCTAATTTGATCTCAATACTATATATTGTTGGCACTCGATTTTGTATTAATTTTGGTGTTTTATGTGTTTGTAGGCATCTTTGGGAAATAAACATTTTTGGAAAATTCGGCTCGAAAGTTGATTTTGGCACCTGGAGGACACGTGTTATTCGGACTCTTACTGTTGGTTAAGGGGCACCTCAATTACTAAGGGGCACCCCAGTTGCTATTCGCACCCCACACCTGGATAGGGGGACGCCTATCTTCATCACCGTGAGAATTGTTTTGGCGGGAAAGTTTTATTTGAAATATCCTGCTACAGCGTGTATTTTGGGAATGATTTGGGCGAGATTTTCTGTGATATTCTCGTTGATTTGGTTTGTAATTATCCTGTTACACTAAAACAGGGGAGGTAATTGATTCATGCACGAGAATAAATGAAGATATGGGAAGATTTCCCAAAACAGGGGAGGAAAAATAGTCGGAGTTAGTTGAAGATTCTTTGATGATTTTGTGAAGATTTTGTGCGTGTTTGGATAAAGTTGAAGCACTGCAAACGCGTGAAGAAGATATAGAAGGAAATCTCGGTGATTCATGTGAGAGTAAATAGAAAATATTCTTGCATTCAACCGAGAATATTCGGAGTTATGACGAGATATTTTCATCCCCTGTTGGCTATATAAAGAGGTTACGGGACTCAGAGAAGGGGATCGAGAGTTTTGGGGAGAGAATCGAGAGTTATAGTAAACTTCTGGTTTATATTATTTTCCTCCATTTTCTTCTTTGTAAACACAATTTGAGCTATAAAAATATATTTTGAGCGTGTTTTGCACTATGTGGAGCTAAACCTTTCTCTGGGACGACGGAGGAAACCAAAATTCGTCATGTGGTAAATTCATTTAATTATTTATATGACTATTTGCATTAAAATAAAATTAGAAAAAGATTTTTCTTAATTAATTGTCATTTCATTTGATGGTTTATGCTTAGGATTTATTCTTTTGATATGCCATGCTTAAGATTTACAATTAATATTTTAAGAATCTACATTAGGCAAAGAAATAGAGTCAAAATTCTTATTGAATGAGCTATATTGGTTTAGAATAAATAAGTGAATTACATGAATTTGAATATTTAGTGGAATCCTAGTCCTAGTACCTCTCGAAACATTGTTATTATTTTGTATATATTTGCTAGTTTTATAATTTAAATCTAAAATTCAATTTCATCAAGTCCGAGTGAACGACAAACCTTTCTTACCACTACAACATCATTGAAAAATACCATCAATTTTTGCCGCCGCCGACGAGGACTTGTGTGTAGATTTGTTTTTAGGTTTTATTTTTATTATTTTTGTTCTCTTTTACGCCTTTTGGTATTTCTTGTTTGTTTTCAGATTTGGAACTGAGCTAAAGAAAAAGGGAGAAAGCGCTGAAAACAAAAGCGAAGCCAAAGAAGGAAAGAAAAGAGGAATCCAGAAGGAGTGAAGAAGAAGATTTTGTATATTATATTTTTTTTTATTTTTTTTTTAGAAATTGTAATTAGGTAATTATTTTTGTAATCTTTTATTTTTGGACTTTTTTATTTTTTATTTTTGGACATTGAACATTGGACATTTTTTTTAAAACCCTAAGGAAGGGTTATTTAAATACAAACTGCACAGGGAAGGACGACGATTACGATATCGTCTCGGCCCCTCGGGTTCGTACATGACATAGGAGTCGTGGCCCGAGTCGACTTCAACGGTTCATCCCCGTCCGGAACGGGAGGTAAGAATTCTAAACACCCGTGAATCCCCGTCGGCGGGTTTCTTTGGATGATTTTGTATGCATATATGTTGAGGTCTTGAATACGGCTATTTTAATTTCCTAGTAAAGGGCAAGGACTGGCCATACAAGATAAGGGTTCGGATTTCATCACCGTTCTCTTCTTGCCCGCCTTAGGAAAACAAAACCAAACGCAAACCTAAGCCTAAAATTTTGAATAGAACGAGACCGATAGGGTAACGAGCTTAATAGGAAAGTTGTTCGAAAAATATTGGTTACTCTTTTAAGCATACTTCGAAGTTCATGATGGTTTCTGTGAGTTGAATGCGTGACTGCGCCGCCTTGTAATGCGGTGAGGCCTTGGGTATCAAAGCTCCACGTAGCTTCCCTCGCCTATATTCAACTTACTTAAACTCAGATTGATTCCAGAGGGGTTTGCTCAGATTGTAACGAATTCCCTTTCGAAAGATTAGAAGCTGGTCTAGAAAACAATCTAAGTGGAGCCATCATGCTTTTTGTTTGCTAGAAATCAGTAGGCTTGTTGTGGTCGAGTCAGCCTTGTTTGTGTTTGTAAAATTTCCTTGCAGTTAGGATGTCAAACTGGTATTATAACAGCCAATACAATGATTATCCGACTGAGTTTCAAAATGGACGTTACTACTTTGACCATATTGTGAATAGTGGTTGGGAACATCAGCCTTTTCAAGGTTATGGCTCATACCATGATGTGCCCAATTACTATCCACACACGCACGGGTCATACGAGCAAAATTCTTATGTTTTTCCTTTAGAAGAGTCTCTCAGAAAATTAGAGGAGACGACACGTAAGTTAGCTAAGATGAATAACTTAGTTTATGACGAAAGGAAACTTTCTATAGAGGAATCCCTCAAGATGATAGCTGAGACGAACGAAAGAATTGCTCGAAATAATCTTGATTTCCAATACGTTGTTTCAATAATACCCTTAAAATGAGGATAGTTATTTGCATAATAAAGATGACAAGGATAAAATTGGTAACACTACTTGTTTAGATAAGGTTCGATCTTTTTCATGTTATTATAGTGATGATCATGATGTGGAAAGTGTTGATGAAGAATATGAAGTTTTTAGGCATAGTGATCAGGAATTTGTTTCACCAATTGAGCTTTATAATGATAGTAATATTTCTGGTTTAAATCCAAATAATTTTAATAATTATTCACCTATTCAAAAGGATGAGGATTTGACTAGAAGTATCTCCGTTTTAGACGATGTAGAATTTCCTAGTTACAAATCCGATAATGGTTTAGAGGAATGGGTTTATCCCGAGAATACTGTTTTAGAGTCCAAGGATTTAGAAACAATAGTCTTAGACGAAGAAGATGAACTCGTAGAGCTTTTAAATATGAGTGAGGATGCATCACCTGAGTATAACCTAGAAAAAGCAATTGACCATTTTCAGGATTCCGATGATCTAGAAATTAGGGAAATTGTAGCTAGTCTATCTAGAGACACCCAAAACTCTAAGTTTGGGGGTGATTATCATTCTCCTTGTGCCTTACCTCTAGCTCTTACAGAGATCCCTCACTTGGGACTTGACATATGTGCCTCAACCATTTTACAAGATTATATTCATACACGTTTTCCTGAACCTAGTTGTGTCCATAAAGAAGTTCAGTTGTTAGAAACCCATCCTCTGGGTTGATGTGGTTAACCCAGTCGTGATACCACGATTGACTTTGTTTTCCCACCAAAAACCTTCCTTCCAATTGTGGGAACATATAAGTTTCAGATGTGTCAATTATTAAGTTTTGAGACTAAACCTAATTACTTTAGGATATTAGGGTCGACACATTTGCTTAAGGAAGACCACCAATCTTATTGTGGTCACCGTGTAAGTCAAAACCGATTGACTTAGAGGATCCTCAGTTATTCAGGTTATTATGTGCTTCTAAGTTTTTATTTGAGTTTTTCCAGACTCTAGAACCTGAACATTCGGATCTAACTCATGAGGAAACGCAACCCATGAAAATATGTTATCTAGACCCTTTTATAAAGCATGAACCCGAACCACAACTAGATGTAGTTGTCTTAAAAATAGATAAGGGTGTGTTGGATATCTTCCTGGTCTGTTGCAGTCTCCTCTTCTTGTGGTTAGCACTTTTTGATCTAGATGACCCGCAGTTATTCCGACTGTTGCTATATGATTCTTCGAGGTGACTAATCCTTTCCAATGTCTGGCTGAATACTTTAAACTTAGCACTTCTTAGGAGGTAACCCAATATTCATGCAACACGGTAATATCTTTCCTTATCTCTTTTCTTCAAATGGTAACGGTTTCTCCTTGTTCATGTTTTTAATTTCATCGTTAGAACATTGAGGGCAATGTTAGATTTAAGTTTGGGGGTATGGGAGAAACTTTTTAGTTGCAGTAAATAAAATTCCAGAGACTAGAAATTTATGCTTATTAAGGTTGGCACTAACTAATCTAAGTGGATGGGAACATCTTGGTTGTAGGAGTTGAGGAACCAATCTGATTAGATGGAAACATCTAAAGAGTCTATTCATAAAATCACAGAGCTCAGGTGTTAGAAAAGAAAACATGGTAGTTTCTCCATATCCTTGTGATGGAAACATCGAAAGAATCCTGATCACTTCTTTTTCTTTTTACCATTGCTAAGGTGAAATAGAGTGACTGAGATACAAAAAAAATAAAAAAAAATGAGACCAGACCATTAGACCAACCGGAATAAATTCAATAAAGTCGACCACTGGTACCCTTGTATATGCTAGCTGAGTTGACCTAGAGTTAGGATTATCGACCACTGGTTCCCTTGTATATGCCAGTGTGTTGGTATTAGTCAAACCGGTATCTCAGTCCATTAGGATAGGTTCACCTTAGTCAACATCATCCACGTTTTTCTCTACATCCATCTTCTTAATGTGATTGGTTGACTCCGGTTTATGATGTCCGTAAACTATCCGAGTAGAGCTCGTCACTTTATATGAATTTTAGTATGCTTGAGTGCAAACTCGTGTACAAAGAATTGGAATTTCGCATCGTGGTTCTTCCTCCCCGTAGTTAATGAGAGTATGCCAACCAAGGAGATTCTTTAGTGCCATCCAAGGTTCGCGTAGATATCTAGGGTCCTGGAGTAAAGGTTTTGTGGGTACACCTACGGTAAACCCTCAGGAGACAACACTCCGCCACTAGGGCCACCTAGGGGTTCAAATGATTTTTATTTTCTAGAATAAATTTGCTCGAGGACTAGCAAATAATAAGTTTGGGGGTATTTGATAGACACATTTTTGTGTCTAATTTGATCTCAATACTATATATTGTTGGCACTCGATTTTGTATTAATTTTGGTGTTTTATGTGTTTGTAGGCATCTTTGGGAAATAAACATTTTTGGAAAATTCGGCTCGAAAAGTTGATTTTGGCACCTGGAGGACACGTGTTATTCGGACTCTTACTGTTGGTTAAGGGGCACCTCAATTACTAAGGGGCACCCCGGTTGCTATTCGCACCCCACACCTGGATAGGGGGACGCCTATCTTCATCACCGTGAGAATTGTTTTGGCGGGAAAGTTTTATTTGAAATATCCTGCTACAGCGTGTATTTTGGGAATGATTTGGGCGAGATTTTCTGTGATATTCTCGTTGATTTGGTTTGTAATTATCTTGTTACACTAAAACAGAGGAGGTAATTGATTCATGTACGAGAATAAATGAAGATATGGGAAGATTTCCCAAAACAGGGGAGGAAAAATAGTCGGAGTTAGTTGAAGATTCTTTGATGATTTTGTGAAGATTTTGTGCGTGTTTGGATAAAGTTGAAGCACTGCAAACGCGTGAAGAAGATATAGAAGGAAATCTCGGTGATTCCTGTGAGAGTAAAGAGAAAATATTCTTGCATTCAACCGAGAATATTCGGAGTTATGACGAGATATTTTCATCCCATGTTGGCTATATAAAGATGTTACGGGACTCAGAGAAGGTGATCGAGAGTTTTGGGGAGAGAATCGAGAGTTATAGTAAACTTCTGGTTTATATTATTTTCCTCCATTTTCTTCTTTGTAAACACAATTTGAGCTATAAAAATATATTTTGAGCGTGTTTTGCACTATGTGGAGCTAAACCTTTCTCTGGGACGACGGAGGAAACCAAAATTCGTCATGTGGTAAATTCATTTAATTATTTATATGACTATTTGCATTAAAATAAAATTAGAAAAAGATTTTTCTTAATTAATTGTCATTTCATTTGATGGTTTATGCTTAGGATTTATTCTTTTGATATGCCATGCTTAAGTTTTACAATTAATATTTTAAGAATCTACATTAGGCAAAGAAATAGAGTCAAAATTCTTATTGAATGAGCTACATTGGTTTAGAATAAATAAGTGAATTACATGAATTTGAATATTTAGTGGAATCCTAGTCCTAGTACCTCTCGAAACATTGTTATTATTTTGTATATATTTGCTAGTTTTATAATTTAAATCTAAAATTCAATTTTATCAAGTCCGAGTGAACGACAAACCTTTCTTACCACTACAACATCATTGAAAAATACGATCAAAACCCAATGAGTATAACCCTGGAATTGCAAGTTTGGTTCAAAATAAAGTGAAGAAAAAAACGGTTGAAGAAAAAGATTTCGTAGCCGCTGAAACACGAGAAATGGTGCGATTAAGAAAGTAAGGGCATACTTAAACTCACTCTAGTACTTCAATTTCATGTTTGCATGTCAAATTAGGTCAGAAAAATCGAAATTGTGAATTGGCATTTGCGACGCCGGCAAGGTATTATGTTATCTACCTTGTCGACTTTTCATATTTAGGGTTTGGCCGGTAGGCTCTTAGGTTGAAGATCTTGCCGGCTGTTGACTACCTGTAACTGGTACTTGCAGGGTCGGAATGTTATTCAAACTAAGACCATGCCGGCGTCAGTTTTTTTGTTAGCCGGGTTGGTTATAAATTTTTACCTTGCCGTCTGTATTTCAAGTTTTTTGTGTATCTTGATGCCTTGAATTTTAAAGTCGGAATGGTATTTGGATAAAACCATGTCGGCTGTTTATTAGCCGGAAATGTGTTGGTAATGGACCTTTCCGACTGGTTTTGTGGAAAATCCTTGTATCTACTGTGTTCATATTTGTTATAAACCGACAGGTTATGTGAATAATACCATGTTGGGCATTGTTCAGCCGGCATGCATTATTTAGTCGACCTTTCCGAAGTTTATGTAGCCGGCAAGGTTGTATTTGTCGACCCTGCCGACTTTTTTTTTTCTTAATCGTTCTTGTTCAGGTTGCAAAAGGCAAAGAAGAAAGCAGCTCCGAAAGCTCTTAGTCCTCCTTCAAGACCTCCTCGTGTTGGTGAAAAACTCTTGACTTCAACACATCAAGGGGCATACGTTGTGCCGGGAACGCTTTTGATCCGTGTAACGAATGATTCTGAACCACCATCGGAATCCAGTGATTCAGACGAGACTCCAGATGAAGACCAATCAATTCCATCTGGTAGAAGAGGTGATGATGATGATGTTGATGAAAGTACTCCGGCTGCTGGAGGAGGTAACAATGATGATGATGATGGTGATCAAGACATGCCTAATGTTGGAGGAGGTGATGATGATGATGATGGTAATGGAGATAAAGATAAGGATATCGAAGATGAAATTGTGGAAGAGGCAGTGGAACAAGAAGAAGAAGAAGGAGATGGAGAACAAATTCTATCTATTGTTCAACATACCGAAGCTTCAACTTCAACTGAAACCGGAAAGAAGAAGAGGGTGATCACTAAACCAGCTAATTCCTACATGCCTCCCCCTCACTTGATGGTTACACTGAAAAAAGGTGAGCGTCCAAGGGGGATCCCAAGAAATGGTGGAAATGTTCTTTTTGGATACAAAGACTCATGGGCATGTACAATCCATAATACTATCGTAAGTAATCTCAATCCGTCTTTGTTTTTTATTCAAGTGTGTATCTATCTTAAATTTGCGTCAAGTTTTTGTATTTCTTTTCATTTTGTTTTTTTTGGTATTTAGGATCACAATCATGCCGTCCGTCTCATGAGGCGCCAAGCTTCATGTTCAGTGACTAAGACTTGGGATCTTAAGGATGAATGTGAGGAGGTGAAAGTGATTGTCAAGAACTCAGGGTTGTGGCCTGCCGCCTGCGATGGAGAGTTCGAATATTGAGCATGATAGAGTTATCGTATCTGCATTCTGTGAGAGGTTCTACGGAGAGACTGATACAATGTTATTCCCATTCGGTGAGATGGCAATAACTCCCGATGATGCTCATCAAATTCCAGGCCTCGAGGTTGAGGGAAAAGCAGTCAGTGAGGGCTTCGATAATGATTTTTCTTTCAAGGATATTTACAAATTGAGCCAGAAATTGTTCGGTTGGAATCAGACTAAGACGGAGTCTATGCTTGAGAAAAAAGATGGTCGTCTAACCAAGAAGTTTAATCTGAAGCAGTTGAAGGACACATTTTCTGGGACCAAGAAAATCTTGGATAAGGAAGGAAGGGTGAACCCGGTGTGAACCAATGCTACCGCGTCGGCTTATTTGTTATACGTCCTGGGCAAATGTATCTTCCCCGATAGTTCCGGAAGCTTGGTCGACGCCAGTTATATGCAACTATTGGATCCCTTAGATAAGATGCGTGAGTATTCTTGGGGTACTGCGGTGGTCTCCTTCTTGAACAATGAGTTGACAAAGGGTTCTAGGGCACTCACTGCGCAAGTTAACGGAAATATATGTCTCTTCCATGTAATTTATTTTTTAATTATTTATATTTTCAAAATTCTCGTAAGATAAGATTCTTACTAAACTTTTTTTTTGCATAGGTTTGGATATATGAGCACTTCCCTTCTTTGGTGAAAGGCAACTCCTACATCAAAGTGGATGCGAATGTTGCGGTTGATAAGCCAAGAGCGCAGAGGTATAGTTTTAAGGGTACTCAGGATAAGGAAATACCACGAAATCTTATCAAACTCCGAATCGCCATCGACAAATTGACTACGGATGATGTGATATTTGATCCATATCGAGATGCTAGAAATCAAGGTTTAATCCAAAGGAGAGATGAAGTTGCATTATACTATGGACCCTTGTTGTTATGCTCCGGTGGATATTCAATGTATGATCCACATCGGGTAATGCGATAATTGGGTTACGTCCAAGAAGAACCTCATTTCTATGAAGAAAAGCCGTTCTTTACTGTGTGAAGGCTGATTGCACCACGTCCCAAAAAACTATTAACATCTCTTATGCTCTAGCGCCAGTTCCAGAACATTGGGACGATAGACGTGGCCGTAAAATCGATGTGAGTCTTTTGGACGAGGTGACCACCGGTCATGGAGCTAGTGAGAAATACATGACGTGGTACTTGGGTTGGGCTCGTCCTACTGTGATTAGGGAAATGACTCATGAAGAATTGTCTCGTAAGAGGAAGATGGCATCGAAATACGAAGCAACAAGTCTTAAGTTCTTTGTAAGTATTTTAGAGTTTCTCTTAATGTTTTAAGATTACATTATCGAATCATTCTATTAATTGTTTGTTGTTTAATTGAAAATAAAAGGAGCATTTGAAGACCTTTGTGAAGGTGTTGTGTTGCGCGAAAGACAGAGGAGAGCCTTTGTCGATTGAAGAGCAAAGCAAGCACATTGACTATGCTTGCAATATTGACAATGAGGATGCCTTTGAAATGTTCAAGCAAGCTTATGTGAAGTAAAGAGGGAAGAAAAAGTCAGGAGGGAACCACAAGCCAAGATGAATGCTGACAAAAAGAGGGCTTGTAGTGGTCGTGGTGGTGAAGGTAGTAGTAGTGGTGGTGTTCCTAAATGGGGTCGGGGTCGTGGTCGTGGTGGCGAATGAATGCAGTCTCTAGTTTATTTCTTTATGTTGTGTTAAGGTTAATGGTTGGACAAATGTTAAGGTTAATGGTTGGACAAATATTTTTTTTTAAGGTTTAAGGGACATGTTTTCGTATTTTGGACAACAAGTGTTGGATTTCTAGTTGTTGAATGAATGGTTTGTTTAGCTATGTAAAGTTTCAATACTTATGCCGGCATGCTTTTTTTAAGTTACAGTGCTGACCACACCAGGGACGGCAAGGTTTTGAAGTGTCAGACTTCCGGCCCTGACACCAGAAATTATTTGCATACCAGGGTTGGCAGGGTAATCAGATCAAACCCTATCCGGTTGTTAAGAAGCCGGCAGGGTATTATATTATCAACCCTGCCGGCTATGTGTTGCAAAAAATACCTTCTCCTGATGCCTAAAATCATCATAAAGTCGGCATGGTTAAAATTATGTTCCTTGCCGACCACATCACAGCCGGCATTCTAGTGACCAAATACCATTCCGACGGTTAAATATAAAATTGCATGAACTCCTAATGCCTAAAAGTCAGAAGGTCGGCATGGTAAGAAAATTTCGACCTTGCCGGCCATATCATAGCCGACATGCTAATGAACAAATACATTTCCGGCGGATACACAAAAGAAAATTTTCTCCTGATGCCTAAAATCTGCATAAGGTCGGCATGGTAACAAAATTTCCACCCTGCCGACCCTAGTGTGGCATACTGGGAAAAACAAACCGTGCCGGCAATTTTAAAATTAAAATTTTTTGAAAGTACAATTGCATTGATTGACTTGTACTTATGCTCTATAACGGCCAAATTTTGGCACCATCCTATAAATACACTACTTATCTCTACAAAACAACACACAACTATTTGCATATACTCTCCAAAGCTCATATCATCATACACTCCATCTAACTCACCCAATAGCTCTCTACATACAAGAAATGGCATCATTTGATTCAAACGAAGATTTGACAATCACCAAAGCATGGTACGCGGAAACTCGAGTTAGACGTCAATCCTCCGTAAAGGTGAATTCCGTAACCTTTTGGGCTAAGGTACACAACAAATTTAGCCAAGAATTTGGAAATCCTAATGGAAGAAGTGTTCAACAAGTCCATGATAGGCACCTAGTCATCGAAAATGCGATACTTTCTTATTTAGCTATCCAAAAACCAATTTTCAACGCTCCCCACTTTAACTTGTCCATTGAACAATTTGTAAGTTTTTTTGTGGTTTATTTTACGTGATAAATGTTGTTTGATCTTCCTACTAAACACCACTAACAAAGTAAGTTTGTGTTATGTTTTTGTAGCATGAAGTCGCCAAAGCGCGCTACTTGGAGGAAAAGGGGGAAGCATTCACATTCGATGCAAGCTATCAATTCATGGAATCCAAAATCCCTGAGTATGCCCCCGGAGATGATGGAGGGTGTATCGTCCTCGGACGAAGATTGATGGCTTTAGAAGTTTTTGTATAGGTTTTGTGGGTAGACCTCTATGTAAACCCTCACGAGACTATAACTAGTCCACTAGGGTCGCCTAGGGGTTCAAAGGCTTAATGCACATGCTAAGTGCATTCGTTTTTCCGTCGACAAGGATTTAGGTTTTATGTTTCAATCAATGTAGTAACCAAAATTGCATGAATAAAGTGAATTACATCTTCCCATTTTCTGCTTTCTGTTTGGTATAAGTACATGCCGGCAAGGTTACAAATCCTTAGCATGCCGACTACAGGTCAGCTGACAGCGTTACAAATTATGTTCATGCCGACCATATGATAGCCGGCATTGTAGGAAATATTTACATGCCGACCGTAAATTTGCTGGCCCAAGATAGTCGACGTAATCTTCATTCAAAGACCATTCCGGCTTAAAAAGGGTCGGCGTTTTATTCATCCGCAGACCATGTCGGCTAACCTTAGTCGGCATCCTATTCAAACGTCGACCAAGCCGACGGATCTTAGTCGGAACCTTATTCAAACCTGGACCTTGCCGACCATTCATATTTTCAAAACTAAATTTTTTTGATCGAAATCGAACTCATAAGACATATAAAAGGTTTAATCTACTGAATTCATAATTTCAAAATTTTAATCTATAAACTCAATTAATTAACCTAATCAGAATTTTTAGTGTTAATTAAACAAGGGCATATTAGCCATTTAAAAAATATAAGGTTAAGGGTGGCTTCTTTTACTTCAAAATGTCTTGGGTTTTGTCTCATTAGGTATACCCCAATTAATTTGGGTTTACCCCAATCAAACCTGATTGTGTTAATTGAATGTTCTGCTATACGTAAAACAAATTGATTTTTTTCCTGGCTTGATTGGGGTATACTCAAACTAATTTGGGTATACCCAATTTTAAAGGGACACTTTTTGTGGGTTTTAGGGGGAGTCCTAATGGGTAAGTTACAAAACTACCCTTACCGATTAATAATCTTAATTACCCTAAATCAGTTTTTATTCTCTTCATTTCATCTTCTTCTCTTCTTCATCTCCTCCACAACCCTACCGGCTCCATCACCCCACCACCACCAAAACTCGTCGATCAATTAGTTAAAATCGTTGATTCGAAAACTCCGATTAATCTTCATCAATGGATCCACCACGGAAGAAGGCAACTCGTATGAAAGAAACTAATCGAAAACCCAATAAATATAACCCTGGAATTGCAAGTTTGGTTGCTAAGAAAGTGAAGAAAAAAACGGTTGAAGAAGAATAAATTAAACCCGCTGAAACACGTGAAATGGTGCGCTTAAGAAAGTAAGGGCTTGTTTAAACTCACTCTAGTACTTCGATTTCATGTTTGCATGTCAAATTAGGTCGAAAAATTCGAATTTGTGAATTGCCGCTATTTACGCCAAGAAGATTTTTTGTTATCGACCTTTCCGGGATTTCATAGTTAGGGTTTGGCCGGGTGGGTATAAGGTTGAAGAACTTTGCCTTTGTATAGTTTCTCAGAATCGCTACTAGCAGGGACGACAGGTTATTCATCTGTATACCATTCCGGCGTCTTTTTTTTTAATGAAGCCGGCATCTTATTATTGTTTACCCTTCCGGCTACTTGTTTAGAATGTTTCCTGATGCCTAGAATTTTTGCGTCAAGAAGGGTATTTATATAAAACCATTCCGGTTGTTTGTCAGCCGGCGATGTGTGGGAAATGGACCTTTCCGACCAGTTTAGTGAAAAATCCTATATTTTTTTGTGAGCCGGAAGGCTATTTTGATGATACACTGCCGGCTTTGGCTTAGCCGGCACTCATCTTTTGGTCGACCTTTCGGCCATTTTTCCGCCGGATATGTTGTATATGTCTACCCTGCCGGCCTTTGATGTTTTTTTTTTCTGAATTATTCTTGTTCAGATTGCATATGGCAAAGAAGAAAGCAGCTCTGAAGAAAGCAACTCTGAAAGCATCTCTTAGTCCTCCTTCAAACCCTCCTCGTGTTGGTGATAAACTCTTGTCTTCAAAGCATCGAGGGGTATATGTTGTGCCGGGAACGACAAAGGTCTTAGAACCACTATCTGAACCCAGTGATTCAGACGAGATTCCAGATGAAGACCAATCAATTCCATCTGGTAGAAGAGGTGATGATGATGATGAAACTAATCCGGCTGCTGGAGCAGGTAACAATGATGATGATGATGGTGATCAAGACATGCCTGAGGCTGGAGGAGGTAATGATGATGGTGATGATGATGATGGTAATGGAGATAAAGGTAAGCATATCATCGAAGGCGAAATTGTTGAAGAGGAAGAGGAACAAGAAGAAGAAGAAGAAGGAGATGGAGATGGAGATGGAGAAGGAGAACAAACTCTAGCTATTGTTCAAGCCACCGAAGCTTTGGCTTCGGCTTCAACCGGAACGAAGAAGAGGGTGATCACTAAACTGGCTGATTCTCACATGCCTCCTAAACACTTGATGGTTGCACTGAAAGAAGGTGAGCCTCCAAAAGGGACCCCAGCAGATGGTGGAGATGTTCTTTTTGGATACAAACACTCATGGCATGTACGGTCCATAATACTATAGTAGTAATCTTAATCCGTCTTTGTTATTTATTCAAGTGTGTAACTATCTTAATTAAATTTGCGTCAAGTGTTTGTATTTCTTTTCATTTTGTTCATTTTTGGTATTTAGGATCACAAGCATGCCATCCGTCTCATGAGGCGCCAAGCTTCGTATTCAGTGACTCATACTTGGGATCTTGGCATGGAATGTGAGGAGGTGAAAGTGATTGTGAGGAACTCCGGGTTGTGGCCTGCGGTGGAGAGTTCGAATATTAATCATGACAAAGTTACCGTATCTGCATTCTGTGAGAGGTTATACGGAGAGACTGATACTCTGTTATTCCCATTCGGTGAGATGGCGATAACTCCCGATGATGCTTAACAAATTCTAGGCCTCGAGGTTGATGGAAAAGCAGTCACTGATGGATTCGATAATGTCATTTCTTTCGAGAAGATTTACGAAATGAGCAAGAAATTGTTAGGTTGGAATCAGGTTCAGACGGATGATGTTCTAGACAAGAAGGATGGTCGACTAACCAAGAAGTTTAATGTGAAGAAGTTGAGGGACAGATTATGGAAGACTCAGGAAATCCTTGATAGGGAAGGAATAGTGCACCTGGTGCGAATCAATGCTACCGCGGCCGCTTATTTTCTATACACCCTGGGAAAATGTATCTTCCCCGACAGTTCCGGAAACCAAGTCGAGGCTAGTTACTTGCAACTATTGGATCCCTTACATGAGATGCGTGGGTATTCTTGGGGTACTGCGGTGGTCGCCTTCTTGAACAATGAGTTGACAAAATGTTCTAGGGCACTCACTAAGCAAGTTAACGGAAACACATGTCTCTTCCAGGTAATTTTATTGTCTATAACATTTATATTCGCAAAATTCTCGTAAGATAAGGTTCTTACTAAACTTTTTTTCTTTTTGCATAGGTTTGGATATATGAGCACTTCCCTTCTTTGTTCAAATACAACTCTTACATCAAAGTGGATAACAGTATTCCGGTTCATTTGCCAAGAGCCCAAAGGTACAGTTTTAAGGGTACTTAGGATAAGGAAATGCCGCAAAATCTTATGAAACTCCGAGACGCCATCGACAAATTGACTGCGGAAGAGGTGATATTTGATCCGTATCGAGAGGATAGAAATCAAGGTTTAATCCCAAGGAGAAATGAAGTTGTTGCATTATACTATGGACCCTTGATGATTGTGTTTGAAGGATTTTCAATGTACGATCCACATCGGGTAATGCAACAATTTGGTTACGTCCAAGAAGAACCTCATTTCGATGCAGCAAATCCGGCCTTTACTGTGGATATGAGTGATTGCAGCACATCCCAAAAAGGTATGAACGTCTCTTACCTTCCAGTACCAACTCAAGAACATTGGGCTGATAGGCGTCGCGGTCAAATCGATGTGAGTCTTTTGGACGAGGTGACCACCGGTCATGAAGCTACTGAGAAATACATGGCGTGGTACTTGGGTTGGGTCGTCCTACTGTGCTTAGGCCAATGACTACTGAAGAACTGGCTCGTAAGAAGAAGATAGAATCGAAAGACCCAGCAACATTGCTTAAGATATTTGTAAGTATTTTAGAGTTGCTCTTACTATTTTAAGATTGCTTGCATTACCGAATCATTCTATTAATTGTTTGTTGTTTAATTGAATATAGAAGGATCAGTTGAAAACCTTTGTGAGGGTGTTGTGTTGCGTGAAAGACAAAGGAGAACCTGTGCAAGGCAAGCACATTGACTATGCTTGCAATGTTGACAATGAGGATGCCCAGCTATTGTTCAAGCAACTTCAGGCTGAAGTAAAGGCGGAAGAAAAAGCTATTAAGGATGCACAAGCCAAGATAAAGGCTGATAAAAAGAGGACTCATAGTGCTCGTGGTGGTGAAGGTAGCAGCAGTGGTCCTGGTGGTGAAGGTAGCAGCAGTGGTCGTGGTTGTGAAGGTAGTGTTCCAAAACGGGGCCGTGGTCGTCGTGGTCGTGGTCGTGGCCAATGAATGCTTTCCTAGTTCATTTCTTTATGTTGTGGTGGACAAATGTTTAAGTTAATGGTGTGGACAAATGTTTTTTTACGGTTTATGGGTCATGTTTTCGTATTTTGGATAAAAAATGTTGGATTTCTAGTTGTTGAATGAATGGTTTGTTTAGCTATATAAAGTGTCAATACATTTGCCGGCATGCTTTTTTTTAAGCTACCCTGTCGGTTGTCCCAGGGCCGGCAATATTGTGAAATGTCAGACTGCCGGCCCTGTCAACAAAAAATTGTGTAGTTACCAGGGCCGGCAAGGTAATACGATTCCTACTAAGCTTCTGCTGTTTTTGTAGCCGGAAGGGTACGAAAATAGAGACCCTGCCGGCCATATCTTGAAAAAAAAACCATTCTTCTGGTGCCTAAAATCATATAAGGTCGGGAGGGAAACAAAACAATAAAATGCCGGCGGTATTTTGGCCGGCATGCTAATGAACCCATACATTTCAGGTCGTTTTGCGACCCCGGCATTGTAGCAAATTTACGACCCCGCCGGTGGGTTCAAAATTCAATTTTTGCAAGTACAATTGCATTTATTCACTTGTACTTGGACACTATAACGGCCAAATTTGGGCACCATCCTATAAATACACTACTTATCTCCACAAAACAACACACAACTATTTGCATATACTCTCCAAAGATCATATCATCACACACTCATCTAACTCACCCAATAGCTCTCTACACACAAGAAATGGCTTCATTTGATTCTAATGAAGATTTGGCAATCACCAAAGCTTGGTATGCGGAGACTAGAGTTCGAAGGAAGTCCTCCGTAAGGTGGATTCCACAACCTTTTGGGCTAGGGTTCACAACACTTTTAGACAAGAGTGTGGGAATCCTAACTCAAGAAGTGTTCAACAAGTGCACGATAGGCACATAGTCATTGAAAATGCGATACTTGCTTATTTAGCTATCCAAAAACCAATTTTCAACGCTCCCCACTTTAACTTGTCCATTGAAAAATTTGTAAGTTTTTTTTGTGGTTTATTTACGTGATCAATATTGTTTGATCTTCCTACTAAACACCACTAACAAAGTAAGTTTGTGTTATGTTTTTGTAGCATGAAGTCGCCAAAGCGCGCTACTTGGAGGAAAAGGGGGAATCATTCGCATTCGATGCAAGCTATCAATTCATGGAATCCAAAATCCCGGAGTATGCCCTGGAGATGATGGAGGGTGTATCGTCCTCGGACGAAGATTGATGGCTTTAGAAGTTTTTGTATAGGTTTTGTGGGTAGACCTCTATGTAAACCCTCACTAGACTATAACTCGTCCACTAGGGTCGCCTAGGGGTTCAAAGGCTTGATGCACATGATAAGTGCATTCGTTTTTCCGTCGACAAGGATTAGGTTTTATGTTTCAATCAATGTAGTAACCAAAATTGCATGAATAAAGTAAATTACATCTTCCATATTATGTCAGCTGGCAATGTTGTAATTTTTTTGTATGCCGCCTTTAAGATAGCCGGAAGGCTAGGAAATATTTACATGCCGACCGTAAGAGTGCTACCCAAGATAGTCGTCGTGTTCTTCATCCGAGGACCATTCCGGCGGATATCTGGTTGGCAGCTTATTCAAAGTTGACCCCTGGAGAAGAGCGATCGACAACTTATTCAAAGTTGACCATTCCCACGGATATATGGCGGAAGCTTATTCAAACCACGACCTTGCCAGCCTTATGCATTTTCAAAACCAAAATTTTTGGATCGAAATCGAACTCATAAGACGGATCAAAAGGTTAATCTACTGAATTCATAATTTGAAAATTTTAATCTAAACTCAATTTTAGTGTTAATTAAACAAGGGTATATTAGCCATTTAGGAAATACAAGGCTAAGGGGTGGCTTGGTTTTACTTCATAATGACCAGATTTTGTCTTATTGGGTATACCCCAATTAGTTTGGGTATACCCCAATCAAGCCACGATTTATATATATATATATATATATTTGATTTGCTTCTTCGTTTACAGAGTGTTACGCAGGTTTTAACGGTTAGCACTCATTATACTTGTTTGTAAGTTTGGAAGTAATGACAGTACCACTACCAATTGCCAATGGCCAAGTGGTTGGCATTTCTGAGTAGTTCATCTGATTTTATATGACAATGCAAGTACGATTTCATAATATCGGTTTTTGTATTCAGAGGTATTTATCTTTTTTAGGTAAAATTAAAAAATGCATTTCCCTCTTGTTTTGGTCCCAACTCCCAACAACCTCATGAAAAACGGTAGTCATGAATCATGATGGCTACATTTCAAAGTTATTTCACCCCTCGAGATACATGTTAATCTTCTCATACGACTAAAAAAACGATAATTACCACGATACTCTTTGATTCAATTTCAAAATTAGCGTGCAACTAAATCCGTAATGGTCCCGCCTTAAGGTAGTAACTTGTGGGTCCGGCAGAGTGGTCTACAACGCAGTCATGGACTAGCCTATTTGCCCTTTTTTATTAGTCTTGCGGTTGCGTTTGGTCCGGCCGACCATCCAGTGGCAGCTCGGCCAAAACTCTTTCTTTTGGTTTAAGAATCACGAGTTTGAATTTGTGCACACTCCTTAACGAGTGTTCACGTAATATTTCAATCTCCACTACCGATATAATTGACGAGGATCCACTGGTTTAATTGACGGGATCGATATTCTAAACCTGGAGGGTAATGGAGCCATTAGTTAAATAATCAATCTTATCTGAATAAGTGTTTGCTTACACAAGCAGAATTAGAAGATTATATTCATGGGTTAAACCTTAACATGTGAAACAAAATCTTTAAAAATGTCAACCTCTGTCTGGAGCATTGGATTCTTTGAGCTGACAGTAAAACATGTCTTGTAATAAAAAAAATCTAAGAGTCACAGAATTCACAGTATAACACAAATCAAGACCACTAATAATAAACCTGAAACCAACAGAAGAAAAATCACATTGCAAAACAGCTGCATTACCAGACATCACAGACTACAGTTTGTAATTGTGCATTTTGGTGGAGTCAGTGTGAAATCGTGAAAATTAAAGATTATGACTGTGGTGGGGTTTTAATTAAGGATTACAGACTGATTAGTCATCAATAATTAAAGAGAGAAAACGTGTGACCAAGTTTTAAGATTCTTCATTAAGAAAATTATAATTAATGGTAGGGTTCATATCACGCGCCTTTCATCCCCCACGTTGTAGAATAGTCTACTTAATAGTTAGAAATACTGGTTCTCAATTTGATTTTTCACATCGACATACAGTTCGTGGCACCCAACTCCCCATCTTGATCCACAAGTCGCGTTTTCTAGCGTTACGTAAAATGTACATTTTTCTACCGATGATTCCTCGTGTTTTCCAGCGTAATCCCTTATTGTGCAATTTGTGCTTGTACCATTTTGATTTGGACGTTCATCTCTGAGGTCACTGGTCAGCAGTTCCAGAGATTCCATGAAAAGAATAATTAAAGTAGATATATACTAACGACATAAATTCATTTAAACATAAGAATCTGCCAAGGAAGGTGCACGAGTGTACTTAATTTTTTTTTTTGAAGCATATACGAGTGTACTTAATACTAGCTCATTAATACTAATTCTTCCATTATTCAGTCGTCATACAATGGGTGGCAGTGGCACCCCGCTCTTTATCATCATCTCCAAAAAGTCGTATGTTCAGGTAGTACTTACTACGTCGTTTTCAAAAAGTTAAGCTTGTTTCATGTACATATTACACGTAAAATAAGCCAATCTTATCAAAACAGAAGGAACAGCGGATATCACGCCTCGACTTTTCAATATATTTTTTATCTTTGCCGATTAGAAGAAGAAAATAAAAAGTGCTCGTTGTATAGTGGGTGCAACTGTATATATATGTCGCACATGACTGAGGAAACATCAATGCAAAAGAATGTCTAAGCTGTATAGAGTTTGACATGATCCATCTATATGAATACTACTCCTAACTAAAACTCTTGTCTGTTCCCATACATATGTCAAAATGTTGACCTGCCCATCATCCCATACATCCTTGCTTGGTCCCCTAAATTATCTATTCTTAATTTGTCTTGAACACAGCCCACTAACATTGCCATACCAAGATTCAAATTGTCTCTGAGATGTTTTTATAGATTTTGGCAGTCTCATTCTTGTATATCAAAGCTCCAAAATAAATCATGACCGCAATGGTGACATCCCACATACAAGCAATCTCTTAGGAGACAACTATATACCAACTGGCAACTGTTGGAATCCGCTTTGGATCTTCCTGCGATATCCAAATCTAGGTTCAGGTATTTAGATTTTTATATATAAATTCAGAACTTCTCCATGTGCATGCATGAGATCTTTCCTAATGAGCTCGTTCCTGATAGCTTAATTCAGCCACTTAACTCAAACGAATATGCTTTTCACCTCTCTATTTACCTCACACTGCAATCTAAACAACACTGCAAACACCAAAATAAAAAAGAGGGAGTTGAATAGCACTGCAAACACCAAAATAAAAAGAAAGAAAGAAAGAAAAGAACACAAAGTAATATTGTCACCAAGGCTAGTTGGCTGTTCCATGTCAGATATTTGTGTGTTGACCCTTTTTGTTGGACCCTTATACACGGGTGCACATCGTGTTTTGTGTACATTCGTATTAGAGTCTACGTGAACATGCTAATCAATTGCTAAGTTACTAGATGAGTGGGGATTGCTGAAAATATCAGTAGAAAACACGCTACATCGTCACATATATGTGTAACGCGTATTGTTTTTATTTTACCAAATATTTTTTCTTTTGGTCTTCTCTATTTGGCTGAAGTATACACAGTCACATTGTTATTGAAATGGTAACGAAAATCTTATTGCAAGTCATAGACCACATACATTTTAGATAACAACATCAAATCATGTGACCTAACATAGGCATGCCCAAAAGAAGTAGCTAGTAGATATAAAGGGTGACGTAGCTATCGTAAATAGGAATCAACTCTTGATAGTAGATAAGATAATACATAGAGTTAATTAGGCCGGCTAGATGAAATCTAGAATAGGGAGGTGCTTTTTGGTAACTAGGCTCCAAAATTATACTGCATGATATATATGACCACTGCATTCATCAATACGTTTGAACAAGACAATGAGGTACTATCGGCTTAAGATATGTGTACGATATCTGCCTCTATCAAAGAAATCAAGAAAAAAATTGGATGGGCCTTAGCTGTTTAGTTCCGTGGGCTTGTATAGCATGCATGACAAGTGCACACTCTATAGTCCAGAGATGCTGCTCATTTCACCAGAGGCAGTTGTTTTTGTGTTTTCCCGTACAATGTTGTGGCAGATCAAGACTACTGCACAGTTACGAACAATAACAGCACCGTAGGGTTCCATCCCCAATATCCATTCCCTTGCATGCTTCTCCAGCAGGTTTTCAAGAACATGTGATCGTTGCTCCGTTATTCAAGAATATGCCAACCTCAACTCATTAGCTTTCCAGTCCTCGTAACTAACAAGTGGAATATAAAAAATCAGAAGAGCGAAACTGGCTACATATCCATGATTCTAAACATGTTTTTTTTTTTTTTTTTGATCGATAAAGAGTAATTTTGACCGATGATTCTAAACATGTTTAACACAATGTAAATACCTGAATCCAACCATGGCCCAAACATAAACAGATCAGAACATAAAACTTGTATTAATCATTTCAAGACCGTGATATAATTTTCATCAGCAAACGGCTAAGAATAACATGTCAAGTTGTCCATGAATTAAGACCAGCATTCCATAAAAATCTGTTAAACCGCAATTAGACAGCATACTTCGTTCTCATACTTCGTTCTCTTTTTTGTCCAACTATGTTCTCTTCTTCCTTCTCAAGGGTATCCAACCGAGATTTTAACTTTTAAGACGCAAATAAAACAAACCACTTTTTGAAGCAAACGTAAACAACACCTAATAAGTTCACAATGGTCTTCGATCTTGGTAGGGATGGCATAAGTACTGTTAATTCACATGAAAAAATTAACAAATTCGAGGCCATAAATCCTTATTCACGGTCTAAAAAGAAGCGGAGAGTTGTGTTTAGGCTGAATAGTGTTCACAATTTGATTACAGACACTTTTTTCTACTTCTAAGCAACTAGAAAAACAAATGAGAAGATTTGAATATTTACATGCGTCACAGTCTAGGGCCAAATGCAAGGACCTAGTAAATACTAAGATCTCTGGTTCGAACTCTTCGAATCACTCCCACAGGCAGGTGTAGGGTATATATAAGTAAGTTATTGAGAAAGCAAGGTTTCAAAACTATGCCAAAAGACACTTTCTTAATGAAGAATGTGAAAATCTGATGTGTTCAAAAGCGCCTTGGCCTCTCTTCAGCCAAAGATACTCGAATATTTCTGCCATCCAAGTCCTGTTATTGTACTCAAAAAGATGCAAGGTAAGAACATAACAGTAGGACATGAAGCTATGGACAGGTAAAAGGTGAAAAACACTTTAATCCTATAGCACACAAACTAAAAGCTACTTCCACTAGGACATGAGCTATGGACTGGTAAACAGTTAAAAAACACTTCAATCCTATAGCACACAAACTAATAGCTACTTCAATAGAATTCTATAGTGGCTTATATGAGATGCATAACAAAGAAACAGTAAGTAAATCTCAGGCTCAACAGATTCTGGCTTTAGTCACACACCACCAGAGGTGATAAGGAAGCCTGCTATGGCAATCCTATAGTTGCAATGATGTAACTTGCCTACATGAGAAAACACAGATATCTACATGCTTATAATTAAAATGATAAGTAGCTGCGAAAGGTATCTATATGCGCACTTGTGAAAGGACAAATAGTCTCACATCGCTATAATCCGCTTAATTAACTTAAATATAATATGGAAGGGCCGCTCCACTCATTGCCAATTGGTTTTGAGTTGGATGCCCGCAGACTTTAACAGCACTGAATACTACACAATTTGGGCGATTGAACTACAGATAATATGAGGCATGGGTGCAGAACAATTTGAAGCTCCACTTGAATTCTATGAAATCATCGACCATCAACTTAGCAAAACTCGAAATAACTAGAACAACTACATTAATACGAAACGAGAGGATGTAAGAGGTTCTTTAGATAACACTTACAGCGCCATTTAAGGATGAAAGTGCGTTGTTGAGATTCTCGTTTGAGCCGTAAGTGACAAACCCGAAACCCCTTGACCTACCAGTCTCCCTGTCATACACGACTCTGGCCTCCAATACTTTTCCTTGCTCACTGAACAAACTCTTAAGTGCTTGATCATCAACATTCCATGAAAGGTTACCTACGTATAACCTTTTGGACGAATCAGAACCGCCTCCACCACCTCGAGGTCCTCTTGACTGGAAATCTTCCTTAGGTTGAGCTGCTCCATAGTTCACTCTAATAGCTCTACCCCCAATTTCCTGTCATCAAAAAATGCTCATTTCAGAAACCAAACAACTTCAGCAACAACAAAAAAAACTATCATACATCAAACAAGAATTTATCAAACAACATAACAAATATCAATGACAACTAACCTTCTTGGTGGCGTTCTCCTTTTGTCTAACTATGTTTTCCTCTCTTTCCTTCTTGGTGGCATTCTCCTTTTGTCTTATTATTTTCTCCTCTTTTTCCTTCTTGGTGGCGTCCTCCTTTTGTCTAATTATCTTCTCCTCTCTTTCCTTCTTGGTGGCGTCCTCCTTTTGTCTAATTATGTTCTCTCTTTTTAACCAAGATTCCAAGACACTAATAAAACGGACCACATATTGAAGCAAGCTAAAACAACACTCGAGAAGTTTATTATGGTCTTCGATCTTGGTAGCGATACTGCATAATATACCATGGATACCCTTCAAACAAGAGCATAAGTTTTGTTAACTCAAATGAAACAATTAACAAATTTGGGCCCATAAATCCTTATTCACGGTCTAAAAAGAAGGGGAGAGATTTGTTTAGGCTGAATAGTGTTCACAATTAGATTACACTACAGACACTTTTTTCTACTTCCAAGCAATTAGAAAAACAAATAAGAAGATTTGAATCTCAACAGAAAAATCACCTCAATTATTTGAGCCGGTTCTCGTGAATCTGTGGTTCCTTCTAGGTCCTTCATTTTCAAATGAGCTACGAAAAATTATAATTATATTTAGAGATACAAAATCAGATCAAATTTTGATTGTAAGTATATATATTACCTCGAGCACTTCAGAAGGTTCTTGTGGATCGTTGGATGTTGTTTGTATGTTCTCCTTCAGTTCTTCCGCCAGATCTAATGGTACCTGATGAAAAAGATAACAATATTTCTCTATAAAGGGAATTGTAGGAAAACAGATAGAAAAATGTAAGAGCAAATGCTTGTATCTCTACCTTGAGTATATGAGCAAGTTCCAGCGGTTCGATTTTAGCAAATAGTACCTGCAGAAAACACCAAGCTCAAAATTAAGGATAGAACTGCATACATACAACTTGGAGGTTCTTATTTCTTTGTATATGCTTTTTCAATTAGAATGTTCAACTGAACGTGCCTACCTTGAGTTGATCAGCTATTGTTGGATCATAATAAGCTATCTTCTTGCGCCTTTCTGCTTGCAGAAGAGCCCTTTCAATCATAATTCTAATCATCATTTGTTGATCAATGGTAAAATCACAAAACTGGGACATTTCTTCGATGTTTGGAACCTTCTTAGCCAACTCTTTACAAAAAGACATTTCTCTTTCGTTTAATGTTTTTAGTTCCCCATCTGAACTATCTCTCAGACTGACAAGTTCAAAATACAATTTTCTCATGGAAGATAACTCATCTACAAAAGCCACACGGTTTTGTTCTGTTAACTCTGCTCCTGGGATTCGACATGCCACGAATGCAATTGACTGCCCATCTTGGTATTTGGAATGCTCTTTGAGAAGCTTCTGAATTTCTAGCAAGATTTGGAAAAAAACTTGAAATACAAAATAAATAAATTGACTTCATTAAAAAAATGACGGATTATCAAACACTTAAAATCACTAAATAGATTCACCTAACCGGGTGGATAAACCTCACTAGTACTTTCAGAAGCAGCAGCCATCACCTAACCAGATATTAAGAAGAAAATTAAACACAGAATAATCTAAAACTTGCTCACTTGCATACATGATACATATCCATCTCAATCAATGAAGAAGAAAAAAACCTTACAGACGACTATTCTAACAAATTTCGTTCAAATGTGAAATTAAAAATTCAATGCCAATTGCCACTATATAAACCAGCTATACAATTCAAAGAAGCTACCACAAATTCACAGTGTAAACTGTATTACAAATCCAATTTTAATATGTCATTTGAAAGTAAAAAAGAATTGCTACAATGGAGTGGAGGCTATGGGATCTTATAAAAGGAAATACCTAATTCTCTTCATTGCCATATCAATTTGCAAAAAAATTACAAAGATTGAAACATGCATATCTAATGATGGCAACTTAAATAAAGAAAACCCTATTCTCTTTTCATGAAATCAACCATGTAATCTCACATACGGAACATATAATAAATAGAAATTTCACCGGTGACCAAATTGATTGAATTTTCGAGAACTAACTAACCTTGATTTTTAGGAAAATTCCTCGATTTTTAATCGCAGGAAGCTGATGCTGAAGAGAGGAGCAGTGAAGAAGAAGAATAAAAACGAAATTTTGGATCAAATAACAAAGATAACCTCCGAATTCCGAAGAATCGAGCCCTCCGGTTCAAAGACACAGCCTTATATAGCTCGGTTGAGATAATTTCTATTTAGGCACCCTTACAATTGATAAGTATGATTTCTTCAGCCAAATTTAAGTACGATTTCTTCCGCCAAATTGAAAAAATGACAGTATCTCAATTTTAAAAACGAATGTAGTATTAGCAGTTAACTACCGAATCCCGAGTTCCGAAGAAATCATGATTCAAAGAACACATCCTTATACAGGCACCCTTACAATTGATGAGTATTACTCCCTCCGTTTATAAGACAATTTGTATTTATTTTATTTTATTTTAATAAGAAAATAAATTTATTGATGAATCACTGAGTTACCTCAAGTTTTCCAGAGATTAGAAAATACAACCATTCTGGTAATCTCTCATTCCATAATACAGGATTACTACTCATTCTAGCATCTTTTGCTAATAAATCAACCACCTCATTCGTCTCTCTTGGGACATAACAATATTCTCACTTATTAAAACTATTAAGAAGATTTGACAATCATTGATTATCCTTTTTTCATTTCACGAGCCTTGCTTGCCATTAATAGCATTCACTACATTAGCACAATCTCCTTGAGTTGAAGATTAACGACTTGATTTTGAACGCGCCCACTTTATTCCTTCTAATGAAACTTGCGCCGGGCTTTTTTCTCGCATCTTGTGCTACCCCCGGAATGCAACCTGCCTTTCCAATTTCGCATCATCAACCACAATTAGTCCAGTGCCCATAAGCTTAGAATCTTTAGAAAAAGAAGCATCAAAATTAACTTTGGTAAACGATTCAGGCGGCCTAATCCAGGGAATGTGCATCCTCACCCTGGCATTAGTATGATTACTGAAATACAAATGATTATTACTAGATACCCATTCATGCACACTCTTATTTTTCATACTCACAACATTAGATATGTTCAAAGGAGCATTATCAAAAACTACAGAACAACGAAATTTCCAAATATGCCAAAGTGTAAATGAAGCAAACTCCACCGATTCCTTATTGAAATCCGTTGAGCTTCCACCAGTTATGAACCGAGATGGCAATCCACTCAAAAATGTTCACTCCACTAAACAAACCTGCAATGTTAGGATTTATAAATGGATTTTAAAATATCATAGCTCAATCAATAAATGTTGGAAAGTTTCATCACCTTTATCGCAAAAGGACATTTAGGTTGATATCAACTACATGTCTAGCTAGTCTTTCCCTAACGAGGTAAGCAACCATGAACACACTTCCACAAAAAAAAATGCAAAATTTTAGGTGGCAGTTTAGCTTTCCAAAATAATTTCCAGGAAAATTAACAATCCTAACATTTGTATCGGTGCTTCTACTAACTGAATCAAGGACCCTATAAACGGTCTTGTGAGAAAAACACCATTTTCAACCGGAACCCATCGTAATTGATCTGCAGGTTGATGGGATTATAATTTTATATATTTCTCTAACATTTTCATTATCAAAAATCATATTCAAAATATCCATTTTCCAAGACTTATTTTCATGATCAATTAGCTGATCAACGATTTGTAGAGATGCGAGAGACAAAACGAGAAGATGGAGGAGTTTTCCTTTGGAATCCAAACATATTTCCAGATTGAAATACTCCTGCCATCCCCAATTTCCCAACAATAATTTTCTTTGATAATGCTTATACCCCTACACACACCTTTCCATATCCAAGACTCTGTCTTATCATTAACAAAATGTAGATGATTATAGAAGGGAAAATACTTACCTTTCATGACTTTGCCCCACAAAGTGTTCTCCTCAGTAAGCAATCTCCAAGCTAGCTTAGCGAGGAGCGCACAATTCATCACTTAGCTTTTTTTTATAATCAAACCACCTAATTCTTTAGGTTGAGCCATTATTTCCCACTTGATAATATTAAGACTTATTCCTGGCTATTTTTATTAAGCACAAAATTTTAAATCTATCAAACTTATCAGTGAGAACTTTAGGCACAGGAAAGACTGAAAGATGATGAGAAGCTAAATACCCTAACACAATTTGAGCCAACACAGTCCTACCTGGCTGATTTAAGTGCTTATTGATAGGTGTAGAATACGCCTTCATTTAATATCTATTGGTTATGCTTTCTTTGCTATTTTTCTTGTAAATTTTGTATTTTACGCTTGTTTTGAGTTTTATAGCCACTATGGAGTCGCACGGACGAAAAGAAGAAGAAATCACCCAGTTTGAGCAAAAAGGGCAAAACTGTCATTTCAGGGGGAAACACTATCTGGAGCCCAGTCGAGGTTAAGGGGCTGCCAATTTGGTTATCCCTTATCAGAAGCCACCGACTGCCAATAACCATCCCAACCTATAACCCTAAAATTCAAGAACTATCATTCCCAAATCATTTTCTCCACCTGAGAGCGAATGAGAAACATAAAGAAGAGCAGCGGCTGCTGCTACCTGAAGCTACTATTACTGCCGAGAGAGATTAAAAGGGGATCTGACTATTAATCGAGTTCAGGAAAGATAGAATTACAAGGAAGAAATTGATGCTGTTGTCATGGATTTGAATCAGCAATTAGGTGCTCGAATTGCAACAGATAATTGATAATAAGAAGCCAAGGAAGGTTGGGTTTGATCTGAAATCGAGAATTGGAAGTTGTAAATCGGAGAGGGCTTATGAAGAAATTAGGTTTTGATGGTGGGCGAGGTTGAAATTGGGGTAGTTTAGTGGAGTTTCAAGGCTCAAAATAAATCAGAAATGAGAGATCGATGTTGGTGTTGAGAAGATAAGAAACTTGAAGAAGCGAGATGCGAAGTCACACGATGGTGTTTGAATGAATCAAGACAAAGAGAAGGTAATTGGGTTTGTCTTGGTACTGCTAAACAGGGAATGGATGGAGGAATCTGGTGGTGATGAAGTTGATTCTGATTTCGAAGGAAGAAGACTCTGCCGTTGAAAGAGGTCTGAAATTGAAGCTACAGTGAAGACTGAAACATTGCAGGAATTGAGAAATCAATTAAGAAGAATAAGATGTTGGTGCTGTCACGTAACGATGGTGGATGAGATGTAAATGATTTGTCAAGATAAGGGTTAAGCTGTGTTGATGTTGTGGGTAATGACAGTAACGATGAATTATCAGTTGCAGGATGGGTTGTGAACAACTGCAGACAAGAAGGAAAATTTACTTGTTGCTGCTGTAAAAATGAATGAATGGGTTCTCAAAATTGTTAGATGTATGTGCTAGGATTTTAGCAGGGGAAGACTGAAGAAAAATAGGTCGGAATACGGCATGGAAATGCCTTGAAACAGAGGAAACTCTGTCTGAATCTCTCCTCTGATGAGTCGACTCAGCGATCCAGATAACCTGGCAACTCAGACCAGTCAGCCAATCAAGACACTAACTCAAGCTAACTGGGTGTGAATGACTCATATCTTGACCCAGTTGACTAACATAAGACCGTTAGGTCAGCTGTTAACTTTGACATCAGTGTGGAATATTCCATTCGACAAGAATCTCGAGATGACCGCCAACACTATTCCGGTGATCCCTGACTTTCCGGCGGACCAGAAATTGCAGAATTATGTGTGAGTTTCTCTCATGGGTGTGGAGACTTAGATTTGGGAATTGGATGGAAAATTTGAGGTCAAATTTGGAGAATTGAACTTGAAATTGGAATTAGGCTCAAATTGGAAAGTGGTGTTATTATGGAATGAGGATTCTATTCCTTGGAAGATTTGGAGAGCATTGAAGCCTATAAATAAAGAAGTTCTCTACATCTTTCTACACACCTTTTACACACACAACACTCTCTTTTCTTTATTCTTTGTGTGAACTCCTTAACATGAGTAGCTAATTTTATTATTGATTGAGGATGAATTCCTAGTTCTTAACATATGATTTGAGTTTTGTTTTCAATTCTATCTTGAAGTTTTTCACATGATTATCGTTTTTTTTTTACTAATAGGAATTTTTATACATTTATGGTTGATTGATAGGTTGTTTAGAGTGCACGCTAAATTGATTTGTTAATTTAATCTAAAGCTAGTGAAAGTTAGGGGATAAGTAATCGTTTCTTGACTCTTTACACAAGTAGAAAACACGAGACCTTGCGGAGGGATTCCGTGGAGAAATTGTGTGTGAAAACAACGTTAGCAAGTAGACCTTGATCTAAGAGTCTAACTACTAATATCAACCTAATAAGTTCATAAATCTTAATGCGTTTATTTAAATTACATCTTGAGTGATCTACTACTAGGTGGTTTGGTAAATAGAATCCGGTAGTCGAGAACTTCCGTGTATCCAGTGATACAAGGGATTTAGGGGTTAAGCACTGATCTAGTTGCTTTACCTACGGTTGGTGATAATTTGTGACTAATAAAAGTGGAGAAGAACATAACTTGAATCATTGTTTTTGCAACGAAGAAGGATTCCTTGATCTTGTCTCTCTTATTGATTTCAACTTTATATTTGAATTGTTTTGTTTATTTTCTTTTGCTTTATAAAACAATCCCCCTTTTTGTGACAATTAAACATGTAGTTTAGGAAATCTCTTGCTCCTCGTGGGATCGAACTTGACTACACTATATTACTTGTTAATTAGGTGAAAAAAAATATTGATTAATTTGTTGTGGTTACGACACGCATCGGACATTCAGTAGCTTCGCCTTGTTGTATTGTAAGCCCATCTTGCATTATGCACTTGTTCACACCATGCCTTATTATGTCCTTTAACTTCTTCTTGATTATATGCGTTGTTTTATTTGTTGCTTAGCACATCGTTGGCTGCGGGTATAAAAGTTGATTTCCCACATTTTATTTGAAAATGCATGCAATCTATATTTTGTCCCTCAAGCATTTCCCATTGTCAGGATACCAGCCATCTTGGAATTCCCAAATCACATATTATGTTTTCGAATATGAAGGTAAAAACATCTTTATCGCGAATGTGTTCTGCGCACCTTCCATACATGCCCACTTTGTGAAATAATCACATGGCGACAATCGGATATCTCCTGCATACATGCACAGTAAAAAGGTCATACTGATATCAATCCCACTTTCCAAAAGGCCGTACACTTGTTGAAAGAGGTTAATGGTGCTCTGGTGCATGTATTTTCTTTCCATGCCTCTACGATCTTCGCAGCGTCTTGATACTTGTTTAGCATCTTTGTGCATATATGGCCAATAATAGGCTTGCATTTTTCGCCTTATGTCTTAAAGATCTTAAATACTTTAATGAATGCGACATCCCAACATTGTAACATTTTTAACAACGCTTCTCCTTACTTTCGTGTTAAACATCTAAGCGGGTCCATTAAAGTTTTCGGTATAATACCCCATCTCTTAATTCATAATTTGTTGCGGCTTTTTAATTTGTGCATCTACAATCTATTTCTTGGTGTTTCTCCTTTCATTAGATAAGCATGAAGTTACTGTTTTCCAATCTTACTTAGCCCGGGCTTTTGTGTTTCATCTTCATGAGCATTACTTAGCTTCTTCTCTCTTCCTCTTTGTTGATTGATGGTGATAGAAGTATACGTATTTTTATGCATCTACATATTTGGATCTGTCATCATACTTGATACAAAAAAAAGCATCCATGATCATTGTCTCTTCTTGATATGTGTCTCCGTTTTATTTTTGGTATCTTGCGAGCAATTTTTCAACAAGTTTTTTGTATTTTTTGATGGATGGTTCATTTGTATATATTCTTCTTGTATCGTGAATAGCTAAGCCCAGGAATCTGTGGTGACCCTGCATTCTCAACTTCATTTCTATTGCAAATCGCAAGGCATGTATTATAGCTTCATATTACATTTCGTTGTTGGTAGACGCAAATTCCAATACGAAGAAAAAAGCCATTTTATTACCTTGGTGAAATTACAATTATCCCGATTAAGATTTACCTTCGCATTGGAGCAGATCCATCTACCAATATTTCCCATCGTTTGGCTCGGGTTAATAAATCCCTTGGATTTCCATGTTCTTCTTCTATATCCATCATTTCTTCTTTCTTAAATCGTCCTCTTCTAATGGAAATTCTGCTAAAAAGTCTGTGACTTGTGATTTGGTTGAGGATAATATTTCATATTTGAGTTTGCAATGACTTACTTGAGCATTTCATCTTGGCCTCTTCCTGACCTTTTTGAATTTTTCATCGGCGGCTCAATTGGTACTTTTGTCATTACCTTTAAAGTGTGTGCTTGAAGTAGATGCGAAGTTTAAATGTTAAATAAACTAATGCCAGAATTAATTTTTCAATTTTGAATAATTTCTCTGCGGCATTGAATGTTTTTGATGTAATAGATTGGTTTTTCCACACTGCGTCCATTATGATATATGCACTTAGTGCATGCGAGGTTATCGCGAGGTAAATTTAATTCTTCCCAGGGCTTTGCTTTTGTAAGATTGATATATCCATTAGATGTTCTTTTATTCCTTGTAACGCCTTTTCACATTCATCTGTCCATCTAAATTTTGCTCCCTTTTAAGTATGTTGAAGAAATGCTTGCACTTATCAGATGATCACGAGATGAATCTTCCAGCGAAGCTAATAGTCCATTTAATTTTTGTACATCTTTATTTATTCTTTAGGTGTACTCGGCTTAATTGCTTGTACTTTCTCGGATCAACTTGTATTCCTTCTTTTGACACAATGTATCCTAAATTTTTCGGATGCCACCCAAAGGTACATTTTCGGATTTACTTTGATATTGAAATGTCTCATTTGTTGAAAAATTTCCTTCAAATCTCGTACATGATCTTTTGCTTCTTTGCTTTTTATTAACATGTCATCCACGTATACCTCTAGTGTTTTATGTATCCATTGTTCGAACACTTTCTACTATCCTGCGATACGTTGCACCACAGCATTTCGCAGACCAAATGGCATTTTTGTGTAACAGGTATAATCCTCTTGGAGCGAAAAAGGAAGTATGCTCTTGGTCTTCTTCAAACGAGAGGAATTTGATTGTATCCTTATATCCATCAAGAGAGGATATCCTTTCATTTCTCTTTCTTTGATTCAACCATCTGGAATATCCGCAGGGAAAACTATCTTTTGGACAAGCTTTGTTTAGATCGGTAAAATCTATGCAAATTCTTATTCCTTTTTCTTTGGAACTACGACCATATTTGCTATCCATTCGGATATTTTGCTTGTCTAATAATTAGGCATCAAGCATCTTTACGTAACTCTTCTTTTCTATTTGAGGATGATATCTTTGTGCAATTTTTTCTAATTCTTTGCTTGTATGGTCTTGCATTTTTATCAATCTCTAATTTATGGCACGCTATAGATGGATCTATTCAGGCATCTCATCCATATCCCATGCGAAAATGTCTTTATAATCTCGCAAACACATCAATAGTATTTCTTTCCTCATCTGCCTCATTTTAGTCCCAATTTTTAACATCTTTGGTTCTTCTTGATTCAATATTTACTTCCTTTGTTGGTTCCATGCCGGTGTAGCTAGCCTTTGGTTCTCCCATGGGCGTTGGTCCTTTTACTTCCTTGCGGAGATCATTCTCTTATATATATTCCTTTTCCTTCTTAGCTCTTATCATGTAAGTTCTAAATTCTTCTTCCTTTTTTTGCTTTTGCCATCTTCTTCGCGATCTTTTCGCCTCTTCACTTGTTCTTCATAATGTTTTACTTGATTTGATGATATATTCTTCCTTTATCAGTATCTCCTTTGATTTTGGATTCCACTCGGTATAGGAAATTGACACATTGATGAAATGTTGATGCTCACAAGCTTTTATTGCATGTATCCATGAGTCTTCCCAACAAGATGTTATATGGTGATTCCATATCCACTACACATAAACGTCACATGTGTTTCAATCTCTCCCAACAAAATTCGTATTCTTATTTCCCCTTTAGGTTTTGTTATGGATTTAGAAAACATAGATATGATATGTTTGCGGAAGTCAATTCAACTTTGTACCCCGATTTCTTATATAAGCATGATAAAACATTATATTGACTGAACTCTGTCCAAGGTTCTATTTATTGCCCATTCTTCCTATTTTTTGTTTCCCTCTTCTTTGCTTGCACTTATCGTAATCACTAATGGAGATGTGTGTGATTTAAATTCTCTCCTAATATCTCCACAGTTGAACATAATCTTTCATTTTTCCCATTCTTTCAAGGGTGATGATTTCTACTCTTTGTTATAATCTTCTTTCCTTCAAAATCTCTTTTGTGTATTCTCCCCTTTGATACTTTCATGAAATTGTTAACCATTGCTTTTTATATTGTATTACATTCCAATTCTTCATTCACTCTCTTTGATTCTAGTTTTCTCCAATTTTATCCATCATACTCTTGATTTTAACAATTTTAGTGACAATATCCAATCTCTTATCTTCAATTGCCCCCTCATTCTAGCGCCAATGTAGTTGCGAGAAATCCTACACTACCCCTCATAATAATCCACACAACTAAGACATTTGAAGATGAATAATAAATGATTTTATTGATTAATTCCTTGAATGTTTACAAGATAAAATAGAAAAGAGCTAAAGAAATTACAATCACCACAAACTTTTTCTCTCAATAACTTGTCTAACACTCAGAATGTAGGATCGAATATCGCGACAACAACTCTCGCGAAGACAATGGATAACAACAACTGCGAATGAGTCGTGAGAGGATTAAGTATGAATGGCGCATTGGATGACCGGTAGGAAGATATGAAATCTGGCGAAAGGTAAGAAGTGTCGCGAATATGAATACTTATGCGCTGCGACACTTAGGCGAGATATTCCGAAAATAAAGGACAGCTTAATTTGTCATTCACTATATATTACCCTATATAAAGGGATGAGTGAATCTATTGTAGAGAGAGTTCTCTTTGGATTGGAGAGCAAGTCATTAGGGAGAGAAAGAGAGAGAGAATTTTGTAAGTTCTTAAGTGTAATTCTATTTTCCTGTGTAAAGATTCAAGAAAGTGATTAATAAACATTCATAATTGTTCATCTATTATCTTTTGAATGGATTAGTTTAACAAAATATAGTGAGGGGGTGTATTGTGGGATTTCTGCAACTACATATTGGCGCTAGAAACGCAGGGGACTGAAAAGAAAGAAAGAAGGCAATAAGAATCATTTAAATCAAGAAAATGAAAGAAAAAAAGACAATGTTAAATTAGATGAGGCAAAGGAGAAAGATATGAGTACAATTCGGGCACCAAGATAATGATCGATGAGTTTCATGAAAATATCAAAGGAAGAATACACAAGCGGGATTTTGAAGGAAAGAAAATCACGAGATAGAGAGTAACGGTGCCTTTAGAAGAATGGGAAAAGTAGAAGATAACATTCACGGCTTGAAATATCCAAAGAAAATTTGAATCACACATCTCCACTTGGTAATTACCATAAACGTGTGCAAAAGGAGAAGAATTAATAAAGGCAACGCAAACATGGACAATAAATAGAACTTTAATCGATACGGGAGTTTGGTGAATATTATGTTTTATCATGCTTACGAGAAGATGGGATATAAAGATAAAGAAATGATTCCCACAGCCTACAACGTCCATGGTTTTGGTAAATCCGTAACAAGGTTAAAGGAGAAGTAAAAATACGAATTGTTGGGAGACATCGAGGCACGAAGTAACCTTGTGTGTAGTAGATATGGAATCGCCATACAATATATTGCTAGGGAGACCATGGGTACAATATAAAAGCGATAGCATCAACATTTCATCGATGTATCAAATTTCCCACACCAATTTGGAATCGAGGCGAGATTAGAGGAGATGTGGATAAAGGAAGAACATGTTATCAAATGGAAATAAAATATCATGAAGAGCGAGCAAAGAAGCGAAAAATGCTCCATGAGACAATTAAAGCGATCAAAAAGGAAGAAGAATTTAGAGTTTACATGATAAGAGCAAAAAGGAAGGAAAAGGGATACCTAGCGAGATTTCGGGAGAAGAAAATGAACTCGCGAAAGAGTTGAAAGGACCAACCCCTATGGGAGAGCGCAAGCTAGTTACGTCGCGGCGAGCAAACGAAAGAAGTGAATGTCGGAACTAATGAAGAGCCCAAAATGTTGAAAGGTGGGACCGGTATGGAAGCGGATGAGGAAAAAGGATTTGCAAGTTGATGCGAGACTACAAGGATATCTTCGCGTGGAACATGGATGATATCTTAGGGTATAGATCCATCGATAGCTTGTCACAAATTGGAAATAGATAAAAGGGTGAAGCCGTTCAAGCGAGAGAATTAGAAAAATGTGACTTATCACCCCCAAATAGAAGAAGAATTGCGAGAAAATGCTAGATGCGGGAATCATCGGGCCGGCAAAATATCTGAATGGATAGCAAATATGGTTATAGTCCAAAAGAAAGAAGAAGAAAAAGGGGATAAGGATTTGCATAGATTTCTTGATTTAAACAAAGCTTGTCCTAAAGATAGTTTTCCATTACCGGATATCCCCTGACTAGTCGAATCGGCGGAGGGAATGAAAAAGAATATCATCTCACGGATGGGTATAAAGGTTACAAGCAGATTCCTCTCGCCGAGGAAGACCAGAGCATCTTTGCTTTTTCGCTCCAAGGGGTTATATTGTTATACGAAAATGCCATTTGGTTTACGAAATCTTTAGACAACGTACCAAAGAATGGTAGAAGAAGTGTTCGCGGAATGGATACATAAAACACTTGGAAGTATACGTAGATGATATGCTCGTAAAAAGTAAGAAGGCGAGAAAACCATGTACAAGATCTGAAAGAAATTTTTGAGCAGATGAGGCGATTCAACATCAAAGTAAATCTAGAAAAATGTACCTTCGGAGTGGCATCGGGGAAAATTTTTGGGTTATATAGTATCAAAGGAAGGAATACAAGTCGACAGGAGAAAGTGAAAGCGATTCGCGATATGCCAACACCTGCGACAATAAAGGATGTCCAGAAGCTGAATGGGTTGTTAGCATCGCTAGGAAGATTCATTTCGCGATCATCTGATAAGTGCAAGCATTTTTCAGCATCTTGAAAAAGGGATCGAAATTTAAATGGACAGACGAATGTGAAAAGGCTTTGAGGGAATTAAAGAACATCTAATGGAAGTATCCATTATGCAAAAGCGAGAACCAGGAGAGGAATTGTTGGTATATCTTGCGACAACGTCGCATGCGTTAAAGCCTTGATGTTCTGCGAATAGGCATTGGAGGTAGAAAAACCGATTTATTATATCGGTAAAACTTTTAATGCCGAGAAAGGAATTATTCGAAGATTGAAAAACTAATCTAGCGTTAGTCTCGCAACATTTAAGCTTCGCATATATTTTCAAGCACATGTTATCAAGGTGGTAACAAAAGTACCAATCGAATCGGTAATGAAAAACTCAAAAGATCGGGAAGAGTAGAAAGGTGGAATGCCCAAATAAGTCATTATAAACTCCAATATGAAATATTATCTTCAACCAAGTCACGGTAGTGCAGAGACTTTTGGCGAAATTTCCTTTGGAAGAAGATGAAGCGAGTGGATGAAATGATGGATGTAGAAGAAGAGCATGGAGACCCAAATGATTTGTTAAGCTGAACCAGGATAGGTGGGAAATATTGGTAGACGGATCATCAAATGGAGAAGGTAATGGAGTGGGAATTGTTGTGATTTCGCCAGAAGGAAATAAATTAGCTTTCTCTTTTAGATTGGAGTTTGAATCCACTAATAATGAAACGGAGTATGAAGCCATAATACATGCTTTGCGATTCGTGATAGAAATGAAGCTAGAAAATGTGAGGATTACAGTGACTCGCGAGTTGGCAATTCGCGGATAACAGAGACAAATACGCTACAAATGAGCCATCTTTGCAAAAGTATAGAAAGCTTGTCGAGGAATTATCGGCCTGGTACCAAAAATGAGATGGAGGCATATATCAAGGAGAAATAACGAGACTACAGACGCTTTTGCCTTTATATCAAGCATGATGACAGACCCCATTGCGAGGAATATCAAAATACAAACACTTTTGGCACCATCAATAAATAAAGAAGAAGGGCGAAGCGGATGCAATGTTAGTAGAAGACATACCACAATGTCGCGATAAAGATTGGAGAACAGAACTTCACGCCTACTTGATGAAAGGGGAGACACCAAGAAATAGATTAGAAGCACACAAATTAAAAAGCCGTGCAACGAATTATGAATTAAGAGATGGTGTGCTTTATCGGCGATCTTTTGATGGACCTTCAGCCGATGCTTAGCAAGGGAAGAGGAGAAATCATATTGAAGATGTTGCATAGCGGAGATCTTTGGAAATCATAGCGGTGGAAGATCTTTAGCGTATAAAGCAAAAATGCAAGGATATTCTTGGCCGTATATGCATGAGGACATGCGAAGAGCGATGTCAAAGGCAGGCTGCGGCGAAGAATGTCAAAGACATGGGAAGAAAATACATGCACACAGGGCACCATTAAATTCTTCTAAGAGTGTGTGGCCTTTTGGAAAGTGGGGTTTAGATATCGTGGGACCTTTTTACCAGGAACAGGGGCGGAGAAGATACTTAATTGTCGCAACGGATTATTTCACAAAATGGGCGAGAGGTGAAGCGGTACAACACATTCGCGACAAAGATATTTTTACTTTCATATTCGAGAATATTATATGCGATTTGGGATTCCCTTACAGTTGGTATCTACGATAATGGGAAACAATTCGAAGGGCAAAACATAGAGTTGTTACTTAATGCATTTCAAATAAAATGTGGGAAATCGACTCCACTATATCCGCAAGCTAACGGTCAGGAGGAGGCAACAAATAAAACAATTGCGGATATATTGAAGAAGAAGTTAGAAGGATACAATAGAGGATGGTGTGAACAAGTACCCGGTGCGGTATGGGCATACAATACAACAAGAAGAGAAGCTCTTTGGAATGTCACCTTTTTGCTTAACATATGGAGTTGAAGTTGTACTCCCAACGAGAAGTCATGATCCCGACAACTAAAAAGAAGTTTGGGAGAAAAATCTTAGTACGAAACATTCTAATCAAGTTGGACGAATTAGAAGAGAAAAGGAGAAGGCGTTACGACACATGGAGAATTATCAACGAAGATTAGCCGAGAGAATATAACAAGCGTGTGAAGATACGTGAATTTCAACCAGGGGACTGGTATTGCGAGAGACACCAATATATCGGCGAGAAAATGGAGGCAAGCTGGCGAGAAAATGGGATGGACCTTATATTATCAAAGAAGTAGTTGAGTACGGGGGCTTATAGATTGATGGATCTGAAGGTAAAGACATGGGACAAAGATTGGGCAAGAAAGTGGAGCAGTTATATCTAAAGAAATATTACCCATAAAAGTGGGTCGGATGAAGTACTTTAATGCAAGATATACGAGAAAATCAATAAAATTCTAATCAAAATATCGGCGAATGTCTCGCAAGCGAGAATGGCAAGAAATAACGGATGAATGAATGAATAAACATGATCGAATGAATGGGACGAACCTTTATGGCGTACACCTAGTTCGTGAATTACATTTCGTAAGAGGCAAATGTAAGACCTAAAAAGTGCGTCATATAAGGGGTATCTCTTAACATGGCTCGGGGAAAAGGTTACACCGCCCACTGGAACAGGTCATGCAAATTTGGGGCCCATGAAAGCCTATCAGGAGGAGATACCTTGGATTCCCAACTATATATGTAGGTTATACAGTTGGGCGGCCAGAGGTCTCTTTCAAGGAGTCAGCGTATGATCAAGGCGCCGAGGTACCGGTTGAGTCAAGAGTGCGGGGAGCATGGAACTTCCTTACCACTCTTGACAAGTCTTGGCGCACGCTGCACACTCGGCAGAAGAAAACTCCACTTAGGGTGCGGCCTTGTAACCATAAACTCTATAGGTATAAGGGATAAGAGGCTGCGAAAACAAGCTGGTTGTTGTTAAGACCGGATGGGAGGAGCTAGCCTTGTATGGCGATGTACGCCTCCTTGAAGGGGCAACCGGGAGGTGATAAGGCGGCACCCTCCATTAGGGAGGTGATAAGTGCCAAAGACGCAAATGTCACGAGGCTTTGTTTCCCGCAAGAAAACTTAGGCTTGTCATATTTGTGCAATGATCTGCAGAGGCAATAATACTAACGCGAGGGTAAGACGAGATCAATGGGTCCTTACATGCAAGTGTAAAGACGTCCTGCGATTTCGTCGCAAGAGACGACAATGTCACGGGGCTTTATTTTTCGCAAGAAAATTTAGGCTGTCATATTGTCACAAGCAAAATATCCTGAGAGGCAAAAATACTTGACAAATGATAAGACAAGGTCAATGGGTTTTTACATGCAAGTGTAAAAGACGTCCTGCGACCTTGTCGCAATAAAGGAGTGGCGAGTGAGACCTTTAATTAGGAAGGTCAAACTTAGAAGACCATCAAAAATGATAAGGCAAGGTGATAGGTCGGTACATGAAAATGTAAAGGCGGCTGCGATCTTGTCGCAATGAGAAGAAATAAAGTGAAATTCCTAATTGGGATGATTTTACTTAACAAAGGAATCAATAAGCGAACATGCTCGCGAGGATATGTTCAAACATCTTAAATAAGAGAAAAAGAGAAAATAAGGGGTTACTCGATCAACGACTTAATCCTTACAAACAAAAGAAGTTTTGACAAAGTACAAAGAAAGTTTAATTCTCTACATCAATATTATCAACTACAGAGGATGGTTGAGATCTTTCTTTGCCTTTATCACTTCACCTTCATAGGTCGGTGGATTTTCTCGAGAAATGTTTTCAAAGACCTTCATTTTCATTTTCGTGAGATGGATTTTCATCGAAATTTTTTGATTCGGATCTTTGTTGATAACTTCAATATTAGCGATATCTTCGCCGCTTTCATAGTCATAATCACATCGGGAGAATCGGGGACTTCATCATCACTTATTTCCAAAGGATCAACATGAATAGGATCAAGGGACTTAGACAATAAAATCTCATTCACAAGAACTTGACCTTGAGGAAATTGATGAAGCAACGCCTTTTGGCGATTCTTACTATCTATGTCTTTCTGATAAGACATATAATCAAATCTTCGTTCTGCACGGTCGCGAGAACGAGCAAGAGAAGCGGCGAGTAACCCATTTTCTTTGCGAATCCTAGAGTAATCCCGATGCGAGAGTGGAGATAGTAGAGCGAAGTTTCTTCTCGAGTCTGCATAACAAGTGCACAAGATTAAAGATAATTAAAGATTTTTAGAATAATTAATGGATTAAGATAGTCAAATAATATGACTACCTTCCTTACGAGAAGTAAGATCTTGAATTAAAATTTTGCAAAATTATTCCCCAAACAGTCCATGGCATCATCAAATGTATCTCCAACTAGGCCTTTCAATCGAGCTCGCAAGCTTTTTTCATTGAAACAAGTATAGAATTCTCGGTCATAAAGTACTGAGTTGGATTTTCTAATTTGGAACATTGATCCTTGAATTGGTTTGCTTTTAGACTCAAGGTTATTCTACCCTGAATAAGTTTATCTCTTTCGGCAATAATTTCTCCAAGTTGCTTTTTCAAGGAATGAATAGTTTGTTCTTGTTCTTCACGTAATTTTCGACAAGCATCATATTCTTGCGAATAGGTGCGACCTTGTTTAGCGAGAGATCGCTTTTCACGAGAAAGGTCCCATTCTCATCCGATAAAGTTCCCAACTCCAAATTAGCCTTAGTCAAAAGAGTAAGAAAGGCGAGATAAGTCTTTACTTAATGAATCTTCTTCTTTGAATTAAATCAAAAGTTTTCTTTAGACAAATTATCTATTTGATCAACGACATATGTATGAAGATTATTTAAGATGTTATATTGCTCCATCCAAGCATCTCTTTCAACTCGAACCTCTTCTTGATTGATTCCAGTGATATATCTCCATTATTCGTTTACGGTTTAGAGCTTAAAGGGCGAACAAAAGTTTAAGTTGTAAAAAAAAAAAAAAAAAAAAAAAAAAAAAAAAAAAAAAGGGGGCTTGAGGAAGAAATATACCTTTTAACTCTTCATTCTTCTTGCGAAGATTATCACGATCTAGTGAGAGGTTGTGAAATTTTTGATTTTCAAGATGGAGATTATTGCATTTAGCAGTCATAGCTTGAAGATCGTTTTTTAGCACATTAATTTCTTGAACCAAGGATGCTTGCGAGATCCTATCGGGACCAATATGTTTACTTAGAATCTCGAGACATCGGTTGTGAGGATCAACGAAGTCTTCTTGGCATCATTCACAAGGTCCGAGAGAACTTTGAAAGCCACGTCTATTCCTTCCAAATTTTCTGCGGTAAGAGGATTTGCTCGGGAAAGAAGGAGCAGACGAATCATTCTTCGCCAAAGGAACATCATGAGAAGGAGATTTCGGGAAAGGTAGTGGTTGGAGGAGCAGGCAGGACATTGATGATAGGAGAAGGGATAAGTTCATTTGTAGTAGGATTATTATGAGGAACACGATCTATAAGGGAGTTGAGGCATAAGAATATTGTCATTTGTGACAAGATTGTCTTGCGATGATTTCGCAGCAGGAGAAGAAGGTGAAAATGAGGAAAAGGAACATCGGGAGTAACGGGTTTAGGGTGGCGAGATCTTTTGGGAGTCTTGTCAATAGTATTGTCATCCTGCGAATGACAAATTAAGTAAGAAACGGAGGCAACGATATTGCTCTTAAAAAGCAAATACTTCTTTAAAATACCTTATCGCTCATGAGGCTTTCTTTTGGAAACGGTATGTTTAGCTTGCGAAGAGGACTTTGGTGGCAAGGTGGATTCTTGTTGAGAAGTTGGTTTCGATTTGTGAATCCAAAGAAAGAAGGGGATTCTTCACGGTGAACTTGGTGATGGGTTTGTTCTTCTTTGAAACAAAAATGAGAAAAAGATTAAAAGGAATAGGATAATCTCAAAAGGGAAGTTAATCACAAAATCAATCAATCATAGAATCAATCGAATCTAGCAGGATTAACAAACCTGGATGCCATGGAAGTGATAGCAAATAAGAAATAACAGAAGGGTGATGAAGACGATGGTGAAGAAGAATAACAGAAGAACAGTTGCAGACGATAAAGAAGATGAAATAGAAGGAAAGAAATGTTCTTCACAAAAGACTCTCCTATAAATAGGCAAGAAAGTGTTATGACCGGATAACATTAAATGTCTGGTAAAAAGAATGGTTTTAAACACGTGTAAACGGTCATTCCTAAATTCACGGAATCATCTGAAGAAGATTTTTAATGGAAAATGAACAGTCGCGACAAAGAATTCGGATATCGCACAACATAAGGAAACATAAAGAGAGGAGAAGATGTAATATTCGGGTATTGCAGACATATTTCCTTATCATATGAGATTCAATTATTTTCCTAACTCATGAGGAGAGATTGCAAAATCCATTATTCTCCATAACCCATGAGGCAAGGAATGATATTTCATACATACTTAAAAACTTAGAAACTTCGCCAAAGAATAGAGGCAAGTACGTACTTTTCAAGTCCGGTATTCTTTCGCTCGTTCCTTCATCAATAAAAATCGGAGACTACAACAACAACGAATTTTTCTTAAAAATCGCTCTCAAGCAATGTTCAAAAAAAAGAGGCAAGATGTAGGATCGAATATCGCGACAACAACTCTACGCGAAGACAATGGATAACAACACTGCGAATGAGTCGCGAGAGGATTAAAGTATGAATGACCTTTGGATGATGGTAGGAAGATATGAAATCGCGAAAGGTAAAAGTGTCGCGAATACGAATACTTATGCGCTGCGACACTTCGCGAGATATTCTAGAAAATAAAGGACTGACTTAGTTTGTCATTCACTATGTATTACCCTATATAAAGGGATGAGTGAATCTATTGTAGAGAGAGTTCTCTTTGGATTGGAGAGCAAGTCATTAGGAGAGAGAAAGAGAGAATTTTGTAAGTTCTTAAGTGTAATTCTATTTTTCTTGTGTAAAGATTCAAGAAAGTGATTAATAAACATTCATAATTGTTCATCTATTATCTTTTGAATGGATTAGTTTAACAAAATATAGTGAGGGGTGTATTGTGGGATTTCCTGCAACTACACCAAAAAGATCTCCTCACAACGGGCTTATTCAACTCTTTATATAGGGTAGTACACAATGGATGACAATTTAAGTGTCCTTTATTTTCAGGGAATGACACGAAATATCGCAAGTGTACAAACATATAATCTCGCAGCTCTCCTAAACTTCGCTAGGTCTTCACACCTTTCTCGTGTTTTGGCTGTCGTCATTCATTGCGTCATTTATATTACTCTTCTGCGACGCCCTCGCAATGTTGTTGTTTATTGATCTCGCGAAGTATTGATGTCGCGATATTCTGATCCTACAGCTCTAACACAACGTTCATCCTCCTCGACTTCTGCAACTTCCCTAGGTATATCATCACTTATTTCTGTCATGTCCATACCTGGGAACGCGGCCAATAAATCTGTAAATGCTTTCCCACGTACTCCTTTAGACCGCTGATACTTTAGCTCGAATTCAGATAACTATAACAACCAGCGGGCTGTCCTGCCGGATAAAACTGGTTTTATTGCTAGATAAGCGATTGGATTAGCGGTTGCCACCACTATGGTTTCATGAGCGAGTAGATAAGATCGTAATTTTTGCGTAGCATATATGAGCGCTAAGCATGCTTGCTCTGCTTTAGAATATCTGAACTTCGCATCTCTAAACCCTCTCGATATAATGGATCGGGCATACGATCATTGCTTGAGATCTTGAGTCAATAGAGCTCAATCGCCATGTTGGTAAATCTTTGTGTGAATAGATAAAGGGGTTCACCTTTGACGGGAGGTTGTACGAATCGTGCACCGATTAAATATTCTTTGAGCTTACGAAAGGCTCGCTCTTGATCATATCCCCATTCAAATTGCATGTTCTTCTTTAATAGCGGTGTGAACGCGGACGATGAAGTTGTGCCATCAGGAATAAATCTCGGACGTAGGACACTCTACCTATGAAAGTTTGAAGCTCTTTCACATTTGTGGGTGACCTCATAGTGGTTATTGCCTCAACCTTATCTGGATCGATCTGTATTCCTTTGTCTGTAACAACGAACCCTAAGAATTTTCCGGAAGTGACTCCAAAAGCGCATTTGAGAGGGTTCATCTTCAAGTGGTACTTTCTGCATCTGTTGAAAACACGCCTTAAGTGGTCCGGGTGATCTTCTCGTGCTCGGGATTTCACCACAACATCATCTATGTAAACCTCCATAATTTGATGCATCATGTCGTGGAAGATGGCTACCATTGCTCGTTGATAAGTCGCACCCGCGTTCTTTAACCCAAATGGCATCACAACATTGCCATACGGGGTCCGGAAAGCCGTCTTATGCGCATCTTCCGCGACACATCCCGACTTGGTTGTATCCACTGAACCCATCCATGAAAGAAAACATACCATATCCGCACGTGTTATTCACCATTATGTTTATATTTGGCACTGGGAAGTCGTCTTTAGGGCATGCTCGATTCAAGTCTCGATAATCCACACAACACCGGATTTTTCCATTCTTCTTTGCTACTAGTACGATATTAGCTAGCCACACGGGGTGTTGGATTGGCTTAATGAATTTATCTTTTAATAACTTCTCCACCTCTTCCTTGATTTCCAATTATATTTTCTCCGGAAAATTACGACTTCGTTGCTTAACTGGCTTGTACTCGAGTGAGACGTTGAGGTTGTGCGCGATCAAACTGCTATCCAGACCAGGCATTTCATCATACGTAAATGCAAACAGATCTTGGTATTCGCGAAGTAGCTTAATCATCCGTAACTTCTCTTCCCCTTCTAGATGCTTACTAATGCGTACACAACGGGGTTCGCCCTCCGAGCCAAGATTCACCTCTTCTAACCCATCGAGGGTCGGATCGATTTTCACCTTTTCTTCAGGCAAGTTTTCTATTATTTACTCTTCCGAGATAAGAGACTCTACCTCTTCTTGTGAATCCTCAATTATTTGGGTTGCCTCCATCATTTCTTTATCCGCTGATGACATAAATACGGTCATGTTGTGATTGGAGGCTTCCCCGGCTAATTGATATAAGCGATAGACATGTCCGCCCTCTGGCCGCGAGAAGCGTTTGAACTGGATATTCTTTGTTTCGGTTACAACTCTCTTATTTCTTGTGACAGGTCCCATCCATGATGGACTAAAGACTGACTTAGCCTTTCCTTTTTCTTGCTCTTGAGTTGGAATTCTTCCCATTTTGGGAGGGGTGTTAGATGCTCCGACTGTTCTTGATCCGTAACCAGCTGCATGTAGAAAACTGCATCTGACATGTAAGCTTCTTCCGGTCCGAATGGGTTGCTCGTGGCTGGGATCCGGAATTGCTTTCCTCTAATATTAGTCTTAACACATTGGTGATACGTCGACGCTACTACTTTGTGATTTAAGAGCCATCCTCGCCCTAGTAGGACATGGAAGGTAGTGTCGTCCTCCAGCACGTAGAAAGGAGTGAGTGCTCTAATAGGCCCGATTTTCATCATCAAATGCACTTGTAGATGGGGAAAAATGATTTGCTGGTTTTTACGGAATTGAAGAGTCGACCGTGTGGAGACTCCTTGAACCGAGTGAAATGTTGGACCTCACACGGATGAACTGCAAGAAGGGAGTGCTTTAAGTTCGAGAGATCAATCTGTAAGACTCCGGCCTAAACCAAGAACAATGGTCGTTCCAGAGTTAATTCGGTCACAAGAGAGGATGGGTTGATCTGTAGGAGGGAAGCTGAGAAATGTGTGAGATCAATGGTGATCTGAGATTGTAGGTGTGTTGTGAATTCAGCGTAAGAATGCTCTGAATGATTGAATTTTGCTCAATTGAGAGTGAATGCTCAGATGATGAGTTCGTGTAGACGAAAGATTGTCTGTATGAACTTGCCGAGAATTCTTTTAGTCGATTGTTCGAGTGTTTGAATCTTGTTCTTTCAATCAGGATTCAGAGACATTTTATAATTCCGGAGTTGAAAACACCATGATCCCATGAAGTGTGACAGTTTGCTGGAATCAGAGAGTGGGGAAGTGGGAAATCGTGTTAAAATCAGTTGCTCATCATGCGGAGACTTGGTTATTTTTCATCGTGTTAAAACCGGTCCCGCACACCTTTCCCTATTTTATAATATTATTTTTCATGAATCCTTGAAGTTATGGAGAATCCTTGGAGTTATGGAGAATCCATGAGTTTTTGTTGAAACAAAGGAGTTTCATGAGATTAGGGAATAATAATTATAAAAGCTAAGGATTGTGAGGTGTGGGACCGACCACGGCTCGGGCATGGCCGGCCGGCTAGGTTGCCGGTCCGCACACCTTTCCTTATTTTATAACATTATTTCATGAATCCATGAAGTTATGGAGGATTCATGAGTTTTTGCAAAAACAAAGAAAGTTGCTAAAACCAAGGAGTTTTCATGAGTTCATGAAATAACAAAAAATAAGGAAAATAATGGAAAAGGCATGGACCGACCATGGCTAGGGCACGGTCGGCTGACCAGTGGGCCCGGCCCTGGGCGCCTCTTATTATTTTATTAATATTTATTGTTTCTCCTGTTTTGCGTAGGATTCCTCATTATTTCATATTTTTTGGATGCTCGTTCGTGCATCCGGGTGCTCAGTCGTGCATCATTGTCGAATACACTTGCACCATTTTTGTGGGGCTTACTCGGTGATGACCCGGATGTAGGTTATTGAGTATTTATTACTAATTTATGAAATTCAGTGGAGAATAATTCATGAAACTAAGTAATAAAAATGAATAGTTGTTTATTATTAATTCATAGGATCAGCTGTGGATTCGACTAAGAATTCAGAATAATAAAGCAAGTATTACCATCCTATGGGATCGTGGATGCGACCATAAAATGGGAGTTATTAAAATTATCTATCACCATTTCATGAGATCAACTGTGGATTCAATCATGAAATCGGAATAATGAGATAATGTAGTAGTTTATTGTCATTCTATGATATCAAGCCGTGGATTCGATCATGGAATCGAAAGCAATTGTTATTGCCATTCCATGGGATCGAGCCGTGGATTCGACCATGGAATAGGAGCAATTGTTATTGCCATTCCATGGGATCGAAGCCGTGGATTCGACCATGGAATAGGAGCAATAATAGATTATTCAGGAATTCGGTGGTGAATGTTGCGGCAGAATTAATCTATTGCGAGAAAAGATATTAGCCGATTAAAGCGTCACATCTATTACGAATGGTGCATAGTCGGGAGTCATGGTGTTGTTTACGACCTGAAGGCATTAGTGCTCTCAATCTACGGAGAACCGCCTGAATCTATACACGGTCTCTCCACATAGTCAGGGAACGGTGAGTGTCACCGACGTCCTGAAGGCGTCCGCCGCCCAACTATTCTTCTATGTGGAGGTGGATCTCTCTCCTACAGTCAGGGAACAGTGAGTGTCACCGACGTCCTGAAGGCGTTAAGCTCTCAATCTACGGAGAACCGCCCAATTATGTTATTCTGCATAGAGTTCATGATGAAATGCCAGGGATCGAATCGCTCAGCTAGTGGGGCTTTTCGAAAACATATTCATCATGGCTTCGTAAAATATGAATCGTTGCGTGCCTGAAAGCTGTGTCGAAACATGCATCATGATTTTACGGTTTTAACCTTTGTTGAAAATCCACCATCAACATTAAGTACCCTGCTTAGTGGGGAACAGTCATGTTCCGCAGTAATGCATTGCATGATGATTTTCAGTCGATGAGATCGGTGGTTGAACTCAGTCTACAAAGGTATATTCAGAATCCTCGATTTGCTCCAATGGTGTCATGTACGAGCAAACGTTCGGGTGAGGACCCTGATAGTGCGATAGAGCGTGATTACGTGATCACGGAGAGATGAAGCATCGCTGATTTGGTCAGTCAAAAGTCCAGTTTTGGTCGATTTAGGATTTACGGGCCCGAGCCCAAAAAGGAACACATGTTTTATTAGGTTTTGGAAATAAAATTAATATAAAAGGGAGAGAGGCCCTAAATTTTTTAAAAGTTCAGTTGTTCATGAGTTGTTCAAAATAAAATTCCATGTGTGCATGTATGCGTAAGTTTCATGAAATTTTTTTTTAGAAAATATATGCCCGTTCGTTCGTTAGTTTAAGAAACGAGCAATAATTCATAATATGAAATAGATACATGAATTCTTGAGTAGACATGGTCTAGTTGCAGTAGAGAAAATTTTGTTAATGAGGTTTCATGAAAACCAAAATTTATTTCAAAGCATGAACTTTCACAAATACTTTTAGGAACGTAGGTTCGTAGTAAAAGTGATAAATAATGATCCTTAGAGTTAAAGGAATTTTTGAAAAGACCTGCACCTCATGATAAAATTTATCTGGAATATGTGGACCTTTACAAAAGTATAAAACACCCTCGTTTCATAGACGAACGCTCGTTTGAGCAAAAGTAGAATTTTTTTTTTTTTTAATTTGTGAGATTTCACAAAATGGAATAAACTCTCGTTTCAAAGACGGATGCTCGCGAGAGGGAGCAAAAATATACATATATTTTCAAAGTTACGTGAGTTTCACATTAAAATATATATTTTTTTGTAAAATCAATGTTTTGATTTTGAACAACTGTTGAAAGTAGACAATTGTACATGGTGAAATAATGTCTATATGTGAGTTTTCACAATTGTAGAATGGACGTCTGTCCAAATTTTGAAAAACCGGTCACACAGTAAAGATTTACGTGGGTTGTTCACGGTTTTATGAAAAATTTTGCAAAATGATTTTAAACAATTGTTAAAAGCAAACCATAATGTTTTCGTGAATTTTGTGATTTCATAGTGTATGCACACACGTTAGAAAATCAGTGAATGTTCACATGAAGGGTTATGTGAATTATTCATAATTTCGCGAAACGTCAGGTGTCAGACTTTTAAGTAATGGGTGCTGCTCGTGTTTGCAGGTTTGATGGAGCGAGCAAGATTTTCGAAATTTTACGTTATTATCACTAAGTTCGTGAAACCGTAAATAGGCAAGAGTTGAGAGTTACCATTTTGTAGACGCTGATGTGAGCATCCTAATTATTTTTGTTGTGCTTTAATTCCCTTTGCTTTGATGAAATCCGCATCTACGGATGATATCTTGAAGTAGGAATGTTGTATGGACGTCACAACAACTTTACAAGAATGATTTGGTTCCCATAATGATACTTCCAAAGATGATATCTCTACGAGATGCGGCTTCAAGAAATGGTGCTTGGGACCTCTCGAGTGATGGTGAGAGATCCTTCATCTCGAGTTTTACTCCACGATTACTTAGTATTAGTAATGCACGGAAGTCTACGATGGAGGAATATAACATCGATAAAGCAGCTCGACAAATGGGCCCTTGTTCGATTGATGTGGATTACTCAGAAATAGCAGTAAGTCTTCGGAGTGGAGAATCCAGAAATAAGGATCATAGAATGATATCGAACAATGTAAAGTCCCCGACTGTCTCTTTGGTGAGTTGTTAGCGCTCCTTATATCATGACCTTTTCTTGTCCGTGCAATTAGGATCATGAAACCAATGTTTGTTACTTCGTTTCAGAACTTTGCTCCATTGATCCTTGACGGTCTTCAATTCATTGCTGCTGAACAAACAATTTCTGAATCGAGCGTCAAAGAAGAATTCGATGTAAGTACCTCTTCGTATAATCGTTCATGACAATCCTTGAATGAAATACCACTAATTGTTGTTGATGTATTCAAGAGGAGATTTCCATGGAACAAGGGAGTACTGATGATTCCCATTCGTCTTCGGAGGATGGTGAAGAAGAAAACCCAGATTTGAAACCGAGTGAAAGCAATGATGTTTCCAATGGTGATGTTGGCAATTCCGGTCCCTTGAGCACTTTAGGGACTACTCCAGTAAGTACCCATTGTATATTTTCTTCATAGAAGTATGAAATTTCTGATTTGTTGATCAATGAATGAATATTCTCATGAATAAGTGAAAAAGCTTTACCGAAATACGTCACCAGAAAATTCAGAACTCGGCCTTTTAGCAAAAACGCCGTAAAATATTCATCCGATATCAGTTTTTCGCGATCTACCCATGTATACTTATGCCCAGGAAATTTCCAAGGTTTATCAAAGAAGATTTTTAAGTTTTGAGCACACGTAGGGGTCGAAATCGACGAAACGGTAAACTTCCAGGAGACCTTCAGAAAATTTTCAGCTGGCATGTGGTACAATGTTTTGGCCACAACTCTTCGCTCGTTTCTCCAATTGTTGTGAATTTTGGATATGTTGTATAGGACATCCGTATGAAAAGAATGGTATATGACCCATCCATGGATTCTTCACCAACTTCGCCCAGCTCGCTGCTTTGTACGGGACAGTGTAAAATTATCTCCGACGAGCTCGTTGTAAAACACCCCTGTTGTGTCATTGGACCATTCGCTTGTGTTTTGAAGGGTTGGTGACGGATTTCAATGCCATTGATTCATTTGAGATCAGGAACCCTTGATTGATACATGTGCATGGTGCTTGCAGCCATCTTGTTTCTGTCAGTCATAGAAACATCACTTCTGAAACCCTGGTCACGGGACCATAACTGAGGTTGCTCTCAAGAGGGGGTGGTGTAATGACCATGGTTTCATGTCCTGGTGGTAGCATTCCTTTTATGATGAGAGTCTGGTGCCACGGGTCTTGGACTGTGAAACTGATCGTCATGATCAGTGTACTATCAGTCCCCAGTTTGTTAAATCTCTCCTTTCGTTTTCTCTTCTTCTGGCAAAACTTGGATAGAGGACCCAGGTAGAAAAATTGATGTAAAGACCTAGGTGGTCGAAGTTGGAGGCACCTTGATGAAGTACTTAGTGGAAATACCCGGTGGACACTGATCGACTGTGGAAGTTATGAATCCCGTCTAAGAATTGCTGCTTGCATGTTGTACGCTCTCCGGAAGTCGTAAGGAACCTCATACGACGTCGGAATTCGATGCTTGACCCCAACTTTTGAATCTAAGAGACTGAGTTATCACATTAGAGAAGAATCACTCAATTTTGAGTTGTAGAGGTCAGCCAACGAAGCGTGCACATTTGTAATTTGTAATCCCGTACAAACTTTTCAGATTTCGTATACCTGATGGTAAAGGTCGTATCTTTCATCTCGTATGTCCGATTGATGTGACCTTTTGGGATGTTGTAGCAGAGACATAGACGAACATCTTTCATTGAGGAAGCATTGTCCCATTCCTCACCCATTGGTACGTTTTTGTAAACCCATGGCCTAAAGTGTGCTGTATCTCATTTGCAGAGGTGATGAGAACATCTTGTAGAAGTATTTGGCTTGTGCCCACCAGTCGTGCAAGCTTTGGGAAGACTTTCATGTGAACATATTTTCATGTCTACACATCTTTACATGAATCATTAATGCTTGGAGAAGTCCGCTTCATCGAGCAATGCTTCAGAGAATGGTTAGTTGACGAAGACTGATGTTACCTTTACCCTTTCCTTTGGCCTTCGCAGCTTCAGAAGTTTCTTCTCTGGTAATTTCAACACCAATCTTCACACACGAATGAAGATAAGAAACAGAGGCAACAATATTGTTAAAAATAGCAAAAAAAAAGTGTTTCTTACTTCATCTGTGATTGAACGGAGTATCGCCAGGGTACTCGCCTTTGGATTCCTTTCGTAACTTTTTCTCAGTTTGGTGATCTAAAAAGTTCGCAAGATTAGATATAAGAGGAAGTGAAGATTGCAAAGCAAGTGAAGGTTAGGAAATATACCTCTTTTGCTTTCCCGGGCCAATTAAATACCCAGGGATCATAATTTGCGAGATTCGCAGGGAGTACATTGGAACCTGAAATGTAAGGTCCGTTCAAAAATAGCGGAAAGACACACCACTTGTCGTCTTTGGAATGGCGAGGAACATTGTTCTTGCCGGAGTGCCAATCGATATCTTGCATGAGTATCTTGTCGCTGGGAATGTTCTATTTTCTTTTCAACCGTGCACCCCAGTGAGACCTATCATTCTTCATATTTATCACTTCATAATTTTCAAAAAAGTTTTCTACTGAATACTTTTCAGCACCTATCTCCAAGTTTGCGAATTTAGGATCTCTGACTTCATCAGGATATAGAGATCCCTTACCATCGCCGCGATTGGCGAATTCAAGTATTAAACGGATGCAATCCCCACTTAATTGAAAGATAGCTCGCGAGAACTTCTCATGAGAAATAATTTCATAGAACAAGGGCAAGTCGGGATTGTAGAGAGGAACGGGAAGACTTGCGAGGAGCTGACCTAGCGAAATTATGATTTTCTGATCATCACAATGATGATCAGTAAACAATTTTGCAGACAGAATAGATGAAGATTCTTGATTGGGAATGGTGGATAAGGTGAAACCCTTCTCTTGTAAATTCTTTTGAGTCTCACCCAAAAGGGTTTCGTATCTACGACTAGGTGGAGCCATTCTCAGAATATGGGAATGAATAGAGAATTGAAGATCAAGAGAAAGAAGAAAAGGAAGATTTCTGATGGTAAACGTAAATTGCGGAGGAGGAGAATTGAAGAAAAATTGCAGAGAGAAAGTAAAAAAAAAAAAAAGAAAAAAAAAAGAGGAGGATGAGAAAACTATATATAGAGAAGAGTTCTCGAGAAGATAAATGCATTTAATGCGAGAAGAGACGTGAGTGGTCAAGAATAAACGGTTGAAAGAGACGTGTCAAGAAAAGAGTGGAAGAAGAAACACGTGTAATAAATTTTGTATAAAAGTACGAGGTCATATCAATAAACAGATAAAGATGAACAGTTGCGGCATTTCAAAAATACTAGTTCTCATGACATTCTCTTCTTCGAAGAGAAGACATGAGAAGAGGCAAGATGTAGGATCAGAATATCGCGAGATCAATAAACGATAGCATTGCGAAGGTATCGCAGATGAGTAATATAAATGACGCAATGAATGACGACAACCAAAACACGAGAAAGATGTGAAGACTTAGCGAGATTTAGGAGAACTGCGAGATTATATATTTGTACACTTGCGATATTTCTCAAGTCATTCCCGAAAATAAATGACAGCTTAGCTGTCATCCACTATGTACTACCCTATATAAAGAGTTGAACAAGTCTGTTGAAAGGGAGATCTTTTTCGAGTATTGGGCAAGTCATTAAGAGAGAGAAAGTTTAGAGTGATTGTAATTCTTTAACTGATTTCCATTTCATTTTGTAAGCATTTAAGAGTATAATCAATAAAAATTACAATTACTTATCCTAAAAATGATTTGATTGTATAGATTCTTGTGAGGGGTGTAGTGTAGGATTTCCTGCAACTACATATTGGCGCTAGAAACAGGGAGTGAGTGAAGATTGACACCGTGATTTGAAAGAATTTGGAGTAATAGGGAAGGAGTTTCATATAATTTTCAACAACTTACTAAAATTGAGAAATGGCTAGAAGAAGATATGCATCAGAACAACCAACAACTGTTAGAAGGAGTATGAGACTTGCTGGAGAAAGGAGAAATGAAATGGGGGAATCCTCAAGAATGAACACAAGAAATAATGAAGAAAATCAAATTCAATCACCAATTCAACCAGAGAGCGAATAGAGGCGTGGATTATGATAGAGTAAGCGTACACACTTGGAGATCAGACTCTATGGACGAAAGGGGAGAAGAACAACAATTGGTAAACAATGGACAAGAGGAGAGAGACCGAGAAGAGATTGGAGAAATAATTCATGGAAATGAAGAGATCGCAGCATTAGAGGCGTTGAGACAAACAATACATGAAGAAAGACGATTAGAGGCGGAGGAGCGTGCAAATTTGACAAGACAAAATCATGAGTTGAGGATGGAAAACATGAGATTACAAAACAGAAGGTCGAGAAGCACTACAAGGTCAAGCTCAAGATCAGTTAGAGAAGAAAGAAGGAGAATTTTACCTACAGAAAATGCGATGAAGAAAATCAAGAAGAAGCGCAAAATCCAGGCATAGAACATTGCGAGAGAGAAGAGAAGTGATGGAAGATCGTTATATCCCACGTCCCGAGACTCTTCAAAATGGGCAAAATGATGGAAATCAAGGAAATAGGCAGCGTCGGGCGAGAATAATCCGATTGATGAAGAAAATCGGGAAGAAGGAAGAAGAATATTGCATGGGAGAGAAGCACGGAGGAAGCAAAAAGAGATTGAAGATGAAATTGAAAGACACTATCTTGAACAAGCACGTCTAGCCTGCGAGAGGGAAAGATTAAGAACTGAAATGGAAGAACAGGAATTGGAAGAAGCAATTCGCCAGAATAATCATGATAATCGAGAAAGAAGGCGAGAACAAAATCGAAACAATGGTAATATCAATGAAGAGTATGAAAGAGTACAAAGGAGAACCGATAGGCAACAAAGAAGAGAAATTGATAGATATAACGGTGTGCGAATTCGTGAAAGAAATGAAGGAGCAGATCGCAGAGAAAGACGAGAAGAGAATGATGAACAAGAAAGTCAAAGTAGACATGAACGCAGGAGAAGAGAGGCGGAACTAAAAAGACCAGTGGATTCAAATTCTGATGTAAATGAACAAATCTTGAGAGAATTAGCAGAAATGAGAGGAATCTTTGAACAGTAAAAAGGGAGGAGGAAAGAGACAATTGGATGAGGCCATCGAGGAAGCTGCGAAAACTCCATTTACACAAGAAGTACAGCTAGGAGGAATACCCCCAAAGTGTAATTTACCTGCGTTAACTAGCATTTTTGATGGAACAACTTGTGCAATACAACACATCAAAGCTTATGTGAGATGTATGATACAATGGGAGAATCATGATGCTATATTGTGCAAGTATTTTGCATCAAGTTTGACAGGAGAAGCGTTGAAGTGGTTTGAAGGTTTACCAAGAAACACAGTCACATCATTCAACCATTTACAAGCTATATTTTTAGGGGTGTACATAAGTAATAATTCCTCGCGACCGGGTATTGAAGATGTATTTTGGTTAAAACAAAGGGTTGGCGAAAGTTTGAAACATCTGACCGTGAGGTGGAAGACAATGTGTAGCGATATGGCTGGTCGTGTGGATGAGAGATATCTCATTTTATCATTCATTAATGCTATGTTCGCAACCAATCTGTTATACATTCAGGTTTTTATAATTAAGAATACAATCACAATGACTGAGTTGCGAGAACTTCAGGAGGAGTATATTGCTCTAGAGGAAAAGCAAAATGAGATGGAATCATACCCTGTTGTGAATGCAAGTTCAAGAGCTGCGAATGCAAGTTTGTTACCTAAATTGATAAACACAGTGGCGAGCACCTCGCAGGGTCAACAAGAAATTGTAACGGATGATGGTCAGCGAAAGTTAGTAGCCATGGGAAGTCGCGATCAGGAAGAATTTGAAAGAGAGAGAAACTTCTATAACCGTGGTGGAAATAGCAAAATTCAAAGACTTGATCAGCCGCAAGAAACTTATGGAGGTCAGAGGCAGAATTATCATAGAGGGCAGCGAGGTCATAGGGTAGTATGGGAGGAAATCAAGATGCCCCCGCTGAATGCTAGTGTGGAGAAGATATGGGAAGCTATAATCCTGATGGAAAATATACCTGCACCATGGAACATGGGGAATGAACCGCCTCCGGGTGATAGAAGTCATGAATTCTGTTCCTATCACCATTTTCATGGACACCTAACAAATGATTGCAGAAACATAAAAAGAATCATCCTCATAATTATAGACCAAGGGAAGCTAAATCATTTCTTAAAATGTGAAGAAAAGACTCAACCATTACCATCACCAGAAATCCACAGAGTAAACACAACAAAAGGGAAAGAAACATTTGTATTAGAAGTTGGAGCGAAGGCCAAAAACTTGTTCTGCAACTCTATCGTACATTCGTACAGGACAATTGAAGATTTTCATGATAGTGTTCTCGGTAGGGTTTTTCGTAAGAGATCTTGACAATAGAGAAGTAATGAACATCGCGAAGACATCGCCACTAAAAGAATGGCAAACGCAGATTATTTTTTTTACCGCAGATGAGGTACCTGAGGGTGGCGAGATGCATGACACTCCATTAGTGGTAAGATTGGAGATTAACCCAAAACCTGTTGATGATGAAGATGATGAGGCAGAAAATTCATGGGAAATCAATATAATCTTAATTGATCTTTGGAAGCTCAGTAAACATCCTTTTTACCATACTTACAAGACTATGGGAGGGAAAGACGAAGATCGATACCTTCAACTTATAAGATTTATGGTTTTAATGGTACTGCCAATAAACCTAAAGGAGAAGCTCATATGTGAATACTACTGAAAGGATTATCAACTGAAATCTTGTTTTGCATAGTTGATGTGGAGTCCCCCTATAATGCATTAATTGGACGACCTTGGTTACATGAGATCTTGGGTGTAGCATCGACTTACCACCAGTGCATCAAATTTCCTCATCTCAGTGGTGTTGGAGTTATAAAAGGAGATTGGGCTGAGGGACAAAAGTGCTATGAAGTTGATGTGGAATCTTGCGAGGAAAGGGCTGCTCAAAAGGAGAACTGGAAGCAGAACATCAAAGAAGCACAAAGAAGGGAAAGACTGATGGTGGACGCAATAGAAGTGAGAGATGAAGATACCTTGCGAAACCAATGCCTGAAGACAGTTGGAAATTGCAACGGTTTCGCAAAAGGGAAGGAAATATCAGGAAATTTAAATGAAGAAGCAGAGAGCAACAGAAGTAAGAAGTGTAAGAAATGAATAATTGATTTTAGATTTGTGTAAAAAAAAAAAAAAAAAAATTGAGTGAAAAAGACATGTCGAAAGTACAAAGAATATGACGATCGAAGAAGGAGTACGCGAAAGTCTCGCGAGACAGAATATATGAAAATCTAGTTATTACAGCGAGATCACAGCAAACAAATCAAGACTATGTGATAATTTTGCAAAGATAATGATAAGAAATAATCAAAAATTAATGATATATACGAATGGGACGAACCTTTATGGCGTACACCCTAGTTCGCGAATGATATTTCGCAAGAGGCTAATGTAAGACCTAAAGTGCGTCATATAAGGGGGTATCTCTTGACATGGCTCAGGGAAAAGGTTACACCGCCCCTGGATCCTGAGTCATGGAGATTTGGGGTCAATAAAGCCCATCCGGGAGAGATACCTTGGATTTCCAACTATATAAGGTTATACCCTGGTTGGACGACTGAGGGTCTCTTCCAAGGAGTCGAGTGTATGACCAAGGCGCCGAGGTACACGGTTGAGCCAAGAGTGCCTGGGGCATTTGAAGTGTCTCGGCCATTCTTGGCAAGTCTTGGCACATGCTGCACTCGGCCCGAAGAAAACTCCACTTAGGGTGCAGTCTCGTAACTATAAGCGCTACAGGTATAAGGGATAAGAGGCTGAGAAAACAACTGGTTGTTGTTAAGACCAGATGGGAGGAGCTAGTCTTGTATGGCCGATGTACGCCTCCTTGAAGGGGCAACCAGGGAGATGATAAGGGCGGCACCCTCCATTAGGGAGCTGATAAGTGTCTTAAGACGCAAATGTCATGAGGCTCAATTTTCGCAAGAAAATTTAGACTTGTCATATTTGTGCGATGATCCTGAAGAGGCAATAATACTAACGCGAGGATAAGACGAGATCAATGGGTCTTTACATGAAAGTGTAAAGACGTCCTGCGATTTCGTCGCAAGACGGCAATGTCATGGGGCTTTATTTTCGCAAGAAAATTTAGGCCTATCATATTGTCGCAATAAAATTATCCTGCAGAGGCAACAATACTAAATACATGATAAGGCAAGATCAATGGGTCATTACATGAAAATGTAAAGACGTCCTGCGATTTTGTCGCAATGATGAGGGGTGGCGCAATAAGACCTTTAACTAGGAAGGCAAAATAAGACCACACAAGAAAATGAGTAAGCAAATAAGCTTGCGAAAATGATTATATGCAAAAAAAATAAGCTTGCGAGTATACACATGGAGACAATCAGGAAAAATTTGCTTGCGAAGACTAAGCAGCAGCAGTTATGAAACTGAGGCATATTATTACTTAAAGGTTCTCGACTAAAATCTCTCAGTTGAAAACAAATAACAGAGGCAAATATGGGAATGAATAGGATATAAACTTGTTATTTATTTTCATATGATATATCTATGCACTCATAATATTGATTAACTGTATTGCAAGAAAGAATTGTTCTTTTAACATGTGCGGAAAAAGACAACAAAGTAGAACTTGTATTTGAAGATCCGAGAGATTTACAGTAAGAAGTTACAAAAACGGAAAACTAAAAGTGTAGGACCAGAATATCGCAACACTAATACTTCGCGAGATTAATAAACAACTGCATCGCGAAGGAGTCGCAGGGAGGTAAATAAATGACGTAATAGATGACGACAGTTAGAACATGAGGAAAGTGTGAAGACTTGGCGAGATTTAAGAATGTCGCGAAGGCAAACAAGTTGTACATTCGCGAGCATTCACGAGGCGTTTAGAAAATAAGGGACAAGATATGTTTGTCATCCACTATGTAATACCCTATATAAAGGGTCGAGTAAGTCATTGTAGAGGAGGTCTTTTTGAATTGTAAAACAAGTCATTAGGAGAGAGAAAGTAAAGAGTGATTGTAATTTCTTTAGCTTTGTTCTACATTTCATTGTAAATCTTTCAAGAAAACAATTAATAAAACACATCATTCTTCATCTTTGAATGGATTGATTAAACTGATTTGAGTGAGGGGTGTAGTGTGGGAAATCCTGCAACTACATATGCGCTAGAAACAGGGAGGAACAAGATTGAAGATTGAAGAGTACAATTAAAATCGCTTAAATCAAGAAAAATGAGAAAGGAAAAGGTTAAATCAGATGAGATAGAAGAATTAAGAAGCAAGGAACATAGTGAAGAAATGGAATACAATTCAATTACAAAAGCAATGGTTAATGAATTCCATGAAAATATTAGAGGAAGGATACATAAACGAGATTTGAAGGAAAGAAGATTATAGATGAGGAGAAGACATCGTCTTTGAAGGAATGGGAAAAAGCGAAAATAACATTCACAAGCAATGGGAAGTTCTAGAGAAAATTTGAATCATACATCTCCACTAGTGATCACGATAAATGCAAGCAAAAAAAGAGAAGAATCGGCAAAGGTAGCGGAAGAATGGGAAATAAATAGAACTTTGGTGGACGGGGAGTTTGGTGAGTATCATGTTTTACCATACTTACAAAAAATTAGGATATAAAGATGAAGAAATGAGTTCTCCAAGATATAATATTCATGGTTTTGGAAAATCTATAACTGATACCAAAAGGGGAGATGAAATTGCGAATTTTACTTGGAGAAATTGAAACACAAGTAACATTAAGTGTAGTGGATATGGAATCGCCATACCACATATTGTTAGGAGACCTTGGGTACATGCGATTAAGGCGATAGCATCAACACTTCATCGGTGCATCAAATTTCTGTCGAGTGGAATTGGTGAGATCGGAGGAGACATTGATAAAGGAAGAATATATTATCAAATCGAGGTAAAGCATTATGAAGGGCAAATAAAGAAGCGAAAAGATCGCGGGAAGATGATAAAAGCGACTAAGAAAGAAGAGGAATTTAGAATTTACATGATAAGAGCAAAAGAAGGAAAAGGAATACGGCGAAATCATGGGAGAAGGGAGTGAGTTCGCAAAGGAAATAAGAGGACCAACTCCTATGGGAGAACAGAAGTCAAGTCTAGCTATGTCGCATTGAGAACAAACAAAAGAAGTGAATGTTGGAGCAGGAGGAGCCCAAAATCTTAAAAATTGGGACTAAAATGGAAGCGAGATGAAGAGAAAAGAAGCATGTTGAGTTGTTGCGAGATTATAAAGACATTTTCGCATGGGATATGGATGAAATGCCTGGTATAGATCCATCTGTGGCTTGCCATAAATTGGAAATTGACAAGAATGTAAAACCCTTTAAACAAAGAATTAGAAAGATCGCGACAGCATATCATCCTCAAATAGAAGAAGAATTGCAGAAAATGTTGGACGCAGGAATTATTAGACAAGCAAAATATCCCGAATGGATAGCAAATATGGTTATAGTTCCAAAGAAGAAAAAAGGAATAAGAATTTGTATAGACTTCTTCGATCTAAATAAAGCTTGTCCTAAAGATAGTTTCCGTTGCAGATATTCCACAATTGGTTGAAGCAGCGGTAGGAAATGAAAGGATATCTTCTCTTGATGGATACAAAGGTTACAATCAAATTCCTCTCGCCAGAAGAAGACCAAGAACATACGCTTTCTTTGCTCCAAGAGGATTGTCTTGTTATACAAAAATGCCATTTGGTGCGAAATGCGGTGCGACATACCAAAGGATGGTGGAGAAGGTGTTCGCGAGATGGATACATAAAACATTGGAGGTATATGTTGATGATATGTTAATAAAAAGTAGAAAAGCAAAAGACCACGTACTGAGGATTTGAAAGAAATTTTTGAACAAATGAGGCAATTTAATATCAAAGTAAACCCGAGAAAAATGCACCTTTGGGGTCGCCTCGGAAAAATTTTAGGGTACATTGTATCCAAAGAAGGGATTCAAGTCGACCCGAGAAAAAGTACAAGCGATTCGTGATATGCCAACACCGGCGACAATAAAGGATGTTCAAAAGTTAAATGGGTTGTTAGCTTCGCTAGGGAGATTCATCTCGCGATCCTCTGACAAATGCAAGCATTTTTTCAACATCCTTAGAAAGGGATCAAAGTTTAAATGGACAGATGAGTGTGAGAAAGCTTTGCAAGGAATAAAAGAACATTTAATGGACATATCAATTTTGCAAAAAAACGGAAGAAGAAGAGGAATTGTTGATCTATCTTGCGACAACCGCATGCATTAAGTGCGGTGTTCTGCGAGTGGACGCGAGGAGTAGAAAAACCAATTTATTACATCGACAAAACTTTCAACGCTGCGGAAAGGAATTACTCAAAAATTGAAAAACTAATCTTAGCATTAGTTTATGCAACATTTAAGCTTCGTATATATTTTCAAGCGCATGTTGTTAAGGTGGTGACAAAAGTACCAATAGAATCGATGATGAAGAATTCAAAAGAGGTCGGGAAGAGTTGAGAGATGGAATGCTCAAATAAGTCATTGCAAACTCAAATATGAAATACTATCTTCGCGAAAATCACGAGGTTATCATGAGACTTTTTAGCAAAATTCCCTTTGGAAGAAGATGAATCGGTAGAAGAAATGATGGATGTTGAGGAAGAACATGGAGATCCGAAAGATTTGTTAACGGAGTCGAATAGATGGGAAATATTGGTAGATGGGTCATCAAATGGAGAAGGAAATGGAATAGGAATTGTTGTGATATCGCGAGAGGGTAATAAAATAGCTCTTTCTTTCAGTTGGAGTTTGCATCAACAAATAATGAAACAAAATATGAAGCTATAATATATGCCTTGCGATTTGCAATAGAAATGAAATGGAGAATGTAAGGATTACTAGTGATTCATAATTGCCAATTCGCGGATAAAAGAAGAATATGCTATAAACGAAGCTGTCTTTGCAAAAATATAAGAAACTTGTTGACGAGTTGTCGACGCGAGATACCAAGAATAAAGTGGAGACATATATCAAGGAGAAATAATAGACTCATGAGACGCTTTTGCCTTTATATCAAGTATGATGACGAGATCCGGTTACGAGAAATATTAAAATACAAACACTTTCGATGCCGTCAATTGACAAAGAAGAAGAACAAGAAACCGATGTAATGGTAGTAGAAGATGGAACACAAACACTCTGCGAAGAAGATTGGAGAGCGGAGCTTCATGCATATTTGATGACGGGAGAAACACCAAGAAATAGATTGGAGACACACAAATTAAAAAGCCGAGCAACAAATTATGAATTAAGAGATGGAGTGCTATACGACGATCTTTTAACGGGCCTTCACTTAGATGTTTAACAAGAAAGGAAGGAGAAATCATATTGAAGATGTTGCATAGTGGGGATCTTGGTAATCACGACGGAGGAAGATCTTTAGCGTATAAAGCAAAAATGCGGGGTTATTATTGGCCATATATGCATGAGGACGCGAAACAAGTATCAAGGCGTTGCGAGGATTGCCAAAGGCATGGGAAGAAAATACATGCACCGGGAGCTCCGTTAAATTCTTCAACAAGTGTTTGGCCATTTGGAAAGTGGGGATTAGACATTGTAGGACCATTTTTACCAGGAAGGGACGAGAGAAGATATTTGATCGTCGCTACTGATTATTTCACAAAATGGGCGGAGGTGAAAGCGGTACAACATATTCGCGATAAGGATGTTTTTACTTTTATATTTGAGAACATTATATGCAGATTTGGAATTCAGCCACAGTTGGTATCGACAATGGGAAGCGATTTGAAGGACAAAATATAGAATTGTTACTTAATGCATTTCGAGATACGATGTGGGGAAATCAACTCCCTCTATACCCGCGAGGCTAATGGTCAAGCGAGAGGCGACGAACAAAACAATAGCAGATATATTGAAGAAAAACTGGAAGGATACAATAAAGGATGGTGCGAACAAGTATCCAATGCGGTATGGGCTTATAATACAACTAGAAGAGAAGCTACAGGCATGTCCCCTTTTTTTTAACATATGGAGTTGAAGTCGTACTCCCAATGAAGTGAAAATTCCAACTACAAAGAAAGAAGCTTGGGAGAAAAATCTTAGTGCGGGTAACATCTTAATCAAGTTAGATGAATTAGAAGAAAAAAGAGAGAGATCACTACGGCATATGGAGAATTACCCGGCGAAGATTGGCCGGAGAATATAACAAGCGTGTCAAGATACGTGAATTTCGGCTAGGTGACTTAGTCTTTGCGAGAAACACCTATATCAGCGAGAAAATGGTGGCAAGCTGGCAAGAAAATGGGATGGACCTTATATTATCAAGGAGATAGTTGGCACGAGGGCATATAAATTAATGGATCCCGAAGGCAAAGATGTAGGGCAAAAATTGGATAGGCCGTGGAATAGGTTATATCTCAAGAAATATTATCCATAGAAGATGGGAGAAATAGAATGAGTTGGTAATGTAATGTTTTCGCGACAGATAGATTGCGAGATCAATGGAAATAAAGCAAGATTGTGCGATAACCTTCGCAGACAAATGATTGAATAAATTGATAAAATGAATGAGTGAGTGAATGGGACAAACCTTTATGGCGTACACCTAGTTCGCGAATGATATTTCGCAAGAGGCAAATGTAAGACCTAAAGTACGTCATATAAGGGGTATCTCTTAACATGGCTCGGGTGGAAGGTTACACCGCTCCCGAAACCACGGGTCATGGAGATTTGGGGCCCATGAAAGCCTATCAGGGGAGATACCTTGGATTTCCAACTATATATATAAGGTTATACCCCGGTTGGACGCCCGAGGGTCTCTTCCAAGGAGTCGATGTATGACCAAGGCGCCGAGGTACACGGTTGAGTCAAGAGTGCGGGAGCATGGAACTTCCTTACCACTCTTGACAAGTCTTGGCACATCCGCACTCGGCCGAAGAAAACTCCACTTAGGGTGCGATCTCGTAACCATAAACCATATAGGTATAAGGGATAAGAGGTGCCCGAAAACAACCGGTTGTTGTTAAGGCCAGGATGGGAGGAGCTAGTCTTGTATGGCCGATGTACGCCTCCTTGAAGGGGCAACCAGGGGAGAAGATAAGGGCGGCACCCTCCATTAGGGAGCCGATAAGTGTCAAAAGACGCAAATGTCATGAGGCTTTATTCTCGCAAGAGAATTTAGGCTTGTCATATTTGTGCAATGATCCTGCGAGAGGCAATAATACTAACGCGAGGGTAAGATGAGATCAATGGGTTTTTACATGAAAATGTAAGAACGTCCTGCGATTTCATCGCAAAGACGACAATGTCGCGGGATTTTATGGTCGCAAGAACATTTAAATCTATCATATTGTCGCAAATACAATGTCCTGCAGAGGCAAAAATACTTAAGAAATGATAAGACAAGATCAATGGGTCATTACATGAAAATGTAAAGACGTCCTGCGATCTTGTCGCAATGAGGGGTGGCAAAATAAGACCTTTACTTAGGAAGGCAAAATAAGACCACACAAATAATGATAAGGCAAGATCAATGGGTCATTACATGCAAATGTAAAGACGTCCTGCGATCTTGTCGCGATAACAGCATTCAAGAAAGGTCTTTAAACATCTTGAATATGGGCAATTGAAATCTTTCATCGCAAGAACGATTACAACACAAGACTTAATGGAAAATAAAGGAATTGCATAATAAGGTGGCGAGATGAGTTCTTATAATAAGAAAGAAATAGAAGCTAATTCATCCAAAACCAGACTTAGTACTTTGCAATCAAAAAGAAAAATTCAACACAGTTACAAAGAAACTTAATTCTCTACATCAACTTGCTCAGCTGAAGGAGATGGTAAAGATTCTTTAACAATTATATCGGCTTCACCTCCCGAGTTGAAGGGTTTTCATTAGAAATTCTTTCGCAAGGTTCCTTATTGATAACTTCATTATTAGCGAGGTCTTGTGCAGCTTTCATAATCATAATCACTTTGTCGGGAGAGTTGGGTACTTCATCATCTTCAACATCCAATGGCTCAACATAGACGGGATCAAGGGATTTAGAAAGTAAAATATTATTCACAAGAACTTCGCTTTGGGAGGAAATTGGCGGAGAAGCGCTTTCTGTTGATTTCTACTCTGGATATCTTTAAGATGATTAAGATAGTTAAACCTCCTTCTGGCTCGGTCGCGAGATTGGGCAAGAGAAGCAACTAGCGTTGTATTTTCCTTACAAATTTTAGCATGCGCCGCTTCCAAAGTAGATAGAGAAGAGTGAAGATTTTCTCAGATTACGCAAGAGTAAAGGAAGACATTAAAATTATAAGATGAAAAATGGAATATAATGGAAAAGAAAAATTAGAAAAGAAAAATAATGCAAAAGGCGGTCAAATCTTATGACTACCTTCCTTCGGCGAGACAAGATATTGAGTAAGGGCCAAGCAATTATTCCCCAAGTTTTCCATGGCATTATCAAAACCATCACCGACAAGACCTTTTAACCGCGATCGCATACTCTTTTCGTTAGAAATCAATAACTTATTTTGATTCGCAAGGAAGAATGGGATTCTTTTAACTTGGTATAATCGTCCTTGAGTTGGTTGGCTTTCACACTTAGATTTATTCTATTACGAATAAGTTTATCTCTTTCGGTGGTAGTATCTTCAAGTTTATTTTTGAAGAGGCGGATAGACTGTTCTTGCTCATTCAATGCTTTTTACAAGCATCAAGTTGTTGCGAGGATATTGCCACCTTATCCAATAAAGCTCGCCTCTCAAGAGATAAAGTTCCGTTTTCATCGATAAGGTTTCCAACTCCAAATTAGATTTATTCAAAGAATATGAGAGACGCGACACTTCATTACTTAATAATTCTTGGTTTTGAACTAATGAGATGTTTTCTTGGGAAAGATTATTTATCGATCCATAGAAAACGTATGAAGATTATCTAAACGATTATCTTGTTCCATCCAGGCGTCTCTTTCCGTTCGAGTTTCTTCCACAATAGATTCCAATTGATATATCTCCATCTTACGTTTCTGGTGCAAAACTTGAGAGGCGAACCAAGTTTTTTTTTTTTTTTTTTAAAAAAAATAAAATAAAATAAAGGGGGGGGGAGGAGAGATACCTTTTAATTCTTCATTTTTCTTGGGAAGGTTATCGCGATCCAACAAAGTATTATGAAGATTATTCTTCAAAGTCTTAATTTCTTGTTCCAAGGATGCTCGCGATATCGTATCGGAACCAAAGAATTTACCCAAAGACTCGAGAAAACGCTAGATTTGGTGGGATCGATTGGAGGCCTTTTTAACATCATTCATAGTATCTCGATAAAATTTTAAAAAGCTATATCCATCCCTTCTAAATTTTCTTTGCTAAGAGAGATAGATTTTGAGGGAGAAGAAATAGTAGAGGAAGAAGGAAAAGTTGAGTCACCCATAGTTATAAAACCGCCAATTGGAGAGACCCGATCAATAGGTGGAGGCGAGGTAAAAGTAAAAGTAGGAATAGGCATGACTCGAAGAATTTCATTCGCAGAAAATTCAGGGATTGATTTATCCTGCGATGACACTGTAGGGAATGGTACATTATCTTGAGAAGAAGGAATGGGATTATCTTGCGAAGAAGTCGCTGTAGTAGGAGATTTGCCTTGCGAAGACATCGTAGGGAAAGAAGAATGCTTGAATCCCGAAAAAGGAACAGTTGGAGCAGAGAAAGAGGCATCAAATGTATTATGGCGAGACCTTTTGGGAGATCTATCATCATTCTTATCATCCTGCGAATAATAAATCAACTAAGAAACAAGAGGCAACAAAATTGCTATTAAAGGAGTAAATACTTCTAAAAATACCTTACTACTCGTAGGTTGTTTTTGGAAACGGAGACTTGATTGCGAAGAAGATTTTGGTTGCGAACCGGTGGGGATGTTAGGGTTCACCACGGTATATTTAGAGCGGGTTTGTTCTTCTTTGAAACAAAAATGGCGAAAGAAATATCAAAAGAAGAACAAAATCAAGATGAAGTAATTTCAATAAGGAAGATCAATCAAGAGAATAATCAAAATCAATGAAAATAACGAACCTGGATGCCATGAAAACGATACTTGAGAAAAATAATAAAAAGAAGAGGATGAAGATGAATAGCAGGAAATAGTTGCGAGGCGAAGAAGAAGATATAGAAGAAGAGAAGGAATGGTTTTCAAAGGCGTTTTCCTTTAAATAGAAGAAAAAAAGGGTGACCGGATAACATTAAATGTACCAGGTAGAAAGAGTAATTTTAGACACGTGTAAACGGACATCCCAAGATTCAAGGAATCAAATTTCGTGGGAAATTGAAGATATATTACTTCTTGTTCACTTAGCAAAGCTTCGGAACTTCGCAAAAGAATAGAGGCAAGTACGTACTTTTCAAGTCCAATATTCTTTCGCTTGTTCCTTCATCAACAAATGTCAAAGATCACCACAATAACAAATTTTTCCTTAAAAATCGCTCTCCAAGCGATATTCAAGGAAAAAGAGGCAAGATGTAGGACCGAGAATATCGCAACACTAATACTTGGCGAGATTAATAAACAACCGCATCGCGAAGGAGTCGCGAGGAGGTAAATAAATGACGTAATAGATGACGACGAGTTAGAACATGAGGAAAGTGTGAATACTTGGCGAGATTTAAGAATGTCGCGAAGGCAAACGATTGTACATTCGCGAGCATTCGCGAGACGTTTCGAAAATAAGGGGACAGTATAGCTGTCATCATCCACTATGTAATACCCTATATAAAGGGTCGAGTAAGTCTGTTGTAGAGGAGGTCTTTTTGAATTGTAAAACAAGTCATTAGGAGAGAGAAAGTAAAGAGTGATTGTAATTTCTTTAGCTTTATTCTATATTTCATTGTAAATCTTTCAAGAAAACAATTAATAAAACACATCATTCTTCATCTTTGAATGGATTGATTAAACTGATTTGAGTGAGGGGTGTAGTGTGGGAAATCCTGCAACTACAAAAAGGATAAATGTACAGATATTACAAGAAAAGAAAGAATAAAATGGAGCTATTTCTTAGTTCATTCTTCTTTCTCGTCAGACTCTTCATCGAACTCCCCTTCTTCGCTAGCATCACTATCAGAGACATCCAAGGAAGGCATATTTTCAGGAATCTCATCAAGAAGACAAGGATATAATGAAAGAGGAATATTGTGGTCATCGCAGACTGTCCTAATAGTTTGATTGCGAAAGCGGACAACATCATTCTGGAAATTCGCTACAGAAGTTTGTAGATGCTTCTTCAACTTGGAATACTTGTCATTGCGAATAGAGAAGTCCTTTGCAAGTTGTGCTTTCTCAGATTCAAGTTCTTTAATTCTTGTCTGAAACCTCTTCTCAGCTTCTGCGAACAAATGACAATGAGTCAGTAACTTAATAGCAATTTCATAAAAAAAAGAAGTGGTAAAGTAAAGAAGAACAGTTAACAACCTTCTTTGTCAGAAATCATATCTTTAACCAAGGCAGTATGCTCAGCGTGAAGGCTAACGTTAACACCTAAGTTATTTCTGGCATTATCTAAAACTTTCGCAGCCCAAGCGAATTCATCGTCACTATTTATGAGAAGAAGAGAACGAATTTGATTCTCTCTCTCGTTAAGTATGGCATTTTGGCGAAGAAATTCATCCCGTTCAACTTGGACTTCAAGAAGAGTTTTTTGAAATTTCGCTAATGCTTGGGCACCTTGATTAGTAATGGATCTTTGTCATCTATAAGGTTACTAATTTTCTTCCTTAAAATATTAGTTTTCTCGTGGGAACTAAGGTATAGACGTTTAAATCGGTTGGCTAAACCTAAACTAGATCTATGATCAATTTCTAAGAGGTGAAATTTGGTTTGAAGTTCGTTTAGTGGAAGAGATCTAATATTGTTATTCAAAGAACTGTTTAAAGATTCGTTGAGATGAGTAAGAAGACCATCACTATCCATAGGCTCGGGAAATGAGTGAAGAAGGATGGCTTCATCAGAAAGATTATAAATGTCTGCGAAAATGATATGTCAGATAAAGAAAAATAAATGACAGAATAAAAACAAGGAAAAAAGAAGAATCTTATACCATAGAGTTGCTAATTAGCACTTTGAAGGCTAGATATTTTATTCTTCTGTGTGGAAGATTCAAATTCCAGTTATTAAACCCTTTCGCGAAGAACCGCAACTTCACTTTCTAATCCTTCATACTTCTTGCGAAGTTGAAGATATTTCTTTTCAAGAGTGTTGCGTCTTTTCTCAAGATCTGAGGCAACAACAAAGGAAGCTCTCCCAGACTACAAAGAAAGATAAAGAAATTATCAAGATATGATTTAAAATCAAAATTATGAAGAAATAAATAAATACAGACGTACCAAGGTACCATGTGCATTTAAGAGGCTGGGAGTCACTGATCTGGAAACCCCCCGGAGAGAATCGTTACCCTCTAGCAAGGAAGCATCACAGATATTTGCGAAAGCTTCGCATGTACTAGAAAGGCGATCATCTCCAATTCCTTGCATGGAATCTGAGAAGATATTAGACAGTAGTGCCATAGGGGATTCAGTTAGATGATCCTCCTTCGCAAAAGGAACATCAACTTCGTCATCATCCTCATCAGAACTCTCGCTGGATAGAGGACTTGAGCGAGAGGAAGAGTGAATCTTCCGTTTTTTAGAAGGTGGGGCAGTAGATTTCCCCTTGCGAAGAGAACCTTTACCCTTTCCTTTGGCTTTCGCATCTTCAGAAGTTTCTTGTCCGGTAATTTCAACACCAATCTTCACACACGAATGAAGATAAGAAACAGAGGCAACAATATTGTTAAAAATAGCAAAAGAAATTGTTTCTTACTTCATCTGTGATTGAACGGAGTATCGCCAGGGTACTCTCCTTTGGATTCTTTTCGTAACTTTTTCTCAGTTTGGTGATCTAAAAAGTTCGCAAGATTAGATATAAGAGGAAGTGAAGATTGCAAAGCAAGTGAAGGTTAGGAAATATACCTCTTTTGCTTTCCCGGGCCAATTAAATACCCAGGGATCATAATTTGCGAGATTCGCAGAGAATACATTGGAATCTGAAATGTAAGGTCCGTTCAAAAATAGCGGAAAGACACACCACTTGTCGTCTTTGGAATGGCGAGGAACATTGTTCTTGCCGGAGTGCCAATCGATATCTTGCATGAGTATCTTGTCGCTGGGAATGTTCTCTTTTCTTTTCAACCATGCACCCCAGCGAGACCTATCATTCTTCATATTTATCACTTCATAATTTTCAAAAAGGTTTTCTACCGAATACTTTTCAGCAACTATCTCCAAGTTTGCGAATTTAGGATCTCTGACTTCATCAGGATATAGAGATCCCTTACCAGCGCCGCGATTGGCGAATTCAAGCATTAAATGGATGCAATCCCCACTTAATTGAAAGATAGCTCGCGAGAACTTCTCATGAGAAAGAATTTCATAGAACAAGGGCAAGTCGGGATTGTAGAGAGGAATGGGAAGACCTGCGAGGAGCTGACCTAGCGAAATTATGATTTTCTGATCATCACAATGATGATCAGTAAACAATTTTGCATACATAATAGATGAAGATTCTTGATTGGGAATGGTGGATAAGGTGAAACCCTTCTCTTGTAAATTCTTTTGAGTCTCACCCAAAAGGGTTTCGTATCTACGACCAGGTGGAGCCATTCTCAGAATATGGGAATGAATAGAGAATTGAAGATCAATAGAAAGAAGAAAAGGAAGATTTACAGTAGCAGTAACGTAAATTGCGGATGAGGAGAATTGAAGAAAAATTGCAGAGAGAAAGTAAAAAAAAAAAAAAAAGAGGAGGATGAGAAAACTATATATAGAGAAGAGTTCTCGAGAAGATAAATGCATTTAATGCGAGAAGAGACGTGAGTGGTCAAGAATAAACGGTTGAAAGAGACGTGTCAAGAAAAGAGTGGAAGAAGAAACACGTGTAATAAATTCTGTATAAAAGTACGAGGTCATATCAATAAACAGATAAAGATGAACAGTTGCGGCATTTCAAAAATACTAGTTCTCATGACATTGTCTTCTTCAAAGAGAAGACATGAGAAGAGGCAAGATGTAGGATCAGAATATCGCGACATCAATACCTCGCGAGATCAATAAACGACAGCATTGCGAAGGTATCGCAGATGAGTAATATAAATGACACAATGAATGACGACAGCCAAAACACGAGAAAGATGTGAAGACTTAGCGAGATCTAGGAGAACTGCGAGATTATATATTTGTACACTTGCGATATTTCTCAAGTCATTCCCGAAAATAAATGACAGCTTAGCTGTCATCCACTATGTACTACCCTATATAAAGAGTTGAACAAGTCTGTTGAAAGGGAGATCTTTTTCGAGTGTTGGGCAAGTCATTAAAAGAGAGAAAGTTTAGAGTGATTGTAATTCTTTAACTGCTTTCCATTTCATCTTCTAAGCATTTAAGAGTATAATCAATAAAAGTTACAATTACTTATCCTAAAAATGATTTGATTATATAGATTCTTGTGAGGGGTGTAGTGTAGGATTTCCTACAACTACACTTGTTAAGGCATTCGATTAGACTTGAATAACCGAAACCTCCACTTTGATAAGTCTAACTAAGATCAGAATTAACTTAGTTTCTCTTATCCGAAATCGAATTGGACTAAACAATTCATCCCGAAAACCTTTTGTTAAGCCATAAAAAATTCATACAAACCAAATAAATCAACTTGCATAATTATTTACCTCAACCGGAAGCAATTGAAACAACATAGACATTAAAGTACCGCAATTGCACCGAAATTTTGTAAGCCTAAACAATTGATACCAAACAATAAAGCAAGATAGCAATAGTTTTTCTTAACCGGGAATAATTGAATCACACAAACATCCATATACAAATAATGGAATAAACATCAATTGTACCGAAATTTTGTTAAGCAAAAGCAATAAACATATGCAATAAACTCAGGCTTTTCTTAAACAGGAAAACGATTAACTAACAAAGTCGTTACCTCAAATTGCGCATCCTCTTCTCCCTAGAAAGATATGTCATTAAGCGCCAGTTCAAGATAGAACTCCCCCCCATTGTGTTGTCATCTTCTCGCAAAACAAAAGAACAACAACAAAGACTAACCTTTACTAGAGAAAGGTTGAAAACCGGTTTTAACTAATGTAATGCAAAAGTTGAAACCCCGAAACACATATGCTTTTATGCTAAACCAAATGATTCAACATATTATGACTTTTTCACACATGAGTTTCAATCAGAACCCCTTATGATCCTTTGATAAAGCCTACCAAAATGGGCTAGAACTTAATCCCGCTAACCCAAAAAGTCACCCAAACCATAAGGGTTCACAACATATGAGATCGAATGAATATTAACGTTAAGAAAACCTAAATCAAACATCCCATAAACATACATAGCAATAAGGTAAAGCATTCAAGCACAGGTTATGTAAACGAAAAACTATCACAAGAAAAATTATAAACTAATAATTTTTATTCATAAATGAAATAGTTTTATTCATAATAGACCTTACACAATTATTGAAAGAAATCAAAAATTGATAACTATTTTCTGGATTAATTATTACAGCAAATAGCGTAATCTCTAGTGGTACTTTGTACTATTATCCACTTCTTCCCCACTAGTAATTCCATTTATGACGAAATCTCATCAAGTAGGCACTGAAACTTCCACAAAACATCCTCATAATGATTAAGAGAGATGGTAAGATGCATAACATTATTTGAGGAGTTCTCATGGGCTGTTTTTATTAACTCCTTATAGTAGAGTACCCTTTTCCATTCAACATCAACTCTTTCGTCAAGCAAAACTCTTCTTCCGATTAGGTCTAGTACACCATCAAGTAAACTGGATGCATGCACTTTTGAATAGGATATGAGTTCAATCGAATGATAGCATGTATTTTTGCACAAGGTTAGCCTGTCCGATTATGGGGAGTCAAGATATTTTTCAATCTTTTGAATACAGTATTCACTGACAATTTCTCCACAGACTCCTCCATTCACCACATAGAGAATTTGATAGCACTTTCCCTCGAACATTCGAGCAAGTTTCTTGGAGAGAATCATTGTTGTTAGTTTTCTCCTTAAATCTTCATTCGGTATCATCCTTGAAAATATGCTCATGAAAACCTCAAGATAAATATTTTGAGAAATCAAAAAGTTTACCTTGACCGAAAATATTATGAAGACTTGCATAGTAATCCAAGTTTTTATTTCCGATGTTGAGGAAACATCAATTTTTAAGAAAATATATTTTCGGTAACAGATTCTTCCAAAAAGAGTGATACCAATCCATTCATGGATTTTTAGGAACCAAAATGGACCAAGGAACCGAATATCATTCAACAAGTTATAAATTATGTTTGATTGATTTCGAAACATAAGATAGCTTGACTTACTCAGGTTGCTAATTCCTTTTAGTCTATCACTGGTTTCGAAGAAACCATTGTGTGGTGAGTGCATATGACTGCTTTTCATAGAGAATATGAAAAGATACTTCTTCTTCTTAAACTCATAAGATTGAAGTATTTTCCTAGCTCAAATTATATTGTAATAGGATTTTATTACAATATAGTTTTTTAATACATCATGAATATTTACTCTATTAGTAGCGTTTCGAGTTATTTGATTCTCTTTTTGAAGATACCTTTCCATACGATTGCTTCTACAATCTAATCCAACAGGATTGTTTGTGAATATTGTTGATACAAGACCAAAGGTAACATTCACAAAACTCAAGATTTTAATATGACAGTCTCTCTTAGTGAAATGTTCACGGTGAGAAACAGAAGCAACTGAGGTGATATTTCGTAACTCATTCAGATCAACATTTAGAAACCTTGTTGAACTGTATTGATTCCCTTGTATGAAAGATTTATCATAACAGGAGGTCAGAGAGTTATCTCTTAGATCTAAGAGAGTTTTTCTCGAGAAATCGCAAGTTCCTAACCAACTTCTAAACGATTCCTTTAATGAGAGAATTGCATCCTTCATTCGTGTCCTCCACCACGGGACTTTGAAGATGTTGAATCCTGCAGCTACGTTAAAGACGAGGTACCCAAATATACCTCAATCTAAAACTTTTCCACCTATAAATCCTTTCTCCAAAAGTGATTGTCTATGGACTGAGTCGAGACAAAACAACTAATCGGTTCACACTTTGTGTGATCGTCTATGGATACGAGATCGAGACAATACGACAACAAGATAACTTGTGTGATTGACTATGGATACAAGATCGAGACAATACAACAACGAAGTATGTTTACTTGATAAAAGGTTCGGACTTAACCAAACACAATAGGATTGCTATCAAGCAAATAGGAATTAACGTTTGTGTATATTACTTCTAATTATAATAAAAAAATTATAATTACGGAAATAGAAAAGTAAAAGACACAGCAAGATTTTGTTAACGAGGAAACCGCAAATGCAGAAAAACCCCGGAACCTTGTCCATAATTGAATACTTCCAGGATTAAGCCGATATACAAAATCTAAACCAACTTCGTATAGTTGAGACCAAGCAACTAAACCTATAGTTCACCTAGTTCTGTCTGTATCCCTGCGCCTCCAACTTGCAATAAGTCACGCACTTGGAAAAATTCCTTTGGTTAGTATTCCAAACAGTAAAGGAACAACAAATATTTTCGGTAACAACTCTTTTCAATCAAGTGATATGAGTTTGACAAAAAGCACTTCCGTTTATTCCAATAAACTCCTTTGTCCGGTCCTTAGATCTATCTTTTCAACAACTACCAAAGTAATTGTTAAGATTAAGCAATCAATACTTTGAATCACAAAGAATCGTATTGATGTCGATCTACTCAACTAATCAATCAAATCTATCACAAAGATAAACCGATTATAGTTGGATCCCCAGCCAATCAAGTTTTGTGCACACCAAAGATTATGAACCCAAATTAGAAATCTTCTTCGTCTTCAAATCTTTTTAGATCTTCAATAAACACCTGCACACAATCAACTTGAATCTCTTGTGATCAATCACACACAGAACAAAGTTCTGTTAACAATGAATTATCACAAGACGTCTTTAGATCTACAAACAGTCTAAAGATCCCCGTCGAAACTTCGATCTAGTTTGAGTGAATATTATATCGGAAGAGAATATTCTCAAGCATAAAAAAACTAGGTGCAATCAAAGTTCAACAGCCGATAGTCAATCAAATCAATCGAAAACTATAATAAACTGCAATTATCTAGATTCTCACCAACGGTACTCGTAGAGCTTCCCAATCCCAAAGAAGTCTTTAAAACGAGCGGTCGTAAGAGATTTCGCCTAATTAGGTTACTTTCCTCTCCGAATAGACGACTCCACGAGTAACAACACAACAAGGTAGTTTTGCTGGCTCTGAGGATTAGTTTACTTGAAATGAAAACTTCAATATTTATATACCAAGGAAGTTTGGACACCAAGGAATTCCCAAAACCGAAAATATTCTCAAGATATGCAATATATTTCCAAATTCGGTTTCCATAATTCCTGGAAATGCTTTGTACAAATATTGACCGAAATCTCAGTAGAAAATCTCCAATTAGTAAATGCACATTACCACCAATTTTTATTTTCTAAAGATATGCATTTTAATTGCTGGAAATTAAATGCATATAAAACTAAAAACCTTAGTTAAAAGATTCTCAATTTATTTCGATCCGGGATTCTCCTTTAGCTATTAAGGAATATCTTTGAATAATAAAAGATAAACGTTACTGCACATGTTCAAAGTGTGTCGACATCTTTACTTTGTGAAAAGGCGAGGGTACCCAAATATACCTCAAGCTAAAACTTTTCCTACATATAAGTTCTTTCTCCGAAAGTGATTGTCTATGGACTGAGTCGAGACAATACAACTAATCAGTTCACACTTCGTATGATCGTCTATGGATACGAGATCGAGACAATACAATAACAAAGTATGTTACTTGATAAAAAGGTTCGGACTTAACCAAACACAATAGGATTCACTTATCAAGTAAATAGGAATTAACGTTTGTGTAATTTACTTTAATTATAATAAAACAATTATAATGCGGAAATATAAAGTAAATGACACGGCAAGATTTTGTTAACGAGGAAACCGCAAATGCAGAAAAACCCCGGGACCTTGTCCAGAATTGAATACTCTCAGGATTAAGCCGCCACACAAAACTACACCTAACTTCGTATAGTTGAGACCAAACAACTAAACCTATAGTTCACCTAGTTCCGTCTGTATTCCCATGCCTCCAACTTATAAATAAGTCACGTACTTGGAACAATTCCTTTGGTTCGTATTCCAAACAGTAAAGGAACAACAAATCTGTTTGGTATCAACTCTCTTCAACCAAGTGATATGAGTCAGACAAAGGCTCTTTCGTTTATCTTAACATAAACTCCTTCGTCAGGTCCTTATATCTATCTTATGTTCAATTACCGAAGTAATTGTTTAAGATTAAGCCAACAATACTCTTAATCCAAAGAATTGTGTTGATGCCTATCTACTCAATTAATCAATCTAATCTACCACAAGGATAAACCGATTATTAATTGGATCCTCTTTTACCGAAACAAGTATTGTGCACACTAAAGATTATAAACCCAAGTCAGATCTTCAATATCTTCTTTGTCTTCAAATCTTCTTAAATGTTCAATAAAAACCTGCACACAATCACTTGAATCTCTTGTGATCAATCACGCATTTAACGGAGTGCAGTGTAACAATGGATTATCACAAGATCGTCTTTAGAACTAACAACAGTCTAAAGATCCCTGTCGAAACACTGAACTAGTTTGAGTGAATCTTATATCAGAAGAGAATATTCTCAAGCATAAAAAAACTAGGTGCAATCAGACTTCAACCACCGTTAGTCAATCAAATCAATCGAAAACCAAAGATAAACCGCAATTATCTAGTTTCCCACCAACGGTACACGCTAGAGCTTCTCAATCCCAAAGAAGACTTTAAACTGAGTGGCCGTAAGAGATTTCGCCTAATTAGGTTACTCTCCTCTCCGAATAGGTGGCTACACCAGTAACAACAACAAAAGAGGAAGTCTGTTGTTACGAAGGATTAGTTTTCTAGAAAGGCAAACTTCAAGTATTTATAGACAAGGAAGTTTGAACACCAAGGAATTTCCAAACCGAAAATATTCTCAAGATATTCATTAAAGCACAAATTCGGTTTCCATAATTCCTGGAAATGTTCTGTCCAAAAATAATGATCAAAATCTCTCGGAAAATCTAATTAGTAATGCACATTACTAATTCTTATATTTCCCTACAAAATGAAATTAATAACCTTAATTAAAAGATTCTTAACTTACTTATGTTTCGATCCTGGGATTCTCTTCCCTTAGCTATTAAGGAATAACTTTGAACAATTAAAGAAATAAACATTCATAGCACGTGTTCAAAATATGTCGACATCTTAACTTTGTAAGTTCTCTTTCACACTTACAACCTTGAAACCGATTTGCCACACTTCCAAATAAGTTTAGAATTGGTTCATCTGACTTTCAAGAACTATGCGATTGATCAAATAACATTCAATCACAATCATGGGTTTAACGGTTCTACCAAAACAAGTTTCGGTTCTACCTTCCATGTGAGTACCGTGTTTTCCAAAATTTGGTTGACTAGGTACTAGGATCGGTTCCCCACATATATATGGTATCTAACTTATATGTGTTGCACATATCCATAGGATCGGTTCCCCTTTGCCTAAAAACGTGTTGCACATGTTCATAGGATCGGTTCCCCTTTCTGCTATAAACCTTGCTGCACCCCATACAAGGATCGGTTACCCTTTGTGATGTACTGCACCTCTTACTAGGATCGGTTCCCCTTTCCCATATTTGGTCTGACATAAAATATCAAACCCGATCATACCATCTCAGGTGATTACTTAAGATCGGTTTCACTAATAAAAGTCATACCAATACATAAGTCAGGCCTTTGTGAATAGTTCTACCAAGAACACAAACAACTTGTCAGAGGTTATACTCAATCACACATATTGGTTGTTCATAAGATATGCAATGAATAACAAAACCAATAACACCCGGCAATTTCCTTTTCGGTTCACAAACAAGTTTATGAACTTACTTCCTTAGAACACATGTAGAACATTGTTCCTTAGGATGAAATCCTCACCTCATACCCATACATAATCACAATAGCATTCAAATGATTATGAAGATGTCTTATCTATAAAGTTTAATGGTTAAGCAATAAACCTCGTATTCTATTCCTTAATACTATGTCTATCTACAATTTAAATATGCTTCGCAGTTTTGTTTTCAATATGCACGACTTGAAAGATACGTTAGGGAATGAAACAGTTCAAGTCAATTATCACTAACCTCAAGTGGAAGGATGATTGTTGTCGTTGTAGCTCCTTGCTTCTTCACATCTTCAAGACTTCGCAATACTTGTAATGTCTCATATCTTAATACTTTCAAGCTAACCTATACGAAGTTGACTCTAGTACATAATCAAGCGACTCTTAACATGAGTTTTGGTTCACTAAAATATGACAACCAAACTTGACATAGCAACGCTTGGTGGGTTCAACCGAGCCATGCTCTAACAATCTCCCCCTTTTTCAATTTTAGTGACAAAACTCTTACATCATATGGATAAACAAATTACAAGAATTCATTACACATATGCTTGATTCCCGAATTCAACAAAGACAAGAACTCGCTTACATTCAATCCTTGAAAATGCCGATGTTGACATTATAATAACAAAGCAAATACTCCCCCTAAGGAAGATAGGTAGATATTCAATCTGCACGTATTTGTTACACCAATTTATATGACACGTTACCCCCCCTTAGTTTGTGCTTTCACTCTTTCGTTAGATAAATTTTCAAGCAGCAAAGTTCTTTTCCTTAGCGATACCAATCAATATAAAATCAATGCCATTATCACTTGTTTACTCCATATATTTCTCCCCCTTTTTGTCACAAAAATGATAAAGAAACGAAAAAATAAAGGACAACACGAAAAGAATCTTACAAATCTCAATGGACTTGCAACCTGTAGAGTTAGGCATGAGGGTTCCACACATCATGTTCTGATAACCAATATCAAAACCGAAACTACAAGTAGTTTTATTTTGATATGTTACCAAGGAAACAATTGTCCGAAACAATTTTTCCATTTTAGTTTAGCAAACCAAAAACAACTAAGCACCTTAGTGCCTTTGCTAAACCGATTGTACAAAAATAATCGCTTAATTCGATAAGACCAAAATAAAGATAACTCTATTTTTCTCATCAGGTTCTAATTATCCATAAACTTAGACCTTTCAATTTTAAACAAGACAAGTACTAGGTTAGTTAACTAGCATTTATTTTTAAGGCATTCGATTATACTTGAATAACCGAAACCTCACTTCGATAAGTCTAACTAAGATCAGAATTAACTTAGTTTCTCTTATCCGGAATCGAATTAGACTAAACAACACATCCCGTGCACCTTATATTTGTTAAGCCATAAATAATTCATACAAACCAACATAAATCAACTTGCATAATTATTCACCTCAACCGGAAGTAATTGAAACAACATAGACATTAAAAGCACCGATTGCACCGAAATTTTGTAAGCCTAAACAATTGATACCACACAATAAAGCAAGATAACAATAGTTTTTCTTAACCGGAACCAATTGAATCACACACATCCACACACACATCATGGAATAAACATCAATTGAACCGAAATTTTGTTAAGCAAAAGTAATAAATATATATAATATAAACTCAGGCTTTTCTTAAACAGGAAAACAATTAACTAACAAGATTGTTACCTCAAATTTCGCATCCACTTCTCCAATATGTTTGCATCTTCTTTCAGGGAGAATTGATATCGAAATATCATCATGTTGTCATCCTTATGCCAAAACAAAAGAATTACAACAACCCTCAACCTTTACCAGAGAAAGGTTGAAAACCGGTTTTAACAATTGCAAGCAAAAGTTGAAAACCGTCGAAACACATATGCTTTTATGCTAAACCAAAACCGATTCAACATATTGTGACTTTTTCACATATTGTTTCTACCAGAACCCCTCATGATTCTTTGATAAAGCCTACCAACATGGGATAGAACTTAATCCTGCTAAATCAAAAAGCCACCCAAACCACAAGAGTACACAATATATGAGATCAAATATTAAGGTAGTAAAACAGAAATCAAACATCCCATAAACATACATAGCAATAAGATAAAAGCTTTCAAGCACAGGGCTATGTAAACCGAAAACTATCACAAGAAAATTACCAATCAAATAATTTTATTCATAATAGACCAATACAATCAATGAAAGAAATAAAAAAATTGATGTCTATTCTTTCTCTCTCAATTTTTGTGAATATTGCATTCAAAAACTGGATTCAAATTCCTCTGAGCACTTCCCCTTTCAGTAGATTTGTTCATCTCCAGCAGTTGAGAATGAAGGTTAGCTAGTACTTCTTTTGAATCCTTTATCATCAGTTCATGATATCTAATACAACCGTTAATAGAGTGAATCTGTTTTCTTAGACAGTCTTGAGAGTTATCATGAAGAGGAACATCATGAGTTTCAGTCATAACTGATGCACAGAGTGCTAAATCACCAAGAGATGACCCTTCTTTTACTGATTTCTCCATTGCAGTAAGATACTTCTTTCGGACAGGGAGAAGCTATATAAGATGGGAGAAAATCAAGGAATAATTTGGTTTATGGAAACCGAAACTATTATTTCCGAAAATAAAAGATATCTAATATTTTTTCACTTAAGAAACAGTTATGAATAACCTGCCCAGATTTATGCTTCCTCACAATCAGAATTTTTGGGCAATAAGTGAGGATGCATTCTTCAACACAATCAGTTTGTGTTGAGGTGAGAATTACTCTCACCATAGGTAACAAAGATATCCTTTGGATGACTTATAAGCACAATGGACTGTGCTTCCTTGCGTTCTTTCTTTCTCTTGTGATTGCATGATTTTGTAATTTTTCTTTGAGATCTAATAAACTTATCAGCCTTCAAAAACTTTATCCCCTTAAGAAGAGTCTTGATAAATTTATTTTGATGGAGGTTTCCACGAGAGATTGTGGTGTGTTTATTTCCTCCATTTAAAGAAAGTGATGTCCTATCATCAGAAGTACTTGTTTCTGATCCTTTTGGTATTTCACCAAATTTTTCTTTTTCAGATTTTACCATACAGGTTTTATCTGAAGGGAACTTCAAAAAGTTTTCAAGTACCAGGCTTAACCTTTTATTTTCTTTAATCCCCAACTCACATTTTTCTAGGAGTTGATTAGACTCCTCGGAATCATCACAGTTAGAGTTGGCAAGAAGTGCATTGCAATTGAATATTTCTTCATTGTATTCTTCCTCCGGAATATCATCAAGGGTGGAGACATACGCCCTATTGAACTTTCTAGTTCTTCTGATGGAACAATGTTTTGCCATATGTCCGAATCTTCGGCACTTGAAGCATTGAACTTCATCATCACCCTTTTTATGGAAAACTGATAATGTATCAGGAACATGTTTATCAATAGATAAGATGTTTTTAATCCGTTGTACTAGAAGCACAATAGTTGAGTCAAGCTCCTTTTCAACAGGTGCCTTTATCTCTTGGCAACGTTTCTCAGTTTGATTCTTCAGCAGAATTTCTCTATCAAAGATCTTTAACTTTCCTACAAGAGAGCTTCGAGAAAGTGTAGAAAGATCATTTCCTTCTATTATGGCATGTTTCTTAGACTCGTATTCTGGATGGTAACGATCTGAGAATTTCGCATACTATTTCCTTTTCAAGTATTGCCTTTCCAAGGAAAAAAGATGTGTTAACTATCTTAGAAAGTTTAAAGTTAAACTCCTCGTGAGTGTCGTTATCATCCATATTGAGATGTTCCCATTCAGATGAAAGGGAAAGAATTCTAGCTTCCTTTTCAGATTCATCTCCCTCGAATACAGTCTCAAGAATATCCCATGCTTCTTTAGAAGTTCTACAAGCCAGTACATGATGTAAAAGATCATGACTAACTGCATGAATGATGGCATTCAAACCATCATAATTCTGTTTTGCAAGAATCCTTTGTTCAAGAGTATAGGACGCTAGGCATTTAAACTCTGACTCCGAACAATCTATCGGACGTTGGTATCCGTCTTCGATTAATAACCATGCATTAAAATCTCGGGATTGAAGAAAGGCCTTCATAGCCAATTTCCATAATGGATAATTAGTCCCATTAAATCTTGGTGGTACGTTAACAGAATCACTCATTAGATTCATTCTTATAGGTTGGATCGCACCAAACACAGATTGTTAGATCCCATTAAAGGCGAGGGTACCCCAATATACCTCAAGCTAAAACTTTTCCTACCTATAAGTCCTTTCTCCGAAAGTGATTGTCTATGGACTGAGTCGAGACAATAAAATTAATCAGTTCACACTTCGTGTGATCATCTATGGATACGAGATCGAGACAATACAACAACGAAGTATGTTACTTGATAAAAAGGTTCGGACTTAACCAAACACAATAGGATTCACTTATCAAGTATATAGGAATTAACGTTTGTGTAATTTACTTTAACTATAATAAAAAAAAATTATAATGCGGAAATATAAAGTAAATGACATAGCAAGATTTTGTTAACGAGGAAACCGCAAATACAGAAAAACCCCGGGACCTTGTCCAGAATTGAATACTCTCGGGATTAAGCCGCTACACAAAATTACACCTAAATTCGCACAGTTGAGACCAAGCTACTAAACCTATAGTTCACCTAGTTCTGTCTGTATTCCCACGCCTCCAACTTATAAATAAGTCACGTACTTGGAACAATTCCTTTAGTTCGTATTCCAAAAAGTAAAGGAACAACAAATCTATTTGGTATCAACTCTCATCAACCAAGTGATATGAGTCGGACAAAGGCTCTTCCGTTTATCTTAACATAAACTCCTTCGTCAGGTGCTTAGATCTATCTTATGTTCAATTACCGAAGTAATCGTTTAAGATTAAGCCAACAACACTCTTAATCCAAAGAATTGTGTTGATGCCGATCTAGTCAATTAATCAATCCAATCTACCACAAGGATAAACCGATTATTAATTGGATCCTCTTTTACCGAAACAAGTATTGTGCACACCAATGATTATAAACCCAAGTCAGATCTTCAATATCTTCTTTGTCTTCAAATCTTCTTAAATGTTCAATAAAAACCTGCACACAATCACTTGAATCTCTTGTGATCAATCACGCACAGAACGGAGTCTGTTAACAATGGATTATCACAAGATCGTCTTTAGAACTAACAGCAGTCTAAAGATCCCTGTCGAAACTCTGAACTAGTTTGAGTGAATCTTATATCAGAAGAGAAGATTCTCAAGCATAAACAAACTAGGTGCAATCAGATTTCAACCACCGTTATCAATCAAATCAACCGAAAACAAAATATAAACCGCAATTATCTAGTTTCACCAACGGTACACGCTAGAGCTTCTCAATCCCAAAGAAGACTTTAAACTGAGCGGCCGTAAGAGATTTCGCCTAATTAGGTTACTCTCCTCTACGAATAGGCGGCTACACCAGTAACAACAACAAAAGAGGAAGTCTGTTGTTACGAAGGATTAGTTTGCTAGAAAGGCAAACTTCAAGTATTTATAGACAAGGAAGTTTGGACACCAAGGAATTTCCAAAACCGAAAATATTCTCAAGATATTCATTAAAGCACAAATTCGGTTTCCATAATTTCCTGGAAATGCTTTGTCCAAAAATAATGATCGAAATCTCTCGGAAAATCTAATTAGTAAATGCACATTACTAATTCTTATATTCCCTACAAAATGAAATTAATAACCTTAATTAAAAGATTCTTAACTTACTTATGTTTCAATCCTGGGATTCTCTTCCCTTAGCTATTAAGGAATAACTTTGAACAATTAAAGAAATAAACATTCATAGCACGTGTTCAAATTATGTCGACATCTTAACTTTGTAAGTTCTCTTTCACACTTACAACCTTGAAACCGATTTGCCACACTTCCAAACAAGTTTAGAATTGGTTCATATGACTTTCAAGAACTATGTGATTGATCAAATAACATTCAATCACAATCATGGTTTTAACGGTTTTACCAAAACAAGTTTCGGTTCTACCTTCCATGTGAGTACTGTGCTTTCCAAAATTCGGTTGACTAGGTACTAGGATCGGTTCCCCACATATATATGGTATCTAACTTATATGTGTTGCACATGTCCATAGGATCGGTTCCCCTTTGCCTAAAAACGTGTTGCACATGTTCATAGGATCGGTTCCCCTTTGTGATGTACTGCACCTCTTACTAGGATCGGTTCCCCTTTCCCATATTTGATCAGACATAAAATCACAAACTCGATCATATCATCTCAGGTGATTACTTAAGATCGATTTCACTAATAAAAGTCATACCAATACATAAGTCAGGCCTTTGTGAATAGTTCTACCACACTGTATTAATCCGCTATAGACACTAGCCTACTACAAACTCACTTCGGTCTGGACTGTAGTTGAACCCTAATTAATCTTACATTGATTCAAGGTACAGTTGTGCTCCTTACGTCTCTGATCCCAGCAGGATACTACGCACCTGATTCCCTTAGCTAATCTCACCCACAACTAAGAGTTGCTACGACCCAAATTCGAAGATTTTAATAAACAAATATGTATCACACCGAAAAGTCTATGATAATAGATAAATCTGTCTCCCACAGATAAACCTATGAGTTTTTGTTCCGTCTTTTGATAAATCAAGGTGAACAGGAACTAATTGATAACCCAGACTTATATTCCCGAAGAACAACCTAGTATTATCAATCACCTCACAATATCTTAATCGTATGGTAGCGAAACAAGATATTGCGGAATCACAAACAATGAGACGAAGATGTTTGTGATTTCTTTTTATCTTTCCCTGCTAGAATACGGTCATCCAACTCAAAAACAATTGGCAATGAGTGAAGAGGCCCATAGAGTTATAAACCGCTGGATCTTAGATTGCCCAGACAATGTGGGACTAATAATCTCAACACGCCCCCTCATGTGTAGCCTCGTTGGGTCTAACACGTGGATAATTAATCGGGTGGCGCGGAGTAAAGGCGCGGTCAAATGACTCGTCAAATAGCCTGTTCTGATACCATGTTAGAATACGGGCATCCAACTCAAAACTAACTGGCAATGAGTGAAGAGGCCCATAGAGTTATAAACCGCAGGATCTTAGATTTCTCAGACAATGTGGGACTAATAATCTCAACATTCCCTATCGAAGATATAATCTCAAGTCAATTATTCAATTGAACTCGTACGATAGAAAATGGCAAGATCAGATCGCTCAACTACAAGAGAAGTAGTTTCGTCTGGCTTCACAATCCCAATGAAGTCTTTCAGTCGTTAATCTACATGGTCTCGAGAAGAAACCTAAGGTTAAAGGAGAATCGACTCTAGCAAAACCAACTAGTATCACACAGGAGGTGTGGGGATTAGTTTTTCCAGTTGCTAGAGTTCCCCTTATATAGTTTTCAAATCAGGGTTTGCAATCTAAGTTACCTTGGTAACAAAGCATTCAATATTCACCGTTAGATGAAAAACCTGATTAAATACAAGCTAATATCTTTCAACCGTTAGATCGAAACTTAGCTTGTCACACACAAATGAAATGTATTTCATTTAGGTTTGAGTAACCGTACCTAAACGTGTACACTTAGTTGGTTCACAAATAGTTAACCAATGGTTAGCCATATGAGCACTTTCATATTAACCGTATTCATGTTTCTCATAACTAGTTCAAATGACTCATAAGAACTAGTTGAAGAGTTGTTCAATTGCTTAGGTCTTTATTCATAGACACAATTGAAACAAAATCGGTTTGATTCATTTGAATCAATTCATGAACAATATACCCACGGTTTGCAAAGATTGCATTCCTTATAATTTATTATTTTAAGTTCATGAACTACCGATTTGAGAAATAACCAGCTTGGGTACGCATACGGGTATGCGTACATTAGCTACCGGATTTGAGTTTACAAACTCAACAGAAATTTTCGGTTCGAAAACTTTCGTGGGTACTACCTAAGGTGACTGGTTTAACAGTTTGCAAACTACAAACTCAGCAGAAATTTTCGGTTAGAAAACTTCTGCCAGTACGCGTAAGGGTACGCGTACCCAACCTATCTCCTTCACCAATACCGCATGCACACATATGCACGCACTTGGTTTCCGGTACATGGATTTATACACTAATGTGCGAACACACTATATATGCTTATATCCATATATGGTAATCTCAACTCTACATTTCAATCATTGAAACATTCTTCTATAATGTTATAACAATCGTTATTCACGAGTATCGTCATCAAAGTTATTTTCAAGATTGAAACGTCATCATGACTTTCGTCACGGGTAAAGATGAAAAGTGGTTAAAGCGAAAGCTTACCAACACATATTTCGAGAAAAAGATAGGCGAGTAAACTTGGCTCGAAATAGCAAATGTGTATGTATGAAAACTATCATACTTATACGACTTTTGTCTCAAGAGTAGGAGATAGAGTAGACTTTTGAGTGACAGACGAGTTCAAGTCTCCACATACCGTTTAGTCGGATGAAGCTCCACTGGTTCCTCGAGTAGTTCTTCATCTTTGTAAGATAATCGCCATGGAGTCTGGAGCTCAACTATACTTAACTATCCTAGACCGAGACTTAGTCATAAGTAAACTAGAAATCAAGACATATAGTTTTGATCACTAATATTGACAAACATGCTTTAGATAGCAACGCATGCGATTTCGGCCGAGCAATGCTCTAACAATCTCCCCTTTTGTCAATTTTACTGACAAAACTATCAATACATATGGATTACAAAATAGATAAAACTTTGTAGATTCTCGTCCACATGCTTGATCTCCTTGGTGCTTCAACGTTACTCGAAAACTTCATCTTTTCCAAGTACTCCCATGATTCCATAGATGTTTATTTCAGCATCATAGTTGTTGAAGTTCTGTAGCCATAACAATGAGAAAACAAAAGATCTCGATCATTGTTATACAATGTCATAGTATTATTACACAACATCAAAGTTCAATTGTATCACAACTTTGACAACAATACTATGGTGATATGTATCACTCCCCCTTATTCAATACTTCGTCTCAACACGAAAACCACTCCCCCTTACATAATGATCCGAAAACCATATGTATTTGTAGTGTGAACTACATATTAATTCTCCCCCCTTTTGTCAATAAAATTGGCAAAGGTATGAAAACGGGATCCTAATGAAATTTTCATGGAGACACTTCAATACCAAAGAAAAGTACATATCAACTTTGTTTAGATGCAATCATAAAGCCGAAGCTAAATGCATTCATCACGGAGTTTATAAAGATACAAGATAACCCCTCAAATATTCCACAGCCGCACTCCCCACAAATATATGGAAATTAAGCGCAAGTTCAAAAGAACTCTCCCCCATTTGATGTCATTCCCAAAAGAACAACAAGAGCGACCTTACTTTTACGAGAAAATAAGGATTTCTTTGGACACAAAAAACCACAAAATGATTTTGTATCCAAAATTCTCAATTAAATTAACCACAAGAGAACCCATGATTAATTTAATCGGAATACACAACCAAAATAATCACAAACGAAACTATGATTAGTTTAGTTGGAAATGCTCACACAAGAATACTTATGGAGCCACACAATATATACATAAAATATGGATCAGGGAAGATCAATACTGCGGAATATACAAGGATTCATTATATTTTCCATCACTATTTGCACAATGACATATAATAGACATAATCCTCGTAAACAAAAGATTTTAACCTATCTTCCATCAATAAATGACATAATAGGCTTAACTTTTGTTTGTCAAAAGTTCATCGATCTTGTATCAATACAGGCATATCGACATATGAAAGAGATATATTTTGACATCGTATGGGACAATAATAGTTCATGGAAGCAAACACACATATCCCATAACATATTGCAATATATAACGCCATAAAGATTAATACTGCAAAAATTAACCTTTGTCCTTAAAAGGTAGAATCAATCTTTTTCGCATGGATTTACACCAAGAATAGCTACCAAAGGCGTATAAAAAGATTTTCTTAAGAAGGAAGAACATACAAAGTCATTAACGACCATGCACCATAGTTCACAAAGATGGTTGTGAACATTCAAGAATCCCATAGCAATGCGTGCTATTGCCCGCCCATTCTTGAACTTACTTCTTTGTGATTCACCAACAACATTCTTTTAAAGCTACAAAAGAGCTTATAAGAGAGGTACTTCAAGAATCCAAGTTCCTAAGTCCAAGAGAAATGGAACAAGTGCGACGAAACGGAGCAAAACACTCAAAAACAAGATACAGGACAAGGACCATTCTTAACTCATCCAAATTCAGAAATTCTCATCTCTATTTTGAAGAGAATTCAAAGAGGAAGAGAATGCAAAAATAATGAGGTCATTCCGAGTTCGGACGGAGAAGTTACGGCCAAAACAAGTTTACCAAATATCGACGTTAAGTATGCATACCGGTTTGCAAACGAATTTTCATGACCTGGGGGAGTATGCAAACGGGTATGCGTACTTAAACCCCTGGATTTTGATTTTAAATGATGTTATGCATACCTGGTAGGTGTACCAAGAAGTCCAAACATCCCGAACTACTATTTTCAAACCTAAATGTTTAAGAACCTTAAACACAGATCAAGTTAGGTAGAAATGAACAATAACCAAGGTTCATGGATCATTATAAGTACTCTAAGCAAATAAAAACACAAATCTTTCTTAGGTTTATAGACATACCTTTTTATAAGAATCCAGTTGAATTCTACAGCCTTACCGAACATAATCTGTGTGCCCCAATTCTCGTGCTTCCCTCATCGTGCCCCAATTCTCGTGCTTCCCTCACCGTATACATAGCAGGGCATTCCTTGGTGAGGATGCACTTACAACACAATCAAGTTGTGTTGGGGTGAACAATGTCTTGCTCACTACAAGTGACCTTTGGATTATCATGAAATAGATCGCTTTTAGAACCTTTCACATCCAATTCCATTTTTCCAAAAAACTTGTTAAGTTCCAACATCATGGATACTGCCTTTTCCATAGTCATGGAATTTTCTGGAAGATCATTCCTTTTCACACTCAAAGCATCATTGGCTTTCTTTGGTACCCACTTCTGAGTGCGTTTAGGAAGAACCGAAACCTTCTTCTCATTACTCTCTTCTAGAATTCTCGGAAGATAATTGGATTGACTATTCTTTTGCAAGTTAGTCTTTCTCCAATTGGGAGCATCGGATCTTGTCTTCGTCTTTACGAAGTTATCCTTTTGATAACCATTATGATTGTGAAAAGGATTCGTATGACGTTTATAGGAAAAACTAGGATTATCACAGCACTGATTCCTTTACCTAAAGGTTGGACAGTTACAACTTGATAACGTTAAAGGGATTAGTCTTAACATATGATCTTGGTTTCACAACTTCTTGTGATGCCCAAACAAGAACATCATGAAGTTTCTCATTCCTTATACGGAAACGACATCTCCTTTTCAAGTGACCTTTATTTCCGCAATAGTGGCAAACATAAGGAATGTTCTTACCTCGATCCGTGTGTGCTGACTTTGGAGGTTGATATACTTTGCCATCAGTGGAAACCTTTCGTTGAGAATAATCACTAGCCTTGACAAATTTTACCTCTTTGCTAATACTTGGAGCATCTATTCCCTTATAACCCAATCCTCATGTATCACGATGATTTTTACTTGCTCCTAGCATAGTGGTTAATTTGCTTGAACTAGTATTGAACTTTTTCAAGTCATCTTCCAACATCTTGATTTTATCAAGAGCAGTAGTTAAATCAGCCTCAAGACGTTTTTCTCGAGCGAGAAAAGCCCTTTCTCTGTCATCAAAACTAATTTGTTGAGAGTTAAACCTTGCTTCATATTCTGCAAGTTTCTCTTCCAACGAAAAGTACTTTTGATAAAGATTATCACATTCAAGTGACTTTATACGTAGGTTTTCCTCAGAATCCTTGAGGATCGATTCGTTAGAACGATTCAAAACATATAAACACCTGCGTAGCATCTTCTCAATTTCTTGTTTTCTCGACATAGAGGAGTCAGAAGAGGAGTGACATGAGAAGTTGTCATCTTCTTCTTTTCCAACGAATTCAAAACCTTTACATACTCAGAGACTTCCTCATCAACATCTCTATCAATATCTGAATCACCTTCATCAGAAAGTTCATCCAACTGTTCTTCTAGGCGTGTTTCCCAGACTTCAACAGGTTCTACATTAAGAGAATGTTTAGATACTGACCTAGATGTGACAGTCCTCTCCGGTGAATCCAAGCTTTGAAAATCATATGGTAATTTATGAGCTGGTACTTTATTAGAGATAGACTCGTCCATAATCAGATTGCTACAAACACAGACTTATAAGGTCTTTAACGTGTTTGCCTGCTCTGATACCAATTGAAAAAACGGGGGTACAACAACCTCACCCAATATTTCGATTAGCAATATTTATGGACTAACTCTAATATACTTTTAAGAGAATCAACTAGACAGTCAGACTCAATTTTAATAAAAAGTATATCAAGGAGTTAATATCTCTATGTCTCGATTTGATCTATACTCAAACAAATAGAAATCTGTGAGTCTTTATCAAATACAAGAGATATAAACTTGGATGGTACCAAAGACCAATATCCAAGGATCAATCAATTTCCAATCAACAACCAAAGGTTGGATTTCACAATTGATCGATACAACGCACAACCTGTGATATTTCAATTATATAACAAAATATAATGCGAAATAGAAATAACACTGAGACACGAAGTTTTGTTAACGAGGAAACCGCAAATGCGAGAAAAACCCCGTGACCTAGTTGATTGAACACCACACTTGTATTAAAACGCTACGGACACTAGCCTACTACAAACTAACTTTGGTCCGGATTTGTAGTTGAACCCTAATAAATCTCACACCGATTCAAGGTACGGTTGCGCTCCTTACGTCTCTCGATCCCAGCAGGATACTACGCACTTGATTCCCTTAGCTAATCTCACCCACAACTAAGAGTTTCTCGACCCAAAGTCGAAGACTTTAATAAACAAATGTGTATCACACAGAAAAGTCTATGATAATAGATAAATCTGTCTCCCACAGATAAACCTATGAGTTTTGTTCCGTCTTTTGATAAATCAAGGTGAACAGGAACTAATTGATAACCCAGACTTATATTCCCAAAGAACATCCTAGTATTATCAGTAACCTCACAATAATCTTAATCGTGTGGTAGCGAAACAAGATATTGCGGAATCACAAACGATGAGACGAAGATGTTTGTGATTTCTTTTTATCTTGCCCTATCGGAGATATAATATCAAGTCAATTATTTAATTGAACTCGTACGATAGAAAATGGCAAGATCAGATCGCTCAACTACAAGAGAAGTAGTTCGTCTGGCTTCACAATCCCAATGAAGTCTTTCAGTCGTTAACCTACAGGGTCTCGAGAAGAAACCTAAGGTTAAAGGAGAATCGACTCTAGCAAAACCAACTAGTATCACACAGGAGGTGTGGGGATTAGTTTTTCTAGTTGTTAGAGTTCCCCTTATGAAGTTTTCAAATCAGGGTTTGCAATCTAAGTTACCTTGGTAACAAAGCATTCAATATTCACCGTTAGATGAAAAACCTGATTAAATACAAGCTAATATCTTTCAACGGATAGATCAAAACTTAGCTTGTCACACACAAATGAAATGTATTTTATTTAGGTTTGAGTAACCGTACCTAAACGTGTACACTTAGTTGGTTCACAAATAGTTAACCAATGGTTAGCCATATGAGCACTTTCATATTAACCGTATTCATCTTTCTCATAACTAGTTCAAATGACTCATAAGAACTAGTTGAAGAGTTGTTCAATTGCTTAGGTCTTTATTCATAGACACAATTGAAACAAAATCGGTTTGATTCATTTGAATCAATTCATGAACAATATACCCACGGTTTGCAAATATTGCATTCCTTATAATTTATTGTTTTAAGTTCATGAACTACCGATTTGAGAAATAACCAACTTGGGTACGGGTATGCGTACCTTAGCTACCGGATTTGAGTTTACAAACTCAGCAGAAATTTTTGGTTCGAAAACTTCCGTGGGTACGCGTACCTAAGGTGACTGGTTTAACAATTTGCAAACTACAAACTCAGCAGAAATTTTCGGTTAGAAAACTTCTGTACGCGTACCCAACCTGTCTCCTTCACCAATACCGCATGCACACATATGCACACACTTGGTTTCCGGTACATGGATTTATACACTAATGTGAGAACACACTATATATGCTTATATCCATAGATGGTAATCTCAACTCTACATTTCAATCATTGAAACATTCTTCTATAATGTTATAACAATCGTTATTCACGACTATCGTCATCAAAGCTATTTTCAAGATTGAAACGTCATCATGACTTTCGTCACGGGTAAAGATGAAAAGTGGTTAAAGCGAAAGCTTACCAACACATATTTCGAGGAAAAAGATAGGCGAATAAACTCGACTCGAAATAGCAAATCATTGTTATAAAAAGGTATAGTGTTTGTCTCCATGACGACAAAAGCTATCAGACGGACGACGTTTAATATAGACCCGATGCGAAGGTCGGGATGCTACGGATGGAATAGTCGTTGGACGGTTAGGAAATTTCGGGTACGTGGGTGGTTATGGGTGTACGAAATTCGGGATAGGTCGGAGAATAAAACATTATTTTCTGAAACCACCTCGAGCAGAATCCTTGGTATTAACATCGTTAATGGGAAGGTGAATTCTTCTTCTTTTGGAATGTACATGGTATTCACTTCACAGTCCCTAATACCCTGTCTTTTTGGTGTTGAATGGTTAAGTTAGGATGTCAATTCTGTTAACGAATTTGTTTGTCATTGTGGATTTTTTCGAATTTTTATTTGGTGTTTCTTATTTGCAAAAATTTCATGGACAGATTGTATGTGAAGCTCAGGAATCAGGTGTTCTTGAAAGGATTCCTGATTGGTTCAATACTTTGAGGACCTCTTTGATTTAACCCTTTCCGCAACTGTTGGAGAGGTAGGGTTACTTAATTAGTCCGCTAAATCTTCATATATCCCCCACTAAAATTAGTTGAACTCACCATCTACTTTCAGACAATCGAAATAGCATGTCAGTTGGTTCTGTCGATGATACATTCTTCTGTATAAGTACTTCGATATGTTTTTGATTCAATTTAACCTGAATAATTAACAACACTGTTATGAATATGTCAATTTTATAATTGTGTTTGCATATCTGAATTCCTGGACAGGTTTGAGAGATTAAGTATACAATCTCTACGTACAAGGTTATTTACCCTTCAAATTCTTCTTCTTCAGTTTCTTCATTGTCTTCTTCTTCTTCAATCTTAGAGAAAGATCACCGGGGTGATCACTGAGAATTCCCCAATCTCACTTCCAATCACTGAGGAAGATCAGAAATCATAGAGGAAAGTTGGTATCAGTGGCCAAGTCAAGGTATGAAATCAAGTGCAAGGTATAATTCTCTATCTCAATTAAAGATTATCTTTTTACTTCTTGGTTTGGTTCTGGTTGTGTGAATCTACAGATGTAAATATTGTTTGTGAGTCGTGGAACATTTAAAATTTATGGGACATTTATTTCCTTACATCAGTGATTTAGCTGTTCTTTTTTTATTGGTGTGTGTGGAGATTATCCATTGATTGTTCTTCTATTTTTTTCATCTGGATTATTCGTGATGGAACCACCAATTTACAACTATCTACCCATGAAACCCTCTCATCTTCTGATAAGTATTGGCCTTGCAAATTGCAAAGTCATGACTGAGAGGGCAGTTTGTGCTCTTATGGACAAATTATAGTATACTTACAGTTATAGAACCTAAGGCATCATACATTCATACTAACCGATGGATCCTTTTCTATGTACAGAGCGCTCTCAACGAAGTTGCGGAATTGCAGAAAATGCAATCTCTCCATGTAAGAAAATCTTTTGGCTTCATATTTTCCACTCTCTCCGTTGCACATATTTTCATCTTAAGGTCTCCATATTTTCATATACAAGCAGCAATACTAAATGTTATATGGTGCATGGTTATACTGTTACCATTCAATGGAACTCCCCATTAGACTAGGATGCTATTTGTATAACATGGACTCCAATTTCGGACATTTAATACTTCCGTTCGCAGTGGAAATATTTCACTGTACGTTTTATCTTAGACTATCAAGTGATCATTGTCAACTATATGTGCAGTGTGCACAACTTAGAGTGAATCCAGGATCACAACTATTTTTAGGACAGAGCATTAAGGAACCCACTGGATATATTATTTTATAACGATACTCCTCCAAATCTGTGGCGGGATTATATTAAGATTTAACTCTATATTATCAGTCCATCTTTCAAATCTGTGGCGGGGATTATATTAAGATTTAACTCTATGTTTTTGGGTTCTTACCACTTGGCTAGCTGTGTACATATCTCATACCCCATTCCTTTAAATTGGTCTAAATTGGAATTTAAAAATTACCATTGTTCCATAGAATTTTAAATTTGGTTTTCACAACATTATATCCTGCTAATCCCGACTATCACTCTTTGACTGACTCTTAACGTTGGCCCCAAGTATTAGTTCCTCTTGGCAAGATGGTTGATATGTTAAGTGTTAGTCATAATTGGATGAAAACCAAATTTTACCAAGTATTAGTTCCCCTTCTCTACACCCGATATAGATAATCGGGTTACTAAAGTCTATGGTTATTGAAGATGGCCAAAATGATGACAAAATTTTGTAAGTTTCTTCCATATATTCATCCTCCTATTGATTACAAGTTACTTGATGTTGCTCTTCGCTCTTATATTTTTTATCGAATTCAGATAATTAAAGCATAAACACTATAGGTAATGAGGTTGAACTTTGTGATATATTTAGAAGTTAATACTAATTGTGGGTTTCACTAGATCAGTTTATAACTTCAGATAATGAGTTTTATAGCACAAACTACTTGTTGCTTTTCATTGGCATAGAAATGTATGTTAGAGCCTCTTAACTTGGATGCAATTTCTTTATTTATTTGTCGATCTGTAACATCTGTAGGATAATTAGAAAGAGTATGTGGAGTAGGACATCATGGATCACCCACCAGCTTAAACCCACGAAAAAAAGTTCGTGTTTATAGCTGCATTTAGTCATTCCTTTGTTAATTGATACAAGTCATTCTGTTCGCCTACTGAAACGAGATCTTTTTAGGCTGTACAAGATAGACGAAATGCTCTTTCCCCTTCTCATTTTTCCTCTGAAACTGTAAATCATTTGCAAATAATTGGAGCTCGAAATTCCGAGATTGATAGCCAGTATAATTAATCATCGACATTACTATTTTTCTTAGAACGACGCCAAGGCGAGATCTCGCATTCATCATAGTTATTCGAGTAATTTTCAAAAAAAGTTTTCCACATGGATGGGATTTTTCAAGGAATTAGGTATAAAGAGTTCGCGAACTCAAGCATCGGCGAATACAATCGCCACTTAATTGTCCTTGAGAGAATTTTTCATGGGCCAAAATTTCATAAAATAAAGGCAATGTACAAGGAATAGGAAGTCCATGAGAAGTCGACGGCCGAGACCATAATCTTTTGATCATCACATTGATGATCGTGAGAAAAGATTCTAAAGAATGGATGAGGGGCCGATGAACTTCAAAAGAAGTTTTGTATCCACGACCGATGGAAGCCATTTATCAGTATGGGAATGGATGAAAGATTGGAGGCGCTAGAAAGGATTTGCAGGAGCGCAAGTGCGGAAGGAGAGAACCAAAGAAAAGTTGCAGAGACGAACTAAAAGATGAAAAGAAGGGGAAAAGAAAATTATATAGGAAAAGAGCCTCGAGAAAAACAAGGTCATTAAATGCGAAGAGAGACATGAACGGTCAAGAAAAAGTGGTTTGAAAGAGACGTGTCAAGAAATGATAGTAATAATCAAAACCCAAAATCGAAGATAAGAAGTCGCAAGCAACAATATTGTCGGGAGATAAAGAGATGATACTTCATATATATCTCAAAGAAGTTTACTTTTCAAGTCCAAAGATTCTTCGCTGCTCCTTCATCGAAGACCAAAGATTATTACAACAATGCATTTTTCCTTAAAAATCACTCTTCAAGCAATATTCAAGGAAAAAGAGGCAAGATGTGGTGGTTAATGTACAGACTCGCGGGGTTAATAAATAACGATGTCGCGAGTGCAGAGCTAAAATAAATGACGCAAAGAATAATGACAAAGCGAGACATAAAGAAGACGTGAGATCTGCGAGGGTTAAGAAGTGTCGCGAGATCGAATAGTTGTACATCGGCGACACGAGATATTCTAGAAAATAAAGGATTTAGTGTCATCCACTATGTATTACCCTATATAAAGGGTCGAGTGAGTCTGTTGTAAGGGAGAGATCTTTTTTAGAATTGTTAGGCAAGTCATTAGGAGAGAGAAAGTTTAAGAGTGTTTTACTTGTTAAAGGTAATTCTACTTTTTCTGTGTAGAACTGATGAAATTAATGAATAAACATTCTCAATTCTGCAACTTTCAACAGACTAATTAACCAAAATATAGTGAGGGGTGTAGTGTGGGAAAACCTGCTACTACAGCATAGAAATGTATGTTAGAGCCTCTTAACTTGGATGCAATTTCTTTATTTATTTGTCGATCTGTAACATCTGTAGGATAATTAGAAAGAGTATGTGGAGTAGGACATCATGGATCACCCACCTTAAACCCACGAAAAAAAGTTCGTGTTTATTCGCATTTAGTCATTCCTTTGTTAATTGATACAAGTCATTCTGTTTCGCTAATCGAAACGAGGTTGTACAAGATGACGAAATGCTCTTTCCCTTCTCATTTTTCCTCTGAAACTGTAAATCATTTGCAAATAATTGGAGCTCGAAATTCCGAGATTGATAGCCAGTATAATTAATCATCAGGCTTAGTTTGGTTTTCTTATATTTGATTTCAAAGTTTGTGGAAATGCTTAGTAGAAGTCTTTGCTTGAATCGGATTTAGCTCTCGATCTAAACAGTAGTATAACTAGATAATGTCATGTCTTTGCTGGAATCGGCAATTCTCAACTGCTAAGGACATCTTCATGCCTGTTGTATTGTTTTCAAAGTGACCAAATATATCCTTCCAGTAGTATGTAAATTGAACTTTTATCTCTAAATATGCCATTCATTTTCAACCAAATGTCATAATTAGTAGATTGCATCCTTCATTAATATTATCTTGGTTGATAATAGATGTAGAAAATGTGATTAGCATATGTAGTGGCATATGAGTGATGATGTGTAAACGTACAATCTAAGTTGATATTGATTGTTAGATGTTTGGAAAGCATCTAAAAAGAAGTGGTGAGAAAGAGAACAGTCAATAAATTAATCATCTAGATTCCGACGTAGAAAGAACAAATTCAATTAAAAACATAGTAAATGTCCTATGATGCAACTTAAGGAAGCCAACAGTATTTATCTCATAAAGAAAGCTAACCTAAGTTATACACTATCGTCAGTTTTGGTTTTCAGAGAACAGTCGGCTTTTCACTTTTTTGGCACCACCACCACCACCCGGACCCATTACCACCCCTATCCTCTTCTTTTGAATTCTGTCATAGAAACCACATCAGTCCACATGGAACGTGGTTTACGATCTACACAAGGTGGTTTATCACTTAACCTTGGCAAGTTATTCCTCTGATATTTCTGAGTAAGTTCTATAAATAATATAGGTGCTTACGGAAAACCACTTGACAATTGTGTTCTTAGTGTCACCTTTTTTGTTATTATCCGAATTGAGACGTGTCAACTCCAATGAGAAGAATACAACTGAGACCAATTGTAATTTTTTTTGTTAATAATCATGGTGTGGGGGACCCATTTGACATGGACCTCGTAATGACTGCGTTCTTTCGCCATTGCCTTCGTCTTCTTCCTACACAATGAAAAGTAGAAATCTTGTATTTGGGCAAGGGATGGAGTTTAAACTCAAATTCTAATAATGTAATTGCTATATCAACATGACGTTGGGGTACTTTGTCTAAATGATTCAATGATGACAACGCAATCTCCGCAACACCTGCAGTAGCTTCATGCTGGGTTTATTGTTTCAGATCAATTTCTTATATTGTTTAGTTTATTTTCTATGGGTGTGTTGGGGTGCTATTTGGATTGGTGTATTGAGTTCATCTTTCAAAGTTATAGGGTTTGTGATTTGAGATTCGTGAATTCTGCATTTGTCAGTTCATTCAGTTTTAATTTTCTTTACGCTTTTCTGTTTCTGATCATTTATTTGTTTTTGATTTCTTAATACAACATGTGCTAATCTGCTTTATCTCTCTACATAGATTTTATATCATTTTCATGATGTGAGTTTTGATTAATACACTTCGATTCATACAGCTCCGATCTCATCTATTTGTCTATTTAATTGATTAAATGGGTTTTGTTATTATGGCATGGGTAGTTATTCGAAAATAAAAAATCCGAAATTTGGTAAGAAGGCGAGGAAACTTTCATCTGTGATGAAGAAGAGATGATAGCAACATGCTAAGTTTAAAAAGAAGGATTTTAAGTAATTTCTCAGAAATTGATTGTTACATTGGGAAATTCTGATTTTAAACTAGAGAGTGTTGATAGGTTATTTTGAATGGATAGCTGGATTCTGATTTTATGTTGATTTTGTGAATTACTAACAGAGCTTGGAATTTCATACTCCGTTTATTGAGAGACACTTAACATTGTATATCACTGAAGAATCAATTCAGGCTAGTTGGTTATATCCAACTTTCACATTATTGAATTTTTTTTCTTTCTTGATTCAGTTGTACACCAATTTCTGGATTCCAACGAGTCCTTATCGGATTCGTTAATGGTGTGCAGTAAACAAAATTTACCTGGTGAGGAATCGTCTTTGCTTCCATCATTCAAGACAAAACAAAGGTATTATGAGTTAAATTGATATTTGTTAAATTGCAGCAACAAGAAAAATGAACTAATTCTTGATTTCATTTTCAACATGTATCAGTGGTTGCCATTCTTCTTGCTACTTCTATGCATACTCTGGAGTCTTGAGCTTCTTTATAGAAGAGTCGGGATCATACCTTTCAAGCTTCCTATTTAACGCATGCATTATTTGGATTTACCTACGGTATCTTCGGAGGACGCCAGCTACAGTCCTTAAAGGAGCACCAAGCAATGAGATCTCTTTTCCTCATTCTTTCTCGATGTTATGCGGTAATATGCCATTTTATGTTTTTTTTTTCATTTGAAATCATTATTTATTTTTTATGTTGGTATACTTCTATAAAAATCCTTACTGAGGAATCCTTTGTGTGGAATTTATTAAAGTCTCGATTGGCTAAATCAACCCGAAAAAAGAACCAAGAAGTGAATCATTTTCATGTTCATTCTTTGAATAACACTTGCCTTAGGATAAATGACAACACCTTAAAACAACACTTCTTAGTCCTTATTGAGGTATGTTGCTTTAGTGATTCTTCAAATCATGCTTAGGAAGCTACCCAACTGTAGATATAGGTGCTCTTTGTATTGCATAGGCAATTGCACATAGTTGTTTTGACTATCAATTTACAAGGTTGGTCCTACACACTGCAGATCCCGCTTTATGATAGAAGAAAAACAATGTTCACAAGCTATAGCTTTCAGAAAGTGGAGTTTATCATATCTCTACCTTCTCCCACTACTCATTCCTCGGTTATAGCTCGCCATTATTAATAATTACAATAAAAACCGGGTTTCGTTCAGTTGTATTGATTATGGAATAAAGTTGGAGTTTTTAGTGGTTTTGTTCATTCCTTCGGTTGAACTCGGGTCTCATAACTGTTAATTTATTGGAACTTAGAGCCGAGTGGAGAAGATCATAACTATCAATGATACTGAATTTGCATCCATAGATGTTTATGGTGAGTGGATGTATTATAAATTGTGAATATGCTCTTTATTTATAGACTTTTGTGTATCTTGATAGGGTTTAATTGCAGTGTAACTTCTAGCTAGGTAAACTTCTTGGATTTTCATTGTCTAACATTCTCTTTCACTTATACTGTTCTTCACATTTTATGTTCAAAAATTATTTTCTCCTTCGCTATGGAATTCCCAAAGACAGTTCGAAGATAGTATTAGCTTTGTACCTTTGTGACAGAGCTTTTCCATTGTAATGGTAATGGTGAGAAATTGTTATCAGAATCAGATTGAATACCAACAGCCAAATTGTTACGTCATGGTAGATAGTAATGATTCAAGAAGATATTATATTATACTGTTCTTTACATTAAAAAAAAAAAAATTCTCCTTTGCATTGGATCTCACAAAGAAAGTTTGAAGTTAGCTTCTCCATTGTAATGGTAATGGTGAGAAACTGTTATCAGGATCAGACAGGAAATCAACAGCCGGGTTATTACATCATGACCTGCAATAACAAACAAACGATTAATAATATTTCTTTTTGCTTGCAGGTTAGCATTGAACTTTCAACTCGGAAGCAACGTAGACAAAGGTAAAAGGTTAAAAACTGAACAATCTAAAAATTTGAAGTTTTTACTGTTGATTGTTTTGTTGTTGTTTGGTTTTAGGCATTTTTAATTGATTTCAAGATCTAAAGACAGATGGCGTTTGGTTGTGTTTAGGCTCTAGCTATTAGAATTTGTGTAGTTGGGTATATTGTTTTAGATGGGATTAATTGGTCGAATTTTTAAGGCTCTATTGAAGCTACTGTGGTTTCCCATCTAATGAGTGCTTCCTCCCTTTAACTTAGGATGTTTCTCCAACGAAAATCATTATCAACAAATAACTCATTAGATAGATGATATAGTTTCTCCAATTTCAATTCACTCGGATACTCGCTAAGACTTTTGTTTAACTAGTGAATTGGTATGTTCAGAACAAATAAATGAATACGATATCTGATGCTAAATATTCTAAATATGGTGTTTTTCCAAAACAAATGAATATTGTTTTCTTCTCTCTTAGGTGCACATCCATAATGATTGTCATCATTGGTATCTTTTCCTCATCATTGGAGATCGTTTTGAATCAAGAAGTTTTAAGAAGAAAAAGGAAATTTGTTAGCTTACTGTATATCAAGGTAATATATACAACTTTTGTTCCACTTAATATATTGATTATAAGTACCATGACATGGATAAGTTTAAATTAGTTTGATGTATAGCTATTTGACAACTTTAATCGATCTTTTTCTTTTCTTTATGCTGGGATAATAGAGCATCTATGGATATATGAGTATTGCCCATTATGGCTTTGTAGATTACATATGGCGGAAAGAATCATGGCAATCTTATAGATGAAATAGAAGAATACAGCTTTAGTACAACTGCTACTGCAAAAAAGTATGGTTTTACCATTTTGTTTTATTGAAAAGATGAGAACCATAGGTAGATCCTGCTTCTATTCCATACTAAGATAATTCATTTAAACCACGGATCTGTGGCGCAATGGTAGCGCATCTGACTCCATGTCAGAGGGTTACGTGTTCGATTCACGTCAGGTCCAATCGCCGGTCCTACAAATAATTGAAGTTTTATTTTCTGTTTTGGTTGAGATGCGGACTGCTTACTTTGTTATCTAGGTATTTTGTATATATGTTGTTGTAGATCCTCACAACATTGAGAGGGAAGCTAGATTGGCTATAGAGAGGTTACCTGCTTCTTTGGCTGCAGAAACTAAGAAATTTCAGGGAGACCTAAGCAATGCCAACCATTATATTGACTTAAGTTTCATGGTGGACGCATCAAGTTATATTAAAGCTTGGCAGCATGCCAAACAAGCGTGAATAGTATTAATGAGAGAGATGCAATGAGGAAAAGGTTTTTTCGCGCAACAGTTAAGAGCTAAGAGTATATTGCAGGTTCAAAATCAAATTGCTTACTACATTCTGCGAGTATAATCAGGTTCATTAGAGGGCGTGTGGGCATGTTTTAAATTTGGTTTTTTGTTGTTCGATTTATTGATAAGTCTTTATCAATAAATCTTTATTTATTAAAGGATAGGATGATAAAGGTACGGTTACAGAATCGATTAGAGAAGCACTTGACTCTTAAGATGCAGGATTAAGTGTTTGTAAACCTTATGCTTCTTCCTATATATAACTCATTACGCAGTTACTTGATAGAATTGGAGATTACAAATTTTCAATCTCAAGCAATGGGAACTGTCCAAGCGCTGTTGGAAGCTGTTAAGGCAAGACTCGGGTAAAACTTCGATACTTAAGCCTTCAAGGTTGAGGCACCACAGAAGTTTCTATTCTCCAACATCTCTAGGTAATGCTTCTAAGTTTTTCTCAAATTGAAATTTAATTAGCACCTTGGAGTATTTGTAGCTTGCAGTACAATCAGATATCTCTTTTATCTTCGTATGTGAGATGCCAATACACCTAACATATTCATTAGCTGTAATACCTGTAAGGAAAGCCTGAAACTCTATGCACTGAGAGAAGTCCATAGTCTGTAAGGCTAACGATAGAATCAGGGAGTGTTATCTCATTATTGTGTAAGAGATATTAAGATGCCCGAATCTCTCAAAGACAGCCTTAATTTCTACATAGTTAGTGTGGCAATTTTTTCTATTTAAATTTCAGTTTGTTTAAGTTTTGACAAACTAGCTCAAAGTGGCGGTGCTAATTTATGCAGTTTTCTTAATTCATCCAGCATAAAAGTTTGTTGACAATTATAATGCCATTTCATTTTCTCCACTTTGTATTAAACACCAGACTGCTAATGTTTCGAGTTCCATTACAATCCATTTTTTTTAATCTGTAACAACTATTCTAGCGGAAAATAGAAATTTAGTGCCTTTAGAAGGAAAAAGAGCCAATGCAGAGGTCGCATCAAACAATTATCAAATTAGATGAAAAGAATTCGGGCTATTTCCATCGATACGCGAGCTCTAGAAGGCTCTCAATTCTTTGTGCGAGCTCTAGAAGACTGTCAAGTAGAGTTCTTTGTTTGAAGGATATCGATGGGCATATTTTTGAGAGAGCAAAAACTAAAATCAAATATTTTAGATTCTATTATGTTTTGTAGGAAGCATTGAGAGATCTTGGTCAGCAGAAAGCACTGGGACTTGATGCACACCCATTAATATTCTTCAAAAGTGCTTGGATTTTTTAAAACGGATGACTTTTTTTCTTTACAGTAGTTTTTTGCTTCTAATTATTTTTATTTGGCTATTAAGAAAATAATCAATTGGAAACGGTCAAGGACTATAAGCCAATCATCATCCTTTTTAGTGTCTATAAGTAGCTAAAGTTTCCAGACCCCAATGAAGCTCGGTCAAGCTTTAAACATGTGATCCTTGATAAAAAAGGTGTTTTACTAAGTTGCTTTGAATCCTCTATTTCCTGTTAAAAGTTTTCCCGCAGCTGACCAGTTATATTAATTCTGCAGGAGTACTGGAGTTTGAAGACCGAGATAAACTGGAAAGCTTAAAAACATACAATAAGAGGTTGGCGGTGCAAAATACAATGAAACAACTACCGAAGTGTGCAATTAGAAGGGAATCTGAAGAAATAAGCTTGATTTTCTCTGCTTATTATAAACTATTAATCGAATTCCATCACCGACTTTCATTCAAGCTCATAGACAATGGCTTAGAAAATATTTGCATTTGCTGCAAACCATCTACCACTGATACAATCAGTGAGCAAAACAATGTTCACACACACGACAAAACAATATTTTTTATTTAGTTTTCATTAAGGAGAAAAAATTATTTTCTCCTTTATTATGAAATTCCCAAAGACAGTTGGAAGATAATATTAGCTTTGTCCCTTCGTGATAGAGCTTTTCCATTGGCCTCAATTCTTTCACTGAAACTGAAAGTCTAAAAAATCAAACATGCTACAGCAACGCTCGATAAATTTCTATAACAACGGCTCATTTTATGGATGGATCACTTTAATACCCCTTATTAAATTTTCGTAAAAGTGGATCATTGTAGGTGCCCCTATTAAAGCGGATCATTTTAGGTGTCCTAATTAAATTTTCGTAAAAGTAAATAATATAACTTTTGTTATATATATATATATATATATTCAAACCATGCTTGCATTTGCTATTTTTATAATTTGTTAACGCCTTTGATCGTCCACATAAGTAATTATATTTTGACTTCCATAATCTCGCATGGGTGATGGTCAGGTATAAATATCAATTGATACAACTTAGTTACCCAGGAAAAGACGAGTATAAATGGCACCAATGATTTATTTTTTTAGAAAATAATCATTAGTGATATATTTGGATAAAAGAAACCAGATTATATCAATAAAAATAAGTGATATATGGATAAAATAAACCAGGTTATATCAATGAAAATTAGTGATATTTTGATAAAAGAAACCAGATTACATCAATGTAAATTAGTGATATTTGGATTTAAGAAAAATAGATTATATCAATACCTCAATGGCAGAAGCATATTAAATATGTTTTAATGCATTTTCATGGCACATGCGGCGCTAAAAATTCTTTGTTGAACACCTAAAACTACGTGAGGTAGGACACTAAACAAAGGTTGAGCCGGGGCCGCAAGACCCCTGTGATACCTAGTGTGTATGTATGAAAACTATCATACTTATACGAATTTTGTCTCAAGAGCAGGAGATAGAGAAGACTTTTGAGTGACAGATGAGTTCAAGTCTCCACATACCTTTTAGTCGGATGAAGTTCCACTGGTTCCTCGAGTAGTTCTTCGTCTTTGTAAGATAATCGCCATGGATTCTGGAGCTCAACTATACTTAACTATCCTAGACCGAGACTTAGTCATAAGTAAACTAGAAATCAATACATATAGTTTTGATCACTAATATTGACAAACATGCTTGAGATAGCAACGCATGCGAGTTCGACCGAGCACTAATCTAACACTAACAATCTCCCCCTTTTTCAATTTTAGTGACAAAACTCTTACATCATATGGATAAACAAATTACCAGAATTCATTACACATACGCTTGATTCCCAAATTCAACAGCACAATAACCTGTATACATTCAATATGCACTTGACATTATAATAACAAAGCTAATACTCCCCCTAAAGGTAAGATAGGTAGATTTTCAATCCGCACGTCTTTGTTATTCCCTTTGTAGTCCATGTAACTAAAAGTATCAATATGATATGCTACTCCCCCTTAGTCTATGCTTTACTCTTTCGTTAGATAAAACATAAAAGCAATATTGTCCTTTCCTTAGTGATACCAAATTAATACAAATCAATATCAATATCACTTGTTTACTCCATATATTTCTCCCACTTTTTGTCACAAAATGACAAAGGTATGAGCAAATAAAGGACAAACCGAAAGGATCTTACAAATCTCAAAGACTTGCAACCTATAAGAGTTAAACACGAGGGTTCCACACACCATTTTTGATAGCCACTATCAAAACCGAAACTACAAAGTAATTTTGTTTTGATATGCTACCAAGGAAACAATTGCCCGAAGCAATTTTCCCTAATAGTTTAGCAAACCAAAAAATCAACTAAGCATCTTAGTTCCTTTGCTAAACCGATTGTATGAATACAATCGCTTGTTTGATAAGACCAAAATAAAAATCAGAATTAACTCTATTTTTCTCATCAGGTTCTAATTATTCACATAATAACTTAGACCTTTCACTTTTAAACAAGACAAGTACTAGCTTAGTTAACTAGCATCTCTTGTTAAGGCATTCGATTAGACTTGAATAAACGAAACCTCCACTTTGATAAGTCTAACTAAGATCATAATTAACTTAGTTTCTCTTATCCAGAATCGAATTAGACTAAACAATTCATCCCGAAAACCTTTTGTTAAGCCATAAACAATTCACAAACCAAATAAATCAACTTGCATAATTTATTTACCTCAACCGGAAGCAATTGAAACAACATAGACATTAAAGTACCGCAATTGCACCGAAATTTTGTAAGCCTAAACAATTGATACCAAACAATAAAGAAAGATAGCAATAGTTTTTCTTAACCGGAAATAATTGAATCACACACACATCCTTACACAAATAATGGATGTAGGATCAAAATATCGCGACATCAATACTTCGCGAGATTAATAAATGACGACATTGCGAGGGAGTCGCACGGAAGTAAAATAAATGACGCAATGAATGACGACAACCAAAACATGAGAAAGATATGAAGATTCAGCGAAATTTAGGAGTGTCGCGAGAATTGATATATGTACACTTGCGATATTTCGCAAGACATTCCCGAAAATAAAGGACAACTTAGCTGTCATCCACTATGTACTACCCTATATAAAGGGTTGAGTAAACCTGTTGTAGGGGAGAGTTCTTTTGAATTGTTAAGCAAGTCTTTAGGAGAGAGAAAGTTTTAGAGTGATTGTAATTCTATTACTCATTTCTATTTCATATTGTAAAGATTCAAGTATTCAATCAATAGAAATCATAATCATTCATCTTAAAATGACTTAATTGTGTATATTCTAGTGAGGGGTGTAGTGTAGGATTTCTGCAACTACATAATGGCGCTAAACGAGGATTGAGTAGAGATCAACCTTGTGAATTGAAAGAATCAGGAGTAACAAGAAAGAAATTTCGTATAATTTTCAACAACTTACTGAAATTGAGAAATGGCTAGAAGAAGGAACGCATCAGAACAACCAACAACTGTTAGAAGAAGCAGGAGATTAGCTGGAGAAAGGAGAAATGAAGTAGGTGAACCATCAAGAATAAACGCAAGAAATAGAGAAGAAGGTCAAATTCAACCACCAATTCAACCAGCACCGAATAGAGTAATAGATTATGATAGGGTGAGTGTGCATACATGGAGATCAGATTCTACGGAAGAAAGAGAAGAAGTGCAACAATTAATAAATAATGACAAGAGGAGAGAAATCGAGAAGAGATGGGAGAAACAATTCATAGAAATGAAGAAATCGCAGCATTAGAAGCTTTGAGGCAAACAATACATGAAGAAAGGCGGTTAGAAGCGGAAGAGCGTGCAAATTTAACAAGGCAAAACCATGAGCTAAGAATGGAAAATATGAGGTTGCAGAATAGAAGGTCGAGAAGTAATACCGGAGTCAAGATCGGGATCGGTTAGAGATGATACGAGGAGAACATTACCTGTAGAAAATGTTAATGAAGAAAATCTAGAAAGAGAGCCAAATCTCGGTGAAGGGTGCTGCGAAAGAAGGGAAGTGGTGTGTATTCCACGTCCTGAGATTTTACAGAATGGCCAAAATGACGGAAATCAAGAAAATAGGCAGCAGAATAATCCAATTGGTGAAGAAAATCGGGAAGAAGGAAGAAGAATACTACATGGAGAGAACACGGGGGAAACAAAAGGAGATTGAAGATGACATCGAAAGACATTATATTGAACAAACGTGTCTAGCTTGCGAAAGGGAAAGATTAAGAGTAGAAATGGAAGAACGGGAATTGGAGGAAGCAATTCGACAGAACAATCATAACAATCGAGAAAGAAGGCGCGAGCAAAACCGCAACAATGGAAATATCAATGAAGAATATGAAAGAGTACAAAGGAGAAATGATAGACAACCAAGAAGAGAAAATGATAGATATAATGGTGTGCGAATTCGTGAACGAGATGAAGGAGAAAGTCGCGAGAGAAAGAAGAGAAGAGAATACTGAACAAGAAAATCAAAGCAGACATGAACGCAGAAGGAGAGAGGCAGAGCTAAAAAGACTAATAAATTCGAATCCTGATGTAAACGAACAAATCTTAAGAGAGTTGGCCGAAATGAGAGGAATGTTGAACAATAGAAGGGGAGGAGGAAGAAGACAATTGGATGAGGCCATCGAAGAAGCTGCGAAAACCCCCTTTACACTAGAGGTGCAGTTAGGAGGAATACCCCCAAAGTGCAATTTACCCGCATTAACCAGCATTTTTGATGGCACAACTTGCGCAATACAACATATCAAAGCGTATGTGAGATGTATGCTACAATGGGAAAATCATGACACCATATTGTGCAAATATTTTGCATCTAGTTTAACAGGAGAAGCATTGAAATGGTTTGAGGGTTTACCAAGAAACACAATCACGTCATTCAACCATTTACAAGCTATATTCTTAGGGGCGTATATAAGTAACAACTCCTCGCGACCGGGAATTGAAGATGTGTTTGGGATGAAACAAAGAGTTGGCGAAAGTTTGAGACACTTAACTGTGAGGTGGAAGACAATGTGTAGCGAAATGGCTGGACGAGTGGATGAAAGATATCTTATTCTATCATTCATAAACGCTATGTTCGCAACCAATTTGTTATATATTCAAATTTTCGAGTCAAGAATACAATTACAATGACCGAGTTGCGAGAACTTCGGGAGGAATATATTGCTCTAGAGGAAAGGCAAAATGAGATGGAATCATACCCAGTTGCGAATACAAATTCAAATGCTGCGAATGCAAGCTTATTACCCAAATTGATAAATACAGTAGTGAGCACTTCGCAAGGGCAACAAGAAAGGATAACAGATGATGGACAACCAAAGATAGTAGCTATGGGAAGCCGTGATCAAGAAGAATATGAAAGAGAAAGGAACTACTACAACCGAGGCGGCAATAACAAAATTCAAAGACTTGATCATCCGCAAGAAACTTATGGAGGTCGAAGGCAGAATTATCATGGAGGGCAGCGAAGTCACAGAGTAGTATGGGAGGAAATCAAAATGCCACCATTAAATACTAGTGTGGAAAAAATATGGGAAGCTATACTCTTGATGGAAAACATACCTGCACCATGGAACATGGGGAATGAGCCACCACCAAGTGATAGAAGTCATGAGTTCTGTTCTTACCACCGCTTTCATGGACACCTAACAAATGACTGCAGAAATATAAAAAGAATCATCCTCAGAATGATTGACCAAGGAAAGCTGAATCATTTTCTAAAAAGTGAAGAGAAGGTTCAACCGTTACCACCACCGCCAAAAATGCACAAGACAAACTCAACAAAGGGGAAAGAAACATTCGTAATAGAAGTTGGAACGAAAGCCAAAAATTTGTTTTGCAACTCCATTATACATTCATACCGAGCAATTAAAGATTTTCATGATAATGTTCTCAGTAGGGTTTTTGCGAGGGATGCTGATAATAGAGAAGTGATGAACATCGCGAAGGCGTCGCAGTTAAAAGAATGGCAAATGCAGATTATTTCTTTCACTGCAGAAGAGATTCCTGAAGGTAGAGATACGCATGATAACCCATTGGTTGTAAAATTGGAAATTAATCCAAAACCTGTAGATGGCGAAGATGATGAAGCAGAAAATTCCTGGGCGATCAATAGAATATTAATTGATACGGGGAGCTCAGTAAACATTCTTTTTTACCATACTTACAAGACTATGGGTGGGAAGGATGAAGAGTTGATACCTTCGACATATAAAATATACGGTTTCAATGGCACAAACGAATAAGCCTAAAGGAGAAGTTCATATGAGAATACCCTTGCAAGGATTATCAATGAAATTTTGTTCTCGTGTAGTCGATGTGGAGTCCCCTTATAATGCATTGATCGGAAGGCCATGGTTGCACGAAATTCTGGGTATAGCGTCGACTTATCATCAGTGTATAAAGTTTCCTCATCCTAGCGGTGTTGGAGTTATAAAGGGGACTGGATGGAAGGACAAAAATGCTATGAGATTGATGTGGAGAGTTGCGAGGAAAGAGCTGCAAAAAGAAAGGGCTGGAAGCAAAATATAAAAGATGAACAAAGAAGATAAAGGTTGATGGTGGATACCATAGATACAAGAGGTGAAGATACATCGCGAAGCAAGTGCATGAAAACAGTGGAAAATCATGATGGAAAGGAATCATTAAGAGGTTTGAATGGTGCAGAGGGCAGAGAGCGACAGGAGCAAAAAGTGTAAGAAATGAATAATCATTATTATCAAAATCAATGATAAAGGCATATCAAGAGTAAGAGGAAGAAACAAAGAATTGAAGAAGAAATACGCGAGAATCTCGCCATCAAGAATGTATGAAAATTTGATTGAAGAATTGAAAACCAAAAAAGAATAAACAATGCAAGATTGTGCGATAGCTTCGCAAACAAAATAAAAAGAGAAAAGCAAAAATGAATGATTGAATGAATTAACAAAAATGAAAGAGTGAGTGAACGGGACGAACCTTTATGGCGTACACCCTAGTTCGCGAATGATATTTCGCAAGAGGCAAATGTAAGACCTAAAGTGCGTCATATAAGGGGGTATCTCTTGACATGGCTCAGGGAAAAGGTTACACCGCCCCTGGAACCTGAGTCATGAAAATTTGGGGCCCATGAAAGCCTATCCGGGAGAGATACCTTGGATTTCCAACTATATATATAAGGTTATGCCCTGGTTGGACGCCCGAGGGTCTCTTCCAAGGAGTCAATGTATGCTCAAGGCGCCGAGGTACACGGTTGAGCCAAGAGTGCACAGGACATTTGAAGTGTCTCGGCCATTCTTGGCAAGTCTTGGCACATGCTGCACTCGGCCCGAAGAAAACTCCACTTAGGGTGCAGTATCGTAACCATAAACCCTATAGGTATAAGGGATAAGAGGCTGCGAAAACAACTGGTTGTTGTTAAGACCGGATGGGAGGAGCTAGTCTTGTATGGCCGATGTACGCCTCCTTGAAGGGGCAACCAGGGAGATGATAAGGGCGGCACTCTCCATTAGGGAGCTGATAAGTGTCACAAGACGGCAATGTCATGGGGCTTTATATTCGCAAGAACATTTAGACCTGTCATATTGTCGCAAATGAAATATTCTGCAGAGGCAAAAATACTAAAAAAATGATAAGACAAGATCAATGGGTCATTACATGAAAGTGTAAGGACGTCCTGCGATCTTGTCGCAAGACGTCAATGTCATGGGATTTTATGTTCGCGAGAATATTTAGACCTGTCATATTGATGCAAAATGAGGGGTGGCAAAATAAGACCTTTAACTAGGAAGGGAAAATAAGACCACACAAAAACAATGATAAGGCAAGATCAATGGGTCATTACATGAAAATGTAACGACGTCCTGCGATTTTGTCGCAATGATGAATTTCAACATAAATGATGATAAGATAACACAAGAAATTGAGTAAGCAAACAAGCTTGCGAATACGATTATATTTCTTCATTTATTTGTGGAGAATCAGCAACAACAGTTGCAAAATTAAGAAGTATCATTACTTAAAGATTGTCGACTTAATTTCTCTCATGTGAAAATAAATAACAGAGGCAAGTATGGGAATGATTAGAATAAAAACTTGTTATTTATTTTCATATGATAGATTTACAGTAAGAAATTACAAAATGGAAGGTTAGAAGGATAAATGTACAAATATCACAAGAAGAGAAAGGAAAATGGAACAATCTAGCAACTTATTCTTCTTCATCAGATTCTTTATCAGATTCTTCTTCTTCGCTTACATCACTATCAGAGACATCTGAGCAAGGCATATTTTCAGGAATTTCATCGAGAAGACAAGGATATGAAGAAAGAGGAATATTGTGATCATTGCAAATTTGTTCAATAGTTTGGTTGCGAAAACGAACAGCATCATTATTGAAATTCGCCACAGTAGTTTGTAGTTGCCTCTTCATCTTAGAATATTTGTCATTGCGAAGAGAGAAGTTTCTTGCGAGTTGTGCTTTCTCAGATTCAAGTTCCTTGATTCTAGTTTGAAACCTCTTCTCAGATTCTGCGAACAAATGATAATGAGTTAGTAGCTTAATAACGAGTTTAAGAAAAAAGAAGCGGAAAAATAATGAAGAATAGTAAAACAACCTTCTCGTCGAAATCATATCTTTAACCAAGGCATTATGCTCAAGCATGAAGACCGACGTTAACACCTAGTTATTTCGGCATTATCTAGAACCTTCGCAGCCCAAGCGAATTCATCATCATTATTTATGACAAGAAGTGAACGAATTTGATTTTCTCGCTCATTAAGTATGGCATTTTGGCGAAGAGATTCATCTCGTTCAATTTGGACTTCAAGAATAGTTTTTTGGAATTTTGCTAATGCTTGTGCACCTTGATTAGCAATGCGATCCTTATCATCTATGAGGCTGCTAATCTTTTTCCTTAGAATATTATTACTCTCCTGGGAGTCAAGATATAAACGTTTAAATCGGTTGGCTAAACCTAAACTAGACCTATGTTCAATTTCTAAAAGATGAAATTTGGTTCGAAGTTCATTTAATGAGAGAGAGTTAATCTTGTTTGAAGAACTACTTAAAGATTTATTAAGGTGAGCGAGAAGAGCATCATCATCCATAGGTTCAGGGAATGAATGGAGAAGGATGGCTTCTTCAGATAGATTAAAAATGTCTGCGAAAATGATGAGTCAGGCAAAGAAAAATAAATAGCAAAGTGGAAATGAAGAAAAGAGGAGGGTGTTATACCATAAAGTTGCTGATTAGCACTTTGAAGAGTAGATATTTTGTCCTTTTGGGAAGAAGACTCAACTTCCAATTGTTGAATTTTTTCATCCTTCTTGCGAGATGTCGCAACTTCAATTTCTAATTCTTTGATCTTCTCTTTAAGTTGAAGATTTTTATTTTCAAGATTGTTGCGTCTTTTCTCGAGGTCTGAGGCAACAACAAAGGAAGCTCTCCCAGACTATAAAGAAAGGTAAAGAAATTGTTAAGATAAGATTTATAATTGAAATTACAGATAAATAAAGAGATATGAACATACCAAAGCACTGAGTGCATTTAAGAAGCTGGGAGACATTGTTCGGGAAACCCCGCGAAAAGAATCATTATCCATTAGCAGGGGAGCATCGCAAATATTAGCGAGAGCTTCGCAAGTAGCAGATAAATGATCATCTCCCAATCCTTGCATAGAATCGGAGAAGACGCTAGACAATTGCGCCATAGCAGACTCGATCGAATGATTCTCCTTTACAGAAGAAGTATCAACCTCATTTTCATCTTCGTCAGAACTCTCGCTGGTTTGGGAACTAGAACGAGAAGAAGGATGGATTTTCCGTTTTTTAGAAGATGGAGCAGAAGATTTATCTTTGCGAAGAGTGGTTTTATTCTTTCCCTTAACCTTCGCAGCTTCGGGAATGTTAATTTCTTCAACAACCTTCGCACACGAATGAAGATAAGAAACAGAGGCAACAATATTGTTAAAAATAACAAAAGAAAGTATTTCTTACTTCATCCGTGATTGATCGGAGTATCGCCAGAGTACTCGCCTTTAGACGTCTTTTATAACTCTTTTTCAATTTGGAAATCTGAAGATTTTACAAGTCTAGTAAATATAAGAGGAAGGAAATATCGTAAAGCAAACCTGAAATATGAAGTATACCTCTTTTGCCTTCTCGGGCCACTTAAATTCCCAAGGGTGATAGTCTGCGAGATTCACAGGGAGTGTATGAGAGCCTGTAATATAAGGCCCGCTCAAAAATAGAGGAACAACCCACCACTTCTCATCTTTGGAGTACCGAGGAACATTATTTTTGCCCGAGTGCCAGTCAATATCTTGCATAAGCAGCTTATCACTGGAAATATTATCTTTTCTCTTCAATCGAGCACCCCAGCGAGATTTGTCATTTCTCATATTTATTACTTCATAATTTTCAAAAAAGTTCTCTACAGTATACTTATCAGCGACTATTTCTAAACTTGCGAATCTAGGATCTTTGACATCATCAGGATATAAAGATCCCTTACCAGCACCACGGTTGGCGAATTCAAGCATTAGACGGATGCAATCACCGCTTAGTTGATAAATAGCTCGCGAGAATTTCTTGTGAGCAAGAATTTCATAGAATAAAGGCATCTCGGGATTGTAGAGAGGAATGGGAAGGCCTGCGAGGATTTGACCCAGCGAGATTATGATTTTCTGATCATCACACTGATGATCAGAAAACAACTTTGCAGAAAGTATAGATGAAGATTCTTGATCAGGAATGGTTGATAGGATGAAGCCCTTCTCCTGTAAATTCTTTTGAGCTTCATTAAAAAGGGGTTTATATATACGACCAAGTGAAGCCATTTTTAGAGTATGGGAATGATTAGAGAATTGAAGATCAAGAGAAAGAAATAAGGGAAGATTTACAGTAGCAGAAGCGCAGATTACGGAGGAAGAAAGTTGAAGAAAAGTTGCAGAGGGAAAATAAAAGAGAAGAAGAGAAGGGTGAGAAAACTATATATAGAGAGAAGAATACTCGAGAAAACAAATGCATTTAATGCGAGATGGGACGTGAATGGTCAAGAATAAACGGTTGAAAGAAACGTGTCAAGAAAAGAGTGGAAGAAGAAACATTTGTAATAAATTCCGTGTAAAAGTACGGAAGTGAAACAGATAAAGGTGAACAATTGATGAACAATTGCGGCATTTCAAAATATTGGTTCTCATGACATTCTCTCCTTTGCAGAGAAGACATGAGAAGAGGCAAGATGTAGGATCAGAATATCGCGACATCAATACTTCGCGAGATTAATAAATGACGACATTGCGAGGGAGTCGCACGGAAGTAAAATAAATGACGCAATGAATGACGACATCCAAAACATGAGAAAGATATGAAGATTCAGCGAAATTTAGGAGTGTCGCGAGAATTGATATATGTACACTTGCGATATTTCGCAAGACATTCCCGAAAATAAAGGACAGCTTAGCTGTCATCCACTATGTAATACCCTATATAAAGGGTTGAGTAAACCTGTTGTAGGGAGAGTTCTTTTTGAATTGTTAAGCAAGTCTTTAGGAGAGAGAAAGTTTTAGAGTGATTGTAATTCTATTACTCATTTCTATTTCATATTGTAAAGATTCAAGTATTCAATCAATAAAAATCATAATCATTCATCTTAAAATGACTTAATTGTGTATATTCTAGTGAGGGGTGTAGTGTAGGATTTCCTGCAACTACAATGGAATAAACATCAATTGTACCGAAACTTTGTTAAGCAAAAGCAATAAACATATGCAATAAACTCAGGCTTTTCTTAAACAGGAAAACGATTAACTAACAAAGTCGTTACCTCAAATTCCACATCCTCTTCTCCCCAGAAAGATATGTCATTAAGCGCCAGTTCAAGATAGAACTCTCCCCCATTGTGTTGTCATCCTCTCGCAAAACAAAAGAACAACACCAAAGACCTACCTTTACGAGAGAAAAGTTAAAAACCGGTTTTAACTAATGCAATGCAAAAGTTGAAACCCCGAAACACATATGCTTTTATGCTAAACCAAACGATTCAACATATTATGGCTTTTTCACACATGAGTTTCAATCAGAACCCCTTATGATCCTTTGATAAAGCCTACCAACATGGGCTAGAACTTAATCTCGCTAAACCAAAAAGTCACCCAAACCATAAGGGTTCACAACATATGAGATCGAATATTAAGGTTAAGAAAACCGAAATCAAACTTCCCATAAACATACATAGCAATAAGGTAAAGCATTCAAGCACAGGCTATGTAAACGAAAAACTATCACAAGAAAAATTATAAGCTAATAATTTTTATTCATAAATAAGATAGTTTTATTCATAATAGACCTTACACAATTATTGAAAGAAATAAAAAACTGATGTCTATTTTCTGGATTAAGTATTACAACAAATAGCTTAATCTCTATTGGTACTTTGTATTATTATCCACTTCTTCCCCACTAGTAATTCCGTTTATGACGAAATCTCATCAAGTAGGCCCTGAAACTTCCACAAAACATCCTCATAATGATTAAGAGAGATGGTAAGATGCATATCATTATTTGAGGAGTTCTCATGGGCTGTTTTTATTAACTCCTTATAGTAGAGTACCCTTTTCCATTCAACATCAACTCTTTCGTCAAGCAAAACTCTTCTTCCGATTAGGTCTAGTACACCATCAAGTAAACTGGATGCATGCACTTTTGAAGAAGATACGAGTTGAATCGAATGATAGCATGTATTGTTGCACAAGGTTAGCCTGTCCGATTCCAGGGAGTCAAGATATTTTTCAATCTTGTGAATACAGTATTCATTGACAATTTCTCCACAGACTACTCCATTCACCACATAGAGAATTTGATAGCACTTTCCTTCGAACTTTCGAGCAAGTTTCTTGGAGAGAATCATTGTTGTCAGTTTTCTCCTTAAATCTTCATTCGGTATCATCCTTGAAAGTATGCTCGTGAAAACCTCAAGATAAATATTTTGAGAAATCAAAAAGTTTACCTTGACCAAAAATATTATGAAGACTTGCATAGTAATCCAAGTTTTTATTTTCGATGTTGAGGAAACATCAATTTTTAAGAAAATATATTTTCGGTAACAGATTCTTCCAAAAAGAGTGATACCAATCCATTCATGGATTTTTAGGAACCAAAATGGCCCAAGGAACCGAATATCATTCCACAAGTTATAAATTATGTTTGAGAGATTTCTAAACATAAGATAACTTGGCTTACTCAGGTTGCTAATTCCTTTTAGTCTATCACTGGTTTGGAAGAAACCATTGTGTGGTGAGTGCATATGAATGCTTTTCATAGAGAATATGAAAAGATACTTCTTCTTCTTAAGCTCATAAGATTGAAGTATTTTCTTAGCTCGAATTATATTGTAATAGGATTTTATTACAATATTGTTTTTTAATACAACAAGAATACTTACTCTATTAGTAACGTTTCGAGTTATTTTATTCTCTGTTTGAAGATACCTTTCCATACGGTTGCTTCTACAATCTAATCCAACAGTATTGTTTGTGAATATTGTTGATACAAGATCAAAGGTAACATTCACAAAACTCAAGATTTTAATATGACAGTCTCTCTTAGTGAAATGTTCACGGTGAGAAACAGAAGCAACTGAGGTGATATTTCGTAACTCATTCAAATCAACATTTAGAAACCTTGTTAAACTGTATTGATTCCCTTGTATGAAAGATTTATCATAACAGGAGGTCAGAGAGTTGTCTCTTAGATCTAAGAGAGTTTTTCTCGAGAAATCGCAAGTTCCTAACCTACTTCTAGACAATTCCTTTAATGAGAGAATTGCATCCTTCATTTGTGTCCTCCACCACGGGACTTTGAAGATGTTGAATCCTGCATCTACGTTAACTGAATCATACATTAGATTCGTTTTCTTATAGGTTGGATCGCACCAAACACAGATTGTTAGATATTTTCGTGTTTGCCTGTTCTGATACCAATTGAAAAGACGAGGGTACCCAAATATACCTCAATCTAAAACTTTTCCACCTATAAGTCCTTTCTCCGAAAGTGATTGTCTATGGACTAAGTCGAGACAATACAACTAATCGGTTCATACTTCGTGTGATCGTCTATGGATACGAGATCGAGACAATACGACAATAACATAACTTGTGTGATTGACTATGGATACAAGATCGTCTATTGATAAAAGGTTCGGACTTAACCAAACACAATAGGATTGCTATCAAGTAAATAGGAATTAACGTTTGTGTATTTTACTTCTAATTATAATAAAAACAATTATAATTACGGAAATAGAAAAGTAAAAGACACATCAAGATTTTGTTAACGAGGAAACCGCAAATGCAGAAAAACCCCGGGACCTTGTCCAGAATTGAATACTCTCAGGATTAAGCCGCCATACAAAATCTAAACCAACTTCGTATAGTTGAGACCAAGCAACTAAACCTATAGTTCACCTAGTTCCGTCTGTATCCATGCGCCTCCAACTTGTAATAAGTCACGCACTTGGAATAATTCCTTTGGTTCGTATTCCAAACAGTAAAGGAACAACAAATCTGTTCGGTAACAACTCTTTTCAAACAACGTGATATGAGTTTGACAAAAGGCTCTTCCGTTTATCCCAATAAACTCATTTGTCATGTTCTTAGATCTATCTTTTCAACAACTATCAAAGTAATTGTTAAGACTATGCAATCAATACTTTGAATCACAAAGAATTGTATTGATGCCAATCTACTCAACTAATCAATAAAATCTATCACAAAGATAAACCGATTATAGTTGGATCCCAAGCCGATCAAGTTTTGTGCACACCAAAGATTATGAACTCAAATGAGAAATCTTTTTTGTCTTCAAATCTTCTTAGATCTTCAATAAACACCTGCATACAATCAACTTGAATCTCTTATGATCAATCACACACAGAACGGAGTCTGTTAACAATGGATTATCACAAGACGTCTTTAGATCTACAAACAGTTCTAAATATCCCCGTCGAAATTTCGATCTAGTTTGAGTGAATCTGTTGATGGTGGATTTTCACTTAAGGTTAAAATTGTAAAAGCCAGAAAATTATGCGCTGACATCTTGTAAAAGATAAAGCCATTAATAAGTGTTGGATACTCCTTCACTTTACTAATTCACCTAGAATGGAGCATGTGGCAACAATCCCATTATGTGAATTAAATACACGAAATTCATCCAGGTTGGAGCATGTAGCAACAATCCCATATACCCTGTGAATTTATAGCATTATTAATTAATACGTGAGCAGCCTTGTATTTCCTGTACTCATTATCAGTGCGGCATGACGACTGAGTGTTGCTCTCAGCAGAGCAACACGAACCTCCAAGCATTATAATGAAAGCATGTACGAAATACCCGTACAGGTTGCAACTCTCGGTGTGTTATACTAGCCCGATTGAGAACTCTCGGTGTGTTATACTAGCCCGATTGAGCATCCGGACTGTCCGTATCAGTCTGGATATGATCTCGTTTATCCAACCTCACCAGCGTGATTGGATGGCCCAGATCAATTCCATAACCCCCAAGCAGGTATGGAATATTCACTGCCGAACCAACGCGGACCCCGCATGGTCGGCCTCCCCAAAATATTGGCATAGCTTGCCAAAACGTCCAAACCAGAGCGTATGGACGGAAAACCCTAAATTAGGGTTTGCGGCATATTACATGTGTCGCAAAACAGTCTCAACCATCCATCTTTGCAGGTATAGATGGAGAGCGTAGATGTAGATTCAAAGGGCCCAGAGCATGTCAACACAATCAACGTGGGCCCGCCTACATACCTGACCAATCGGTCATGACCAACCATGGTTGGTTATCCCAATTCGTACGCCGAATAAAGCATGGTCGCACGGCCGTGTAACCCAAAATTAGGGTTCTGAGCATCACGAGTGTCCATCTTCTCCGGCACGAATGGAGGGTCCCAGATTAAATTAAGCAGGTCCGGTCATACCAGCATGACCACCGTGGGCCCGTCTATCCCCTCACCTGATCGGCCAAGGCATATCATGCCTGGCTATCCCAAAATGCGCGTCCAAACTTGCGTGGTCACACTTCCCAAATTGCAAACTGATCTCGACCACTCAACTTCACCAGACGATTTGAGTGGCTTAGATCACGTTTTCATGGGACAGTCAGGTATAGGCGTGAACACCAGCCTACCACCTACACTCCAGACCGATCGACCAAGACCGACCAAGAATTGGTTATCTTGGAACGCGCGCCTGAAGATGGCGTGATGTGCGGCTCTTGCGACACTAGTTTTCTGTCACAAATTGATCTCGACCACTTAACTTCACCGGACGAATTGAGTGGCCCATATCATATTTTCGTGAGGTAATGAGGTATGGGCGCCTGCACCGTCATGCCGTCTACATGCATGTACGATCGGCCTGGACAAAATCGTCTCCCAAGCTTGGATTCGACCAAGCTGAAGAATGATGCCTGCGCACCTCTTCAAAACCCTAACGGTCGCAGATGAGTGTCTCAAAGATCATCTCGTCCGTCCAACTTCACCGGCTTGGTTATACAACCCTGGTCAGGAGTTAATTGGTCAGTGAGGCGTCATGGTAATCACCACCCATCACTCTACCACACCATGATGCAGTACCTGCGTAAAATACACATGATACTTCACAAGTATCAACTTCCTGAATAACGCAGTTATTCAATTTAGCATTACATGCTACATTTTGTGGGTCCCACGATCCACACATTCAGGACATCAATCATGTCACAAAGCGGGGGATACATACTTTGGGGTATTGGTCGGCGGTTTACGAGCGTGCAACGCGCCATCACAAGAACGTGTTAGGAAGTCATGGACGATTAGAGATGACAGGAGAAGTGGGCAAGACTGGTCGTGTAACACCAACACACACCTACACTACTCCATCACTCCACTTCCTCCACTTCCCACGAGAGACGTGAATAAGGCTCAAATGACTTGTATAAATAGGTTCTCCTCCCTATTTTCCAAACAACACGAGAAACAACACAAGTCCAGACGAGACAGAAACCAAGTGTTGATACAAAACGTATTCAAACACCCAAAGCCTGCTTGCATCAATCGTAATTCTGCTCACCTTTCTGTTACAAGTCATAAGCAAGCCAACACCTTCATAATATCAACACCTTCTTCGCTTCCCTCCCTAAGATCAACCCCATCTCCTTCACTTTGTGACCGAAACAAGTCCGGGAACGGCCATTTCTTGGTTTAGGTAGGACTTGCACGATTGATTTCCGAATCTACAAGCACTCACCGCGTAGTGCATTTGTTTAGGGTTTAGATTCATTCCTCATCCACACACCCCAAATTACCAAATCCAGCAGGAATAGTTTTCACCCATAAACAATTGGCGACCACAGTGGGAGGTTAATCTCTCGGTTGTAAAGTCAATTTCTTCAAATTCGATTCAATTTTATCAATTTCAAAAAGGGTAGATATTAGGGCCAATTCAATCAACAGTTCATTTCAAAATGGTGGAACTCAGGTCTGGATCAGCAATCAATTCTGATGGAGCTAGTATGGATAACACTCCCGGTGTCGATGTACCTGTCAGTGGAGCTACCGTAGTCAATACATCTCGAGGAGCCGTTACTTCTATCACCAACACTAGTGGAGCAGGAGACATTCCAGTGGGTGTAACGCCTCCCATCACTAAAGCTAGAGCAGCCGCAAATCCCGTCGTCTCTTCAAGTGTAACGCCTCCAGTGGTCACTAGAACAACAACTTTCAATCCTTCATCAAGACAAGGAGCCGGAGGCACAAGAGGAGGACCACCGTCTATCACCATTGCAGACTTGATGGAGAAGCAAGAAATTCTTGCTAAGACTCAAACGGATATGGCCGCAACTCAGAAGGAGGTACTCACTTTCCTTAAAACTTTAACTGAACGATTTCCACAAGATTCACGGCAACCCTTAGAGCCAGCAAGATATGCCTTCAATACTCCCGGAGCAGGCGTTTCCACTCATACCCACATGAGTGAAGAAGCTCGTGTTGTTCCTGAACACCCAAGGGAAAGGAACCAACTGTCCAACTTCATCACACGCGAAGACCTGGAACGACTTCTCCAAAATCGAGGAAAAGGAGACCGAACGGATGTACACCAACACCAGCCACCATACCCTCAAGATGTGCAACGGATTCCTCTTCCAAGGGGTTACACCTTTCCCCAGTTCTCCCTCTACGATGGTACTGGTAATGCTCGTGAACACGTCTCTCGATTCTTGGAATCCTTGGGGGAACATGAATACAATCATGTTCTACACCTAAAAGAATTCTCGAAATCACTTACGGGGAGGGCGTACACCTGGTACAACAATATCACGCCTAAAAGCATATCCAATTGGAGCGAGATGGTCAATGCTTTCTACAAAAAGTATTTCTTCGTATCTGAACAAATCACCTTTTCAGATCTGGGAAGAATTCTCCAACGGAATAACGAACATCCCAATGACTTCGTTAAAAGGTTCAGAACCCAAGCGCTAGATTGTCATGACCCGAACGTCACCGAACGACAATTGGTGGAATTATGCATCAATGGGATGATACCCATATACCGCGCTCTGTTAGAGAATCTGGGTTTTCAAACGTTTTCTGAACTCCATCATTGCTAGAAAGAACCAGGGTTGTTCGAAGTGAAGATTCACGTGAAAGTCGAGGAAGCAGGCGCCTCACGAATAAGCAATACAACACTGGTCCTTCTGTGAGTGTAGTGGGCGGAGGAGAAAAAAGGAAAGCTTCAGTGACGGAACAACAAACCAAGCGGGCATCCCCGACACACAAGACTTCGTCTCGGAAAGGAGCGGACAAAACTCCTGCATGAGACACCGAAGATACAGGTTTTCCTTTCCCCATGAATGAAGTGATAGAACTCTTGGAAGTGTGGATCCAAGACGATGCCGTCAAGCTGCCTCCTATCAGGCGTCCCCCAACTGAGAAAGACATGGCAGATCCCAAATACTATTGCTACCACAGATTCGTACATCATCCAACCAAAGATTGTAACAAGTTGAAACAAATATTCAGGGAAAATATAGAGACAGGGGAACTCCAGCTTGGAAACGAAGGTGTTCGTAGAGACCCTCTCCCTATCAGGAACTGCATGATTTCTGGGGATTCCGTTCGCAAGACTGTACAATCTATGATGGAGCACTTGTGTGAAATCTTGTACTTCTCCAAAGGGCAGCGTCAAGACATATTTACGGCCCTCAACCACGTTGTGTCAGGCAGGCGTTTGTATCCAGAAGCAGTCCAGGAACCCCAGTCTTTCCTGAAGGACGTGAGCAAGGGAGACTGGGACTCCTAACTGTCACTCGTTTGAGAGACATTGAGTTCGATAGCGCGTTGATTGATACGGCTTCCGAATTTAACATCATTACTGTCAAGACCTTGAGAGCGGCCAAGATTTCAAAGCAGAAGCTACTCGTCACCCAACCGTGGTTAAAGATTCGAAGGAGAACTCGAGAGATGCATATGGATATATCGATATTGAAGTCAAATTGGGTGATGCCTCGACACAAACAAAGTTCTACATAGTCAAAGATCATCCCAACTACGACATGATCCTAGGACGCTCTTGGATGCATGACAACAAAGCAATACTAGAAGTCTGTCCTCTACCAGTTCGATACCGAAAGAATCTCCAACACGCCTTCTGGACCTGATGGCTGTCTGGTGCCGCACCAGTAACTTGCCAATGTGACACAACTTCCCGGAGAGAGCCTGCCAGCATACATTGTGTAGGATCAGAATATCGCGACATCAATACTTCGCGAGATTAATAAATACAACATCACGAAGGAGTCGCGGGGAAGTAAAATAAATGACGCAATGGATGACGACAGCCAGAACACGAGGAAGATGTGAAAATCTGGCGAAGGTTAAGAGTGTCGCGAGGACGAACACTTATACACTTGCGACACTTTGCAAGTTATTCCGAAAATAAAGGACAACTTAGTTTGTCATCCATTTATATACTACCCTATATAAAGGGTTGAGTCAGTCTGTTATGGGGGAGAGTTCTTTTTGAATTGTTAAGCAAGTCATTAGGAGAGAGAAAGTTAAGAGTGATTGTAATTTCTTTAGCTCTGTTCTATCTTTATTTGTAAACATTTCAAGAAAATAATCAATAAAATCTATTGTTATTCATCTTCAAATGGATTAGTTGAGTGAATTCTAGTGAGGGGTGTAGTGTGGGATTTCCCGCAACTACATATGCGCTAGAAACAGGGACTGAGTAGAAGATCAACCTTGTGAATTGAAAGAATCAGGAGTAACGAGAAAGAAATTTTGAATAATTTTCAACAATTTACTAAAATTGAGAAATGGATAGAAGAAGGAATGCGTCAGAACAACCAACAATTGTGAGGAGAAGCGGGAGATTAGCTGGAGAAAGGAGAAATGAAGTAGGTGAACCATCAAGAATAAATGCAAGAGATAGAGAAGAAGGTCAAATTCAACCACCAATTCAACCAACACCGAATAGAGTAATAGATTATGATAGGGTGAGCGTGCATACATGGAGATCAGATTCTGTGGAAGAAAGAGAAGAAGTGCAACAATTGGTAAATAATGGACAAGAGGAGAGAAATCGAGAAGAAATGGGAGAAACAGCTCATAGAAATGAAGAAATCGTAGCATTAGAAACGTTGAGACAAACAATACATGAAGAAAGACGATTAGAAGCGGAAGAACGCGCAGATTTAACAAGGCAAAACCATGAGTTAAGAATGGAAAATATGAGGTTGCAGAATAGGAGGTCGAGAAGTAATACCAGATCAAGACCAGGATCGGTTAGAGATGATAGGAGGAGAATGTTACCTGTAGAAAATGTTAATGAAGAAAATTTAGAAAGAGAGCTAAATCTCGGTGAAGGATACTGCGAAAGAAGGGAAGTGGTGTGTATTCCACGTCCAGAGATTTTACAGAATGACCAAAATAATGGAAATCAATGAAATAGGCAGCAGAATAATCCAATTGATGAAGAAAATCAGGAAGAAGGAAGAAGAATACTGCATGGGAGAGAAACACAGAGGAAACAAAAGGAGATTGAAGATGACATCGAAAAGCATTATATTGAACAAGCGCGTCTAGCTTGCGAAAGGGAAATATTGAGAGTAGAAATGGAAGAACGAGAATTGGAGGAAGCAATTCGGCAGAATAATCATGACAATCGAGAAAGAAGGCGCGAGCAAAATCGCAACAATGGAAATATCAATGAAGAGTATGAAAGAATACAAAGGAGAACTGATAGACAACCAAGAAGAGAAAATGATAGATACAATGGTGTGCGAATCCATGAACGAGATGGAGGAGAAAGTCGCGAGAGAGAAAGAAGAGAAGAAAATCTTTGAACAAGAAAATCAAGATAGACATGAACGCAGAAGGAGAGAGGCGAGCTAAAAAGACCAATAGATTCGAATCTGATGTAAATGAACAAATCTTAAAAGAGTTGGCAGAAATGAGAGGAATGTTGAACAATAGAAGAGGAGGAGGAAGAAGACAATTAGATGAGGCAATTGAAGAAGCTGCGAAAAATCCCTTTACACTAGAGGTGCAGTTAGGAGGAATACCCCCAAAGTGCAATTTACCCGCATTAACCAGCATTTTTGATGGAACAACTTACGCAATACAACACATCAAAGCGTATGTAAGATGTATGTTACAGTGGGAAAATCATGACGCTATATTGTGCAAATATTTCGCATCAAGTTTAACAGGAGAAGCACTAAAATGGTTTGAGGGTTTACCAAGAAACACCATCACGTCATTCAACCATTTACAAGCTATATTTTTAGGGGCATACATAAGTAACAACTCCTCGCGACCATGAATTGAAGATGTATTTGGACTGAAACAAAGAGTTGGCGAAAGTTTAAGACACTTAACTGTGAGATGGAAGACGATGTGTAGCGAGATGGCTGGAAGAGTGGATGAAAGATATCTCATTTTATCATTTATAAACGCTATGTTCGCAACTAATTTGCTATATATTCAAATTTTTAGAGTCAAGAATACAATCACGATGACGGAGCTGCGAGAACTTCAAGAGGAGTATATTGCTTTAGAGGAAAGGCAAAATGAGATGGAATCATATCCAATTGCGAATACAAGTTCAAATCTTTGCGAATGCAAGTTTATTACCCAAAGCTGATAAACACGGTGGCGAGTACTTCGCAAGGTCAACAAGAAAGGATAACAGATGATGGACAGCCAAAGATAGTAGCCATGGGAAGCCGTGATCAAGAAGAATATGAGAGAGAAAGAAACTACTACAACCGTGGTGGCAATAACAAAATTCAAAGACTTGATCATCCGCAAGAAACTTATGGAAGTCAAAGGCGAGAATTATCATGGAGGGCAGCGACGTCACGAGTAGTATGGGAAGAAATAAAAATGCCAGCATTAAATGCTAGTGTTGAAAAAATATGGGAAGCTATACTCTTGATGGAAAACATACTGCGCCATGGAACATGGGGAATGAGCCACCACCAAGTGATAGAAGTCACGAGTTCTGTTCTTACCACCGTTTTCATGGACACTTAACAAATGACTCAGAAATATAAAAAGAATCATTCTCGAGAATGATTGACCATGGAAAGCTAAGTCATTTTCTAAAAAGTGAAGAGAAGGTTCAGCCATTACCACCACCACCAGAAATGCCTGAGAACAAATTGCAAAGGGGAAAGAAACATTCGTAATAGAAGTTGGATCGAAAGCTAAAAATTTGTTTTGCAACTCCATTGTACACTCTTACCGAACAATTGAAGATTTTCATGATAATGTTCTCAGTAGGGTTTTTGCGAGGGATGCTAATAATAAAGAAGTGATGAACATTGCGAAGACGTCGCAATTAAAAGAATGGCAAATGCAGATTATTTCTTTCAACGCAGAAGAGATTCCTGAAGGCAAAGAGACGCATGACAACCAATTGGTTGTAAAATTGGAAATTAATCCAAAACCTGTAGATGGCGAAGACGACGAAGCATGGAATTGCTGGGCGATCAATAGAATCTTGATTGATACGGGGAGCTCAGTAAATATTCTTTTCTACCATACTTACAAGACTATGGGGGGAAGGATGAAGAATTGATACCTTCGACATATAAGATATATGGTTTCAATGGAACAGCGAATAAGCCTAAAGGAGAAGTTCATATGAGAATACCTTTGCAAGGGTTATCAACGGGGATTTTGTTCTGTGTAGTTGATGTGGAGTCCCCTTATAATGCATTGATCGGAAGGCCATGGTTGCACGAAATTCTAGGCGTAGCGTCAACTTATCATCAATGCATAAAATTTCCTCATCCTAGCGGTGTTGGAATTATAAAGGGAGATTGGACGGAAGGACAAAAATGCTATGAGATCGACGTGGAGAGTTGCGAAGAGAGAGCTGCGAAAAGAAAGGGTTGGAAGCAACATGCAAAAGATGAACAAAGAAGAGAAAGATTGATGGTGGATGCCATTGATGTAAGAGGAGAAGATACATTGCGAAACAGGTGCATGAAAACGGTTGAAAATTATGATGGAAAGGAATCATTAAGAGATTTGAATGGTGAAGAAGCAGAGAGCGGCCAGGAGCAAAAAGTGTAAGAAGTGAGTAATCATCAAAAGGCAGTAACAAAAGCTTGTTAAGGGTAAGAGGAAGAAAAAATAATTGAAGAAGAAATATGCGAGGATCTCGCCATCAAGAATGTATGACAATTTGATTGAAGAATTGAAAAACAAAAATGATTAAACAATGTAAGATTGCGCGATAGCTTCGCAAACAAAATGAATGATTGAATGAATTAACAAAAATGAAAGAGTGAGTGAATGGGACGAACCTTTATGGCGTACACCTAGTTCGCGAATGATATTTCGCAAGAGGCAAATGTAAGACCTAAAGTGCGTCATATAAGGGGTATCTCTTGACATGGCTCGGTGAAAAGGTTACACCGCTCTGGAACCTGAGTCATGGAGATTTGGGGCCCATGAAAGCCTATCCGGGAGAGATACCTTGGATTTCCAACTATATATATATGGTTATACCCTGGTTGGACGCCCGAGGGTCTCTTCCAAGGAGTCAGTGTATGCTCAACGCGCCGGGGTACACGGTTGAGCCAAGAGTGCACAGGGCATTTGAAGTGTCTCGGCCATTCTTGGCAAGTCTTGGTATATCTTTGCACTCGGCCCGAAGAAAACTCCACTTAGGGTGCAGTCTCGTAACCATAAGCCATATAGGTATAAGGGATAAGAGGCTGCGAAAACAAGCTGGTTGTTGTTAAGACCGGATGGGAGGAGCTAGTCTTGTATGGCCGATGTACGCCTCCTTGAAGGGTCAACCGGGGAGAAGATAAGGGCGGCACCCTCCATTAGGGAGGCTGATAAGTGTCAAAAGACGCAAATGTCATGAGGCTTTATTTTCGCAAGGAAATTTAGGCTTGTCATATTTGTGCGATGATCTGTAGAGGCAATATGCGACGCAAGGATAAGGCGAGATCAATGGGTTTTTGCATGAAAATGCAAAAAGACGTCCTGCGATTTCGTCGCGAAGACGGCAATGTCATGGGATTTTACATTCGCAAGAGTATTTAAGCCTGTCATATTGTCGCAAATAAAATATCCTGCGAGAGGCAAAAATAGTTAACAAATGATAAGACAAGGTCAATGGGTCATTACATGAAAATGTAAAGACGTCCTGCGATTTTGTCGCAACGAGGGGTGGCGAAATAAGACCTTTAATTAGGAAGGCAAAATAAGACCACACAAGAATGATAAGGCAAGATCAATAGATTTCTTCATTTGTGAAGACATCCTGCGATCTTGTCGCAATGATGAACTTCAACATAACTAAAGATATAGACATATATAAAATTGAGGAAGCAAATAAGCTTGCGAAAACGATTATATTCCATCATAAAATTACAAATAATAAAGGCCAAAGTCAGAGATTTCATTACTCAGAGATAATTGATCAAATCTCTCATTTGAAAATGAATAACAGAGGCAAGTATGGGAATGAATAGGATAAAATCTTGTTATTCATTTCCACATGATGGATTTATGTATTCATAATCTTTGGTCAGTTGAATTATAAAGGAGAATTGCTTGATTAATATGCGTAAGTAAAGAAAACAAGGATTGAATTCATATTTAGCAATCCAAGAAGATTAAAAGAGTATATATACATATATTACAAGAAGCGAAAGAAGAAAAAGAAGTTATTTCTTTGAGGATTCTTCTTCTTGGTCAGATTCTTCAATTCCATCATTCTTTTCGCCAGATTCTTCTTCTTCGCTAGCTTCACTATCAGAGACATCCGAGAAAGGCATATCTTGGGGAATATCATCGCGAAGACAAGGATATGAACTAAGAGGAATGCGGTGATCATTGCAAACCGTTTCAATAGTTTGATTGCGAAAACGAACAACATTATTGTTGAAATTCGCCATTGTAGCTTGCGAGTTGTTTCTTCAACTTAGAATACTTGTTATTGCGAAGAGAAAGGTCTTCTGCGAGTTCCCCTTTTTAGACTCAAGTTCTTCAATCCTTGTTTGAAATCTCTTCTCGGATTACGCAAAACATATGACAATGAATTAACAACACAATAACAATACTACAGAGATAAGGAGCAGTAAAGTATAATAAACAACCTTCTATGTCAGATATCATGTCTTTAACCAAGGCAGTATGCTCGGCATGAAGGCTAACATCAACACCTAAGTTATTCCTGGCATTATCTAGAACCTTCGCAGCCCAAGCGAATTCATCATCATTATTTATAACAAGAAGCGAACGAATTTGATCTTCTCGCTCATTAAGTATGGCATTCTGACGAAGAGATTCGTCTCGTTCAATTTGTACTTCGAGAAGAGATTTTTGAAATTTTGCTAATGCCTGTGCACCTTTATTAGCAATACGGTCTTTGTCATTTATGAGACCACTAATTTTCTTCCTTAAAGTTTTGGTTTTCTTATGGGAATCAAGATACATTTGTTTAAATCGGTTGGCTAAACCTAAACTAGATCTATGCTCAATCTCTAAGAGACGATATTTGGCTTGAAGTTCATTTAACGGAAGGGAATCAATTTTGTTTGCTGAACTGCTTAAAGATTCGTTGAGATGAGTGAGAAGAAAATCATTGTCCATAGGCTCGGGAAATGAATGGAGAAGAATGGCTTCTTCAGAGAGATTATATATGTCTGCGAAAATAATAAATCGAGGCAAAGAAAAGCGAGATGATAAAATAAAGACGACTTGAAGAGTAAAAGTTTTATACCATAAAGTTGTTGATTTGCACTTTGAAGAGTAGACATTTTAGTCTTCGAGAAGCGAGACTCAACTTCCAAGCTGTTGAATTCTTTCATCTTTCTTGCGAGACATCGCAACTTCAGTTTCTAGTTCTTGGATCTTCTTTTTGAGTTGGAGATTTTTCTTTTCAAGGTTGTCGCGTCTTTTCTCGAGATCTGAGGCAACAACAAAGGAAGCTCTCCCAGACTATAAAGGAAAATAAAGAAATTGTTAAGATAAAGCTTATAATCGAAATTACAGAGAAGCAAAGGAATATGAACATACCAAAGCGGTGAGAGCATTTAAGTATTTGGAAGTCAATGTTCGGGAAACTCCGCGAAAAGATTCATTATCCTCTAACAGCGGGGCATCGCAAATTTTAGCGAGAGCTTCGCAAATTTGCGAGATAAATGATCATCTCCCAATCCTTGCATGGAATCGGAGAAAACACTAGACAATTGCGCCATAGCGAGAAGTAATCAGTGATTCTCTTTCGCGGAGGAAGTACCGACCTCATTTTCATCCTCATCGAGCTCTCTTTGGTTTGAGAACTACAATGAGAAGAGGGATGGGTTTTCCGTTTTTAGAAAGTGGAGCGGAAGACTTGTCCTTGCGAAGAGTGATTTTATTCTTGCCCTTAACCTTCGCGGCTTCGGGGATGTCTGTTTCTTCAATAACCTTCGCACACGAATGAAGATAAGAAACAGAGGCAACAATATTGTTAAAGAATAACAAAAGAAAATATTTCTTACTTCATTCGTGATCGATCGAAGTATCGCCGGGGTACTCGCCTTTGGGTTTCTTTCATAACTCTTCCTCAGTTTGTCAACCTGTAAACTTTGCAAATTCAGTAAATGCTTGTCATCGGGAATATCGCAAAAGCAAAACTTGAAATAGGAAATATACCTCTTTTGCCTTCTCGGGCCACTTAAATTCCCAAGGATGATAGCCTGCGAGATCCACAGGGAGTACGTGTGAACCTGCGATATAGGGTCCATTCAAAAATAAAGGAACAACCCACCATTTCTCATCTTTGGAATGACGAGGAGTACTATTGTTACCCGAGTGCCAATCAATATCTTGCATAAGTAGCTTGTCATCGGGAATATTATCTTTTCTTTTCAACCGAGCACCCCAACGAGATTTATCATTTCTCATATTTATTACTTTATAATTTTCAAAAAAGTTTTCCACGGTATACTTCTCGGCGACTATTTCTAAGTTTGCGAATCTAGGATCCTTGACATCATCAGAATATAAAGATCCTTTACCAGCGCCACGGTTGGCAAATTCAAGCATCAGACGGATGCAGTCGCCGCTCAATTGATAAATAGCTCGCGAGAATTTCTCATGAGCAAGAATTTCATAGAATAATGGTATCTCGGGATTGTATAGGGGAATGGGAAGGCCTGCGAGGAGTTGACCTAGCGAGACTATGATTTTCTGATCATCACACTGATGATCAGAAAACAGTTTTGCAGAGAGAATAGACGAAGATTCTTGATCAGGAATGGTTGATAAAGTGAAACCCTTCTCCTGCAAATTCTTTTGAGTTTCTTCAAAAAGGGGTTTATATGTACGACCAAGTGAAGCCATTAATATAGTATGGGAATGAATGGAGAATTGAAGATTGAGAGAATTGAAGGGGAGGATTACAGTAGCAGAAGCGCAAATTGCGGAGGAAGAAAGTTGAAGGAAAGTTGCAGAAGGAAAATAAAAGAGAAAAAGAGAAGGGTAAGAAAACTATATATAGAGAAGAGAATCCTCGAGAAAACAAATGCATTTAATGCGAGATGGGACGTGAATGGTCAAGAATAAGCGGTTGAAAGAGACGTGTCAAGAAAAGAGTGGAAGAAGAAACACCTGTAATAAATTCCGTACATGAATAAAACGGATAAAAGTGAACAATCGTGAGATAAAGATGAGCAATTGCGGCATTTTAAAATATTGGTTCTCATGACATTTTCTCCTTCGCAGAAAAGACATGAGAAGAGGCAAGATGTAGGATCAGAATATCGCGACATCAATACTTCGCGAGATTAATAAATACAACATCACGAAGGAGTCGCGGGGAAGTAAAATAAATGACGCAATGGATGACGACAGCCAGAACACGAGGAAGATGTGAAAATCTGGCGAAGGTTAAGAGTGTCGCGAGGACGAACACTTATACACTTGCGACACTTTGCAAGTTATTCCCGAAAATAAAGGACAACTTAGCTGTCATCCATTTTATATACTACCCTATATAAAGGGTTGAGTCGATCTGTTTGTGGGGGAGAGTTCTTTTTGAATTGTTAAGCAAGTCATTAGGAGAGAGAAAGTTAAGAGTGATTGTAATTTCTTTAGCTCTGTTCTATCTTTCTTTGTAAACATTTCAAGAAAATAATCAATAAAATCTATTGTTATTCATCTTCAAATGGATTAGTTGAGTGAATTCTAGTGAGGGGTGTAGTGTGGGATTTCCCGCAACTACACATTGAAAGGTTCCGATCTCAAGTAAGTCTCATCACGCAACCCTCTTCACAACTTACCGCCCTCCATTCTGACAAGTCCTGGGGACTGGCTCCAACCAACAAACCAACCTTGGCTAAGAGATGCGAATGGGAGGCTGGCCCCTTCAAACCGTTCATCAGGAGTCTAAAAGCTGTCTCGATCAAAGACGACGAAACCAAGACCCCGATGTCTACACGCCCAAACCCGTTTGGAATTGGGGACCTAGTAACGAAGACAACCGCATTCAAGGTCGGAAGTATTATGGTGAGAATAGCTACCTCACCCGATTCAGCCACCGAAAAGGAGGATGAACCATACCTGGTAGCAGATGTCATCCTAGGCGGCTACTGCAAACTCATCAACGCTGACAAGTTAGAAGGCGTAACAATTCACTCGCGATGGCTCAAACCCTACCGTACTTAAGACGCTGTGCTATCATTTTCCAGCATCCTACACGCTTTAAGACGCTGTGCTACTTCCTCCGGCGTATTTCCCTTTACAATTTCACATCATATTTGTAATCCCTCTAGAGAATGATTACAATACTTGCATTCATAATTAGGGTTTCAATTTTCGATTTTCAAATTAATTGAAGTGTTATTTCAACCTGAGAACCTCTTTACCCCTAAAGACACAAAACCCATCCTAAATCAACCCACTAGAGCAGGTCAGGAAAGAAACCCTAGACAAAAAACATCCTGAAAAGAGTTGAGGGAAAAGACATGCGCGGGAAGGGAAGAAGCTTTGATCCACTCACCCCAGTAAGGCCAGGAAAATCTTGCATCAGGAACACAGGTCCGTAGGCATTCCATTATGGCATTATTTCTTTTATCACAAAGAATTACGTGTGAAGGCGCACCCTTGCACCCGAGAAGGTTCAGTTGCAGTCTTGACAAAGGGTTATAAAAAAAATAACCTTTATTCAAACAATCAAATAGAAGAAAACCTTAAACTCGGCTGCCACTGAGCACAAGGAAGATGTTCAAATATACGGAATATACTTGGAAAGTGGAAAAAGAAGAAAAGAGGTTTTAGTCGCCAAGAGGGTCGACATCGCCTGCACCACCGTTAGGTTCTGCTTCAGCGCCATCACCTGTTGATGCTCCTCCCTTCGGATCTACCTCAACTTCTGCATCATACATCTCGCCAGCAACGCGCTCCATCCCAATATCATCAGCGGGAGCATCAAAGGGCACAACAACATTAGGAGTCGTGCCGATTGCTTTCAAATATTCAGGTTCGTCTGTGTCGGAGTCAAGAATTATCACGCCGTCTTGGATTGGGTAATCGCACTTATCTTCATTCAGAGGTCGTTTATGCTCAACCCTCCGCCTCTTCAACCGCGCTGCATATCTCTCTGCCCTTGCACTTACTAGTGCTTGCAACGTCTCCTCGTGCCTCCACCACTCCTCCATGTCAATCGCAGCTGAAAGAGCACAGATGCGTTCCCTGGCAATACGCAGGTGCAGAATAGACATCCCATGTATAGCACGGCCGACTTCACGAAGTGGAAGATTGATCTTAGCCATTACTTCTTCATGCGCATGGGTTTCAGGCTTGTCAACTTCGAAGCTTCTTTACGGGAGAAGCGGCAGAATGATCGTCCACCGCTTCCATGATAAAGCGCAAAGGAGAAGAGATTATGAGCACACACAAAAAAATCAACCAATCGATCAGTCAATCAGGAGATCAGATAAGTGCGGAGCAGTACCTGAGATATAGAATAAACGACTGCGTGAGATGATTCTTTATAATCTCGCAAGTCGACGGAATCCCAGGAGAAAAGAAGTCTTTACTTACCACCTATAAAGGCTACCAATTCGGGATAGCAATCAACGATGCTTATTAGATACATCTGAGGAAAGTTGTGTGTGATGAAAGGGAATATACCTGACCCAAGGAGGGACCAAGCTTGGATATACACAAGGGGAACCAAAGCGACTCACCGGGTCAAGTCATGCTTCCTTCACAACCTTGATCAGGACCAACCGGTTCCAGGGCAACGCCTGACGATTTCGGCCTATCCGGTAAATATATATTCACCTTAGCTTGGTCATTTCAATGTACAAATTTGTCACCATCTCATGCCTACCCCACAATAGTGTAACCATTATGTGCTAGGCAGGGGACTTAATGTAGATGGTGGATTTTCATTTAAGGTTAAAATTGTAAAAGCCATAAAATTATGCGCTGACATCTTGTAAAAGATAAAGCCATTAATAAGTGTTGGATACTCCTTCACTTTACTAATTCACCTAGAATGGAGCATGTGGCAACAATCCCATTCTGTGAATTAAATACACGAAATTCATCCAGGTTGGAGCATGTAGCAACAATCCCATATACCCCGTGAATTTATAGCATTATTAATTAATACGTGAGCAGCCTTGTATTTCTGTACTCATTATCAGTGCGGCATGAAGACTGAGTGTTGCTCTCAGCAGAGCAACACGAACCTCCAAGCATTATAATGAAAGAATGTACGAAATACCCGTACAGGTTGCAACTCTCGGTGTGTTATACTAGCTCGATTGAGAACTCTAGGTGTGTTATACTAGCCCGATTGAGCATCCAGACTGTCCGTATCAGTCTGGATATGATCTCGTTCATCCAACCTCACCAGTGTGATTGGATGGCCCGGATCAATTCCATAACCCCCAAGAAGGTATGGAATATTCACTGCCGAACCAACGCGGACCCCGCATGGTCGGCCTCCCCAAAATATTGGCGTAGCTTGCCAAAACGTCCAAACCAGAGCGTATGGACGGAAAACCCTAAATTAGGGTTTGCGGCATATTACATGTGTCGCAAAACAGTCTCAACCATCCATCTTCGCAGGTATAGATGGAGGGCGTAGATGTAGATTCAAAGGTCCCATAGCATGTCAACACAATCACCGTGGGCCCGCCTACATACCTGACCAATCGGTCAGGACCAACCATGGTTGGTTATCCCAATTCGTACGCCGAATAAAGCATGGTCGCACGGCCGTGAAACCCAAAATTAGGGTTTTGAGCATCACGAGCGTCCATCTTCTCCGGCACGAATGGAGGGTCCCAGTTAGATTAAGCGGTCGGTCATACCAAAGCATGACCACCGTGGGCCCGTCTATCCCCTCACCTGATCGGCCAAGGCATATCATGCACGGCTATCCCAAAACGCGCGTCCAAACTTGCGTGGTCACACTTCCCAAATTGCAACCGATCTCGACCACTCAACTTCACCGGACGATTTGAATGGCTTAGATCACGTTTTCATGGGACGATCGAGTATAGGCGTGAACACCAGCCTACCACCTACACTCCCGGACCGATCGACCAAGACCGACCAAGACTTGGTTGTCTTGGAACGCGCGCCTGAAGATGGCGTGATGTGCGGCTCTTGCGGCACTAGTTTTCTGTCACAAATTGATCTCGACCACTCAACTTCACCGGACGAATTGAGTGGCCCATATCATATTTTCGTGAGGTAATGGGGTATGGGCGCCTGCACCGTCATGCCGTCTACATGCATGTACGATCGGCCTGGCCAAAATCGTCTCCCAAGCTTGGATTCGACCAAGGTGAAGAATGATACTGCGCACCTCACCGCAAACAAGATGAGTGTCTCAAAGATCATCTCGTCCAACTTCACCGGCTTGGTTATACAACCTGGTCGGGAGTTAATTGATGAGGTGTCATGGTCTACCACACCATGAAGATCATCTCAAATTTTGGGGTATTGGTCTGGCGGTTTACGGCAACGTGCAACGTGCCATCACAAGAACGTGTTAGGAAGTCATGGACGGTTAGAGATGACAGTTTGGAGAAGTGGGAAAGGCGGTCTGTAACACCAACACACACCTCCACTACTCCATCACTCCACTTCCCACGAGAGACGTGAATAAGTCTCAAATGACTTGTATAAATAGGTTCTCCTCCCTATTTTCCAAACAACACGAGAAACAACACAAGTCGATTTAAGGGAAAAGGATAGAAGTTGGGAGACGAAACCAAATGTTGATACAAAACGTATTCAAACACCCAGAGCCTGCTTGCATGGTTACAAGTCATAAGCAAGCTAACACCTTCACAATCTCAACACCTTCTTCCCTCCCTACCTAAGATCAACCCCATATCCTTCACTTTGTGACCGAAAACAAGTCCGGAACGGCCATTTCTTGGTTTAGGCGGACCAGTGCATTTGTTTAGGGTTTAGATTCATTCCTCATCCACACACCCCAAATTACCAAATCCGGCAGGAATAGTTTTCACCCATAAGCAGAATCTTATATCAGAAGAGAAGATTTTAAAGCATAAACAAACTAGGTGCAATCAAATTTCAACAACCGTTAGTCAATCAAATCAATCGAAAACTAATAATAAACTGCAATTAAGTTTCACCGTAGATCTTCCCAATCCCAAAGAAGTCTTTAAAAAAGAGAGGTCTAAGAGACCTAATTAGGTACGAATAGATGGCTCCATAACAACAACAACAAGGTATGCGAGGATTAGTTTACTCGAAATGTAAACTTCAATATTTATAGACCAAGGAAGTTTGGACACCATGGAATTTCCATAACAAGAAAATATTCTCAAGATATGCAATATATTTCCAAACTTCCATAATTCCAGGAAATGCTTTGTCCAAATATTCCGAAATCTCTAGAAAATCTCCAATTAGTAAATGCACATTACCAATATTTATTTTCTAAAGATATGCATTTTAATTCCGGAAATTAAAAGCATATAAAACTAAAAAGCTTAATTAAAAGATTCTCAATTTATTTCGATCCGGGATTCTCCTTTAGCTATTAAGGAATATCTTTGAACAATAAAAGATAAGAGTTACTACACATGTTCAAAGTATGTCGACACCTTAACTTTGTAAATCCTTTTTCATATTTACAATCTTGGAACCGATTTGCCACACTTCCAAACAAGTTTAGAATTGGTTCATCTAACTTCCAAGAACTATGTGATTGATTATCCTATCAAATCACCATTAATGGGTTTCACGGTTCCACCAAAACAATCATGTACTAGGATCGGTCACACTAGCTTTCCAAAAATTGGTTGACTAGGTATAGGACTTCATCTTCAAATGATATTTATGGTATTTAACTTGTATTGGTTGCACAAGTAATAGGATCGGTTACCAATAACTAATACTTGATGCACCTCTTACAAGGATCTATTCCACACACTTGTGATTGGTTGCACCTCTTACTAGGAAACAAGTTTATCGAATTGATTACTTCACTAATTTACCAATACAAATGTGAATAAAAATTGTTTCGGTTATACTAATCCAAAGATTTGCAATGAATACCAATACCAATAAGCCTAGCGAATTCACAAAACAAGTTTATGAATTGTACTTCCTTTAAACAAATGTAAAAAATTGTTTCCTAGGACGAAATCTTCACCCATACCCATACATAATCACAATAGCATTCATACAATTATGTCGATGTCTTATATACGAAGTTCAAAAGATAGACGTTATACTTCGTATTGTAATTCCTTAATACTATGTCTAACTAGAGTATAATCATTCACAGCTTCGCAGTTATGTTTTCAATATGCACGACTTTGTAGGATCAGAATATCGCAACATCAATACTTCGCGGGATCAATAAACAATAGCGTTGCGAGGGCGTCGCAAAAGAGTAATATAAATGACGCAATGAATGACGACAGCTAAAACACGAGAAAGGTGTGAAGACCTAGCGAAATTTAGGTGAGTTGCGAGAATGAATACTTGTACACTTGCGATATTTCACAAGTCATTCCCGAAAATAAAGGACAACTTAGTTGTCATCCATTGTATATTACCCTATATAAAGAGTCGAGTGAACCAGTTGTAGAGAGAGATCTTTTTCGGAGTGTTAGACAAGTCATTAGGAGAGAGAAAGTGTGTGGTGATTGTAATTTCTTTAGCTCTTTCTTATCTTATCTTGAAAATATTCAAAGAATTAATCAATAAAATCATTGTTATTCATCTTAAAATGTCTTAGTTGTGTGGATTATTGTGAGGGGTGTAGTGTAGGATTTCCTGCAACTACAGACTTGAAGATACGTTAGGAATGAAACAGTTCAAGTCAAATATTACTAACCTCAAGAGGAAGGATGATGTCGTCATTGTAGCTCTTTACTTCTTCCCATTCTTCAAGTCTTCACGTAATACTTGTAAGTCTCATATCCTAATAACTTTCTAGTAAACCTATACGAAGTTGACTCTATTAAATAATCAAGCGACTCTTTATATGAGTTTTGGTTCACTAAAATATGACAACCAAACTTGACATACCAACTCTTGGTGGGTTCAGCCGAGCTATGCTCTAACAGTTTATATAATTGAAATATCACAAGTTGTGCATAGTTCAATCAATTAGATAATCCAACCTTTGGTTGTTGATATAAATTGATTGACACTTGAACATTGGTCTTTGGTAACGTTCAAGTTGTTTCACATAATAATCAGGCTCTCGGATTTCTATCTGTTTGATTTGCTGATTACGTTGAGAAATAGATATACAACTCTTGGATATATTTCTTGATTGAGATCGATTTATTAGTTGGTGCTCTCAGAAGTATATTGGAGTTTGTCTATATAGATTGCTAAACGAAATATTAGGTGAGGTTGTTAGACCCCTGTTTTTCAGGAGTGAATTATTATCTATAGGTTTTACCTATTTTGCTAAATTAGTATGTATTGACTAAGAGGGAGAACAAATCACCATATTATTGGTCCAAAATTGCGGTGCAATTGAATTTTTAGGAAGGTAACAATACTACGTTTTTGTATAACGACTAATGAGTAAAGTGTATTTACCACATTATATAAACAACTCTTATTAATGATTATCATAAGTTGTTATCGCTAAGGATCTTCAACAAAAAAATTCTGAACGAACACATGCAGAACATTAGAAGAACTTGACGTACGAAGAATTCAAGACGAGTGTTGAAGAACCAAGGAAATCAAGCATAGGGGATTGAGCTGAAAAGTTTATTTATTGTATCCATATGTATTTAATAGTATTTTCACTAAAATTGACAAAGGGGGAGATTGTTAGAGCATTGCTTGGTTGAACCCACAGGTTTTGCTCTCTCAAGCTTTTTGTCAATGTTAGGTGATCAAAACTATATCTTGATTTCTAGTCTACTAAGTCAAGTTTCGAATAGGTTAGAATTGTAGTTGAGTATCAGAGATCACCATCGAAGACTGAAGATCGGCGAAGACATTTTGGAGAACTTCTGTATTAGGTATGTGAAGACTGAACCGTTATATTTTACTCATTATACCATCATTCTATCTATTGAGAATATGTCGTATGACTTATATGTAGATAAACAAAGAAGATGTTTCGAGTCAAGCTTGTCTTGTGAAAAATCTCGAAATATGTTTCAGCGATTGGACATTTAAAGGTCCTTGTAGGATCAGAATATCGCAACACCAAGACCCTTGCGAAATCCATAAACGACACACTGCGAAGATATCGCAGATGGGTAATATAAATGACGCAACGGATGACGACAGCCTGAACACGAGAAAGATGTGAAGACCTAGCGAGATTTAGGAGTGTTGCAAGATTTAACATTTGAATACTTGCGAGAGTGTCGCAATTCAGATCCGAAAATAAAGGACAGCTTAGCTGTCATCCACTATGTAATGTCCTATATAAAGAGCCGAACAGGCTTAAGAAAGGGGGGGAGATCTTTTTAGACGAGAGAGAAAGTTTGGAAGAGAGAGAAAGTTTAGAGTAGCAATTATATTCTTGATTTCACTTCCTTCTTGTAAAATTTCTAACTCAATTAATAAAGAGATTGATTGTTGATCTTAAATATGTGTTAAATATTATGAATTCTTGTGAGGTGTGTATTGTAGGATTTCCTGCAATTACATATGGCGCTAGAAACAGGGACTGAAGATTAAAGATTACAGATTGTTATTAAGATTGTTCAAATCAAGAAGATGATGAAACAAATTGATAAATCAGTTAAAGTAGAGGAAGTTAAAATCAAGGAATGTAATAGAAAGTTGGAATGTAGCTTGATTACAAAAACAATGATTAATGAATTTCATGAAAATATTAGAGGGAGAATACATAAACGAGATTTTGAAGGAAAGAAAATCATGACAGTGGAGAAGGCATCACCCTTGAAAGATTGGGAAAAACAGAAGATTACATTCACAGCAGCAGAGATACCAAAAGAAAATTTAAACCACATATCTCCTTTGGTAATCACGGTAACCAGACGGAAAGAAAAGGAAAAATCAGCAAAAACTATGGAAGAATGGGCGGTAAATAGAACTCTAATTGATACGGGGAGCTCGGCGAATATAATATTTTACCATGCATACAGAGGAATGGGATACGAAGATGAAGAGATGTCTCCTTCAACTTATCATATTCATGGCTTTGACAAATCTACAACAAAACCAAAAGGAGAAATAGAGGTGCGAATTTTGCTGGGAGAAATTGAAACACAAGTGGCACTATGCATAGTGGATATGGAATCACCGTACAACATGCTGTTGGGAAGGCCATGGATACATGCAATTAAAGCCGTAGCATCAACATTGCATCAATGCATCAAATTTCCTATGCCAAGTGGGATTGCTGAAATTAGAGGGGAAGCTGATAAAGCGAGATTATGTTATCAAATTGAAGTGAAACAATATGAAGGACGTTCAAAGAAGCGAAAAAATCACAGAAAATTGCGAAGGAAGCAAAGAAAGAAGAGGAATTTAGAGCTTATATGATAAGAGCAGAGGAAGGAAAAGGGATACCCAGCAAAATTTCGGGAGAAGGGACTGAGCCTGCGAAGGAGATAAAAGAACCTACACTAATGGGAGAACCTAAGGCCAGTTACACTGCGGCGGAACCAACAAAGGAAGTGAATGTTGGAACCTAAGAAGAACCCAAAATACTAAAAATTGGGACTAAGATGGAGGCAGATGAAGAAGAAAGAACTATTGGTTTGTTGCGAGAATTTAAAGATATTTTCGCGTGGAACATGGATGAGGTGCCTGGAATAGACCCGTCTGTGGCATGTCATAGGTTGGAAATTGACAAAAATGTAAGGCCATTCAAACAAAGAATCAGAAAAATCGCAACAACATATCATCCTCAAATAGAAGAAGAATTGCAGAAGATGCTTGATGCAGGAATCATAAGACAACCAAAATATCCGGAGTGGATAGCAAATATGGTCGTAGTTCCAAAAAAAGAAAAAGGGGATAAGAATTTGTATAGATTTTACTGATCTAAATAAAGCCTGTCCGAAGGATAGTTTTCCATTGCCAGATATTCCAAAAATGGTCGAATCAAAGGCGGAAATGATAGAATATCTTCTCTAGACGGATATAAAGGATACAATCAAATCCCTCTCATTGAAGAAGATCGGGGAGCATACCGGTTTTTTTCGCTCCAAGAGGGTTATATTGTTATACAAAAATGCCATTTGGTTTGCGAAATGCCGGAGCAACATACCAAAGGATGGTAGAAAAGGTGTTTGCGAAATGGATACACAAAACATTGGAAGTGTATGTGGATGATATGTTAATAAAAAGTAAAGAAGCAGAAAATCATGTCCAAGATCTGAGGGAAATTTTTGAACAAATGAGACATTTTAACATCAAAGTAAATCCAGAAAAGTGTATCTTTGGGGTTGCATCTGGAAAATTTTTAGGTTACATCGTATCAAAAGAAGGAATACAAGTTGATCCATAGAAAGTGCAAGCAGTTCGCGACATGCCAACACCAGCGACGGTAAAAGATGTACAGAAGTTAAATGGACTCTTAGCTTCGCTGGGAAGGTTCATTTCGCGATCATCAGACAAATGTAAACATTTTTTCAATGTACTCAAAAAGGGGGCGAAGTTTAGATGGACAGATGATTGCGTGAAAGCTTTTCAAGGAATAAAAGAACATCTGACGAATATATCTATTTCGCAAAAGGCAGAACCAGGAGAAGAATTATTAATCTATCTTGCGACAACTTCACATGCGTTAAGTGTTGTGTTATTGCGAATAGACGCATGAGTTGAAAAACCAATCTATTACATCAGCAAAACCTTCAATGCTACAGAGAAAAATTATTCGAAGATTGAAAAACTAATTTTGGCATTAGTTTATGCAACATTTAAACTTCAAATATATTTTCAGGCACATGAAATAAGGGTACCGACAAAAATACCAATCGAGTCAGTAATGAAAAATTCAAAAAGATCAGGCAGAGTTGAGAGATGGAATGCACAGATAGGACACTTCAAAATCAAGTATGAAATATTATCTTCACCAAAATCGCAAGTTGTCGCAGATTTCTTAGCAGAATTTCCTTTAGAAGATGATGAAGCTGTGGAAGAGATGATGGATGTACAAGAAGAACATGGAAATCCGGGAGATTTATTAACAGAGCCAAATAGATGGGAAATATTGGTAGATGGATCATCAAACGGAGAAGGTAATGGAGTTGGAATTATTTTGATTTCACCAGAGGGCAACAAAATAGCTTTTTCCTTCAGATTGGAGTTTGCATCCACCAATAATGAGACAGAATATGAGGCTGTGATACATGCCCTGAAGTTCGCAATAGAAATGAAGTTGGAAAATGTGAAAATCACCAGTGATTCGCAATTGGTCATTCGTCAAATAAAAGGAGAATACACTACAAATGAATCATCCATGAAGAAATACAAAAAACTTGTTGAAGAATTGTCAGCAAGAATCCCAAAAATTAAATGGAGACACATATCAAGAAAAGATAATAGACTCGCAGATGCTTTTGGTTTTATCTCAAGTATGATGACAGACCCAACTGCGAGATGTATAAAGATACAGACACTTTTATCACCATCAATCAATAAAGAAGAAGAAGAAGAAGAGGCAGATGTAATGATAATAGAAGATGGAGAACAAACACCTAATATCGAAGATTGGAGAGCAGAACTTCATGCATACTTGATGAGAGGAGAAATACCAAGGAATAGATTGGAGGCGCACAAACTAAAAAGTCGGGCGACAAATTATGAACTAAGGGATGGGATACTGTACCGGAGATCCTTTAATGGACCTTCACTCAGATGTTTAACGCGAAAAGAAGGAGAAGAAGTGCTAAGGATGTTACATAGTGGGGATGCTGGCAATCACAGCGGCGGAAGATCTTTGGCATACAAAGCGAAGATGCAAGGTTATTATTGGCCATATATGCATGAGGATGCGAAGCAAATATCAAGGCGTTGCGGAGATTGCCAAAGGCACGGAAAGAAAATACATGCACCTGGAGCACCATTAACGTCTTCAACAAGTGTATGGCCTTTTGGAAAATGGGGTTTAAATATTGTGGGACCATTTTTATCGGGGACTGGGCAAAGAAGATATCTGATTGTCGCTACAGACTATTTCACAAAATGGGCAGAAGTAAAGGCAGTACAACACATTCGCGACAAAGATATTTTTACATTCATATTTGAGAATATCATATGTAGATTTGGAATCCCATACAGTTGGTATCGACAATGGGAAACAGTTTGAGGGACAAAATATAGAACTGTTACTTAATGCATTTAAGATAAAATGTGGGAAGTCAACTCCTTTATACCCTCAGGCCAACGGACAGGCAGAAGCAACAAATAAAATAATCGCAGATATATTGAAGAAGAAATTAGAAGGAGCATAATAGAGCATGGTGTGAACAGGTGCATAATGCAGTATAGGCTTACAACACAACCAGGCGAGTACGGGAATGTCACCTTTTTGTTTAACATATGGAGTTGAGGTTGTGCTACCAATAGAAGTTATTATTCCAACAACAAAGAGAGAAGCTTGGGAGAAAAATCTTAGTGCGGGTAATATTTTAACCAAGCTAGATGAATTAGAAGAAAAAAGAGAAAGAGCTCTACAGCATATAGAAAATTACCAGCGAAGATTAGCCCGAGAATATAATAAACGTGTTAAAACACGCGAATTTCAACCAGGTGACTTGGTGCTGCGAGAAACACCGATATATCAGCGAGAAAGTGGGGGAAAACTTGCGAAAAAATGGGATAGACCTTATATCATTAAGGATATAGTTGGAACATGGGCATATAGATTGATGGACCCTGAGGGTAAAGATGTGGGCCATAGACTCGATAGACCATGGAACAGGTTATACTTGAAGAGATATTACCCGTAAAAGATTGTGGAGAAAAATCAGACTGCGAAATGATGTATGATTGAAGCAAAATGAATTTATATGAAAATCTTGTGAAAGAATTATTGCGAGATTATACAAAACAAAGAAAGAACATGCGAAAATTTCGCACAAATAACGACAAGAGATAATCAAAGATCAATGACATATCAGAAAGGGGCGAACCTTCTATGGCGTACACCCTAGTTCGCGAAATCAAAATTTCGCAAGAGGTAAATGTAAGACCTAAAGTACGTCATAAAAGGGGGTACCTGTTGACATGGCTCAGGGAAAAGGTTACACCGCCCCTGGAACATGAGTCATGGAGATTTGGGGTCAATAAAGCCCATCCAGGAGAGGTACCTTGGATTTTCAATCTAAGCTTATGACTTAGATTGGACGACCGAGGGTCTCTTCTAAGGAGTCAGCATTTGATCAAGGCTCCAAGGTACACGGTTGAGCCAAGAGTGCCTGGGGCATTTGAAGTGTCTCGGCCATTCTTGGCAAGTCTTGGCTTATGCTGCACTCGGCCCGAAGAAAACTCCACTTAGGGTGCAGTCTCGTAACCATAAGCCCTATAGGCAAAAGGGATAAGAGGCTGCGAAAAAAATTGGTTGTTGTTAAGACCGGATGGGAGGAGCTAGCCTTGTATGGCAGAAGTACGCCTCCTTGAAGGGGCAACCAGGGGGAAGATAAGGGCGGCACCCTCCATTAGGGAGATGATAAGTGTCTTAAGACACAAATGTCATGAGGCTTTTTACTCACGGGAGTATCAAGGCTTGTCAAATTTGTGCAACAATCCTGAAGAGGCAATAATACAAAAGAGAAGATAAGAAGAGATCAATGGGTCATTACATGCAAATGTAAAGACGTCCTGCGATTTCGTTGCAAGACGACAATGTCATGGGGCTTTATGTTCGCGAGAATTTTTAGGCCTGTCATATTGTCGCAACAAAAAATCCTACAGAGGCAACAATACTAGAGAAATGATAAGACAAGATCAATGGGTCATTACATGAAAGTGTAAAGACGTCCTGCGATTTTGTCGCAATGACAAGAGGTGGCATAATAAGACCTTTAACTAGGAAGGCAAAATAAGACCACATAATTCAACAAAAGATTTATAAAAGCTAACTATTATTTATGCAGGTCACCCATCGCAAGAAAGATAATGAGAGGCAGTATGAGAATTATTAAACAATGGACATTATATTTCTCGCAAATAAACACAATAATAAAAGAGTAAATGCATCTCAAAGATGACTGAAATGCACCATAAGCAAGAAGTTATATAGATGAAGTAGTCCAAAGAAATAAAATTACAAAATAAGTTCAAGCCTCAACATCGACTTTTTCGCTAGGAGGAGATAATGGACGTCCTTCACTAATTTTATCACTCTCACTAGCTTTCTCGATTTCACTGGCTTTTTCAGCTTCGCCAGTCCTTTCTTCATTTTGGTTTATTCCAACTTCTTCTCCATCTAGATTATTATCGATACTTTCATCATTTGGAGGAACCTCCTCTTCATTTGCGAAATCTTCGCCACTTTCATAATGATAATCGCTGTCAGGAGAACCAGGAACTTCATCATCATCTACTTCTAAAGGCTCGACAGATACAGGGGAAAGAGATTTAGATAATAAAATATCATTCACAAGAACTTCAGCCCTAAGATGAACTTGGCGAAGAAGTGCCTTCTGGTGATTCCTACTTTGGATATCTTTGGAGTAAGAGAGATAATCAAATCTTCTTTCTGCCCGATCGCGAGAACGAGCAAGAGCAGCGGCAAGTAATGCATTCTCTTTGCGAATGTTGGCATAGTTAGATTCCAAAGTAGAAAGGGAGGAGCGAAGATTTTTCTCAGATTCTGCAAAAACAAAGAATAAAGGAAATCATTCAGGCGAAAGGTTCGCAAGGAAGACATAATAAAAAGACTTAACAAAGAAAAAATGGTTGAGGCAGTCAAATTTTATGACTACCTTCCTTTTGCGAGATAAGATATTGAGTTAAATCCAAGCAACTATTCTCCAAGTGGTCCATGGCATTTTCAAACTTATCACCAACCAAGCCTTTCAGTCGAGATCGCAAATTCTTTTCATTAGAAATGAGTAAGGTGTTTTGCTTTGCAAGAGAAGTGTAGGATTCTTCTAGCTTGGAGTATTGATCTTTAAGTTGACTTGCCTTTATGCTTAGAGTTATTCTACCTTGAATAAGTTTATCTCTCTCGGCAGAGGATGATTCTGTTACTTCTTTGAGTTTATTTCTCAATAAGCAGAGGGACCGTTCTTGATCATTACATACTTTTTGGCAAATATTAAGTTCTTGCGAAGAGATCGCCACCTTATTTAAAAGGATTTGCTTCTCCTGAGATAGGGTTTCATTCTCATCTGATAAAGTTTCCAACTCCAGATTAGCTTTAGTCAAAAAGTAAGAGAGACGAGATAATTCACTACTTAATAAGTTTTGCTTCTGGACTAATTGAGCATTCTCCTTGGTAAGATTAACTATTTGATCAACATAGTACGTATGAAGATTATCTAATTGGTTATATTGATCCATCCAAGCATCTCTATCCATTCGGGCTTCTTCGGCGACGGATTCAAACTGATATATCTCCATTTTTCATTTCTGGTTTAGAGCTTAAAGGGCGAACAAGAGTTTTTTTAAAAAAAAAAAAAAAAAAAAAAAAGAGAGAGATTTTTACCTTTTAGTTCCTCATTCTTCTTGCGAAGATTATCACGATCCAGCGAAACATTCTGAAGTTTTTGATTCTCAAGATGAAGAGTGTCACATTTCAAGGTCATAACTTGGAGGTTATTTTTCAAAGCTTCAACTTCCTTTTCTAAGGACGTTTGCGAAACCATTCTGTTAGAGCCAAAATATTTACTTAAAACTTGCAAACACCAAATATGATATGATCAGTGGAAGTTTTCTTGACATCATCCAGAAGGTCTGATAAAACCTTGAAAGCAATATCCATCCCTTCCAAATTTTCTTTAGTAAAAGGGAGAGATTCGGATGAAGAAGCGATGATGGCAGAAGGTGGGAAAGTTGAATCATCTTTCGCCATAGATATGTCATCTGAAGATGAAATTTGATGAGGGTTAACGATCGGGGCAGAGGCAGTGTCCAGAGAAGAGGCATTGACAGTAGAAGAAGAGAAGGGTTTTGGATCGTGAACTTGGTGCTAGAAGTGTTTTTTCTGAAACAGAAACAGTATGGGAATTATTCAAAGATGAGCAATACCAAATAAAACAACTTCAATAGAAGAAATCAATCCTAAGAAGATCAGTTTCAGCAAAATCAACAAACCTTGATGGCTCCATAAGAACAATAGCAGAAAGATGGAGAGGATTTATGGAAAGATGAACAGTAGAAAAAAGTTGCAGACGACAAAAAGAAAATTCACAGAGAATGTAGAGATGAAGAAGACGAAGTAAAAGAAAGAAAATATTCTTATGAGGGATCTCTTCTTAAATAGACAAAAGATGGTGACCGGTTAGCATTTAATGTGCCGGTAAATAGGGGAATATTTAACACGTGTAAACGGTTATGCTTAATTTATGGAATCTTGTCGGCAGAAAATTTAGGGAAAAAAATGAACAGCTGCGGCATTTTGAAAGTACTAATTCTCATGACATTCTCTCCTTCGCAGAGAAGACATGAGAAGAGGCAAGATGTAGGATCAGAATATAGCAACACCAAGACCCTTGCGAAATCCATAAACAACACACTGCGAAGATATCGCAGATGGGTAATATAAATGACGCAACGGATGACGACAGCCTGAACACGAGAAAGATGTGAAGACCTAGCGAGATTTATGAGTGTTGCAAGATTTAACATTTGAATACTTGCGAGAGTGTCGCAAGTTAGATCCGAAAATAAAGGACAGCTTAGCTGTCATCCACTATGTAATGTCCTATATAAAGAGCCGAACAGGCTTAAGAAAGGGGGGGGGGAGATCTTTTTACACGAGAGAGAAAGTTTGGAAGAGAGAGAAAGTTTAGAGTAGCAATTATATTATTGATTTCACTTCCTTCTTGTAAAATTTCTAACTCAATTAATAAAGAGATTGATTGTTGATCTTAAATATGTGTTAAATATTATGAATTCTTGTGAGGTCTGTATTGTAGGATTTCCTGCAATTACAGTCCTTAACAATATTAGTTCTATGAATTAATTTGTGGATCAATAGAAAATTTCCCATGTAAATGATTATATCACTTGGGAATGTTTCAATCATCAAAAGAGGAGTATATGAACTTACTGAATTTATACTTAGGGTAGGTTGGCGAACTTAGTTTGCAAACCATAGATATCTGAGATTCAGAAATACAAGAAGGTTGGCGAAACAGTTCGCAAACCATAAGTCAGTTGGGAACAATTCATGAACCTGTTTGGCGAGCCTTGGTGAATTGAATATTATAGGTTGGATTAATTGGCTAGCAGTTGGCGAACCCAGTTCACGAACTGTGGTCAACTGAGTTTCGGAGTCTAGTAGGGTTGGCGAACTCGGTTCATGAACCGTTGCACCCTGACTTGTGAAAAAGCCCGAGGGTTGGCAAACCGTTGTACCAACTGTCCTAATAATGTTTAACAGATGCTCAAAATCTTATTATTTTAATACTAGTGGATTACCCGTGCCATATTGGCACGGGGGACTTTGCCAATAACACAAATTCGAAGCTTAATGTAATTTCTTGTAGAAGAGTCAAGCACAATCATGTGCAAGTATACACAACCAAAAATATACACAATCAACATCTAAAATTATTAGGTGCAAGTATTCACTGAAGATCCATAAAGTGGCAAGGTATCAGGTCAAATATATACATAAAAATTTTAGTCGTTAAATTGAAATTGGCCAAATGGTCTGAAGTCGAAATTGGTTAACCATAAATTACTCATTGTTTCTCTGTAAACCTATAACAGGATCTCTGGGGGCACCACATTTGTAGTTTCGTGTCTCGAGCTGTTCTTCGGGAGCAACACATGGATCCTCCCAGCGGTTGTACATCTGGAGAGTGCAACATAGAGCTGCCCATGGATGAATACAGGGCTCCTCAAATCTACCCCAACATATTTCACCGACTTACCCTGAGATTTATTTATGGTCATGGCATAAGCCAAACTGACTGGAAACTGTCTTCTCGTTATCCGAATGACAACATTTGATGCAGATGGTGTTAGCGATATACGTGGAATAAAAACGGTATTCCCGGCTTTGTCTCCTATTAATATTGTCGCCATTATCATAAAGTAAAATTGTGGGATATATTAATCCATTATCATAAAATAGAATCAAGTTAAGTAATATCTCAAGTCTCAACTAATCCATTGTCGCAATTATACTTTGATATCAAAAGACTTTCCACTACCTGGTCCGGGTCTGTGCTCAATATTAGTTGCATCACGTACTCTTGATATTCTCATTTCGTAAGCTCTGCGACGTTGTTCAAGGATCCTCTGTTTGTCAATTTCTGTCATTGAACTCCGTCTTTCTTTCATCGCACTACGACGCTTCTCTAATTAAAGTGCTCTCTGTTTTTGCAGCTCAACTCCGGGGCTTCGGCGAAGAGTTAAACTTGATTCTGTTTCATGCTCTCCAACTAATTTAGAAACTTGTACAGTTATTGCACATGTCAAAATTCTATATTATAAGCTTAATATTGTTAAATCCTTACTTATGGGGTGAGCATTGAACACCACACCACAGCTTAAGAGTTGTAAAACTGTTGTACTACCACTAACTAAAGCATTACCTTGATCGCTTGTTTCTGCGGTGTTGTTGCATCCAATTTTTGTTTTACCAATGCGATAAGCATTACGACGTTTTTCGAGAAGCACTTGTTTTTCTTCTTCGGTCATTGAATCTCGTTTTACTACATATGTAACACGAAGCAACTGCAAGTGAGCATCCCTTTGAACAAACCTTGGACTTCTACGTGGATGGAAACTGGAAACGTTACCTTGCAATGAATCTTCCATCTACAAAACAAACCAAAGCAAAAAGTGATCCAAAAATATTATATGGAACTCAGTGAATAGCAAAGGGAAGTCTAAGTTAAAACAATGCTGGTGGATTTCCCGAACTTTATTCATGACCTTTGTAATATCATCTCTTTGAATGTGTACCACTTACTGATCGGTTGTCAATCCGTCAAAAATAATTTCACTTTCTTACTCACTAAATTTAAATGAAGCACAAGGTAAGGAAGAGTTCGTATCCACAGAGAGGCAATTGTTGTTATGCAATTTTCAGTTTCTAAGGTAACCAAGGGGGAATGTTTGTTGTTTTAACTAAGAAATAAAAGTAATTGAAAGCAAAGTAAATAATTTGAGAAATCAATAAGGAGAAGATATTGGTCACGGGATAGTATCATTCACAAACATGTATTATCATCAATGATTAGAATTGGTATTTTAATCTCGTATTTATTAAAAGTCCTAGGATACCTTGATCGCAAGTATAACCCGTTAATTCCCTGTTTTCATCACAACCACATTAAAAGATGCATATGTGAATTCTTCCTAGAAAGCAACCTAAAGTGTAAAAGCACAATTAAGTTTAACTCCCTACAAGCATTAAGTTTTATGGAATAAGACTCATCAATGCAAACGAATGTGTAAAAGCACTAAACGTTTTAACAAAAGTTATGATTCACTTGTGACTAGTAGGATATATCACTACAAGCACTACCCACAATTATGCTACGTAGAATCAGGGATAAACAACTTTTTCGTATTGAAAACCCTAATATAGCTCTAGAGATGAACGCAAATCGGATTGATTACGGACTCAACCAAACAAACTATCAAATCATGTAACACTATTAATTGTGAATCACAAACAATAAATTACTGAGACAAAACTAATTCATAGATTCAAAAACATGTTGAGAAATCAACTTTTATCCCATAACCAATAATATGTTTAGCTACTCATAGCTATGGAGTTCATCATAATCAATATTCAATAATAAAATAATGAAGAAGAAGAACAAAAGCAAACCCTAGAAGCGTAAAACAAAGTGGCCCTCCAAAAATTCCAAGAATAAGATAATATGATAAGTTGTAGAAGACTTTCCCTTTTATAGCTTTTCTCCAACTTCTAAAATTAGGTCTAGTCTTCAAAGTCCATTAGATGAAAATCCACCAAGCCCATAAGAGAGAGAAACCCATGTAGAAAATATGAGCCAAAAGTGGTCGCCGGAAATCTGGTATTGTGGCCGGAAATTGGCCGGAAGAGTCGCCGGAAAACGGTTCAGGTGACCGGCAAAATCCGCCCGGTCACCGGTCAACGGGTCGGATCGGGTCAACTCGTCAGCTAGGCGGGTCAACCGAGTTAACACCGATTCAGCCGAGTCAACTGACTAGCTCAGTTAGATCATGAGTCAGGCCATAGTTGCACAGGCCAGAATCGTGACACACCAAGATGGTGCTTCATCAGTTCACTTCAGCCATGATGGCTCTGAATTTTATAACTCTGGCCTGCAATACAACTTCAACTCCACTGCAGTACCAGCTCAGTCAAGCTGCACCTGCAATCAAAGCCTCAACCATTTCCAGTTCAGTAGAAGCTACACTATGTCCTCAGCTCCATCAAATAAGAGCACCATTCTTATCATCTCTGCCAACAACATCACCACAGGCAAGTCCATAGCTTTCCTCAACTCAAGCCAAAACCCCAAGCTCAGAACCCATCAATACTGACAATTTCTTCATCACTGCAATAAATTGCAGAGCACCCACATTCATCAGCAGCCACACAGATCAGTGCACAACCTCATCTCATCTCCTCAGAGTCACTTTACTTCCAGTTCAAACCCTTCTTGCCAATTTCTCTCAATTCCCTGTCTCGAATTCCACCAGTACTCACCAAACCCCTCTCAGTTGATTCTTCGCCAGAGCCATCACTCCCAGCTGACTTTACTCAGCTCTAATTGCAACTGCAACAGCATCACCTGAAACAGCTCCACAAACCATCCAGTCTGCCAGTTCTCACAGCAGCTCTCAACAGCTTTCCAGGCCATTTCCTGCACTAGCATAATTGCACTGCCACCAGAGCTACAACTTGCAAACCTTGTAATTCCCCTTCCCCTTCTTCTCAGCCTTCAATTCCGCTTCTTTCACCTCCAACAACCATTCACAAAGTCCATTGCAGCTGCATCACAACATCTTAACTTTCTTATAATGCCACTCAGCTCAATTCTTCCCCATAATAGCAATGTATTCTCCATTCTCAGTAGCAGCACCACCACATTCAATTCTGACCTGCACAACTTGAGCCACCTGCAATATCCTTGGCATCCATCTCCACCTGCAATGAAGCATCTAGAATTGCATTCCAGCTGCAACCTGAATAGCACCAACCCACCTGCAGTTCCAGCACATTCAAGTCCTTGTAATTCATAACATGCATCTAAGCTCATTTGTAACTTGAATCACTTGCAACTCCATCATCTGCATCTCAATTGCAGCTCAGCTTCTCCTCCATTTCAGTTCCATTGTATCATAGTCCCTGTGACCATCAGCAAGACCACCCCCCTGCAATGCTTGTTCTCCTCCAACTCAAGTTCTGCTCTCTCTCTTTTCTGGCTTCTACAGCAACCTCAATCTTCCCAGCTCCCATGTTGCTTCCATCTAAATGCGGCGACAACACCAGAGAAAACCATTCTACCAGTTCCATGAGTTAATCCTTGACAACACCATTCCAACTAATTATAACTCCACCTGCACTTCCATGAGCAACATCAGCACAGAACCGTCCCTAACTTGCAACATCAGAACCACCAACTGAATTCCTTCTTGACTCCAAATCTGTATCCAAACCCTTATTCGCAACTGACACAGCACCACAAGCTCGTCTGAACTGCTCAGAATCACCTATGTTCATCAACATCCGACAACAACCTCAATCCCCAGCAAAATCACCGATTCATCTCGATAGAACACCAACACAGATTTAACTCAAAACCCATCTTCACTGATTTCGAATTCATCCACAATAAAACCCCAAATTTCAGTAACTCAATTGACTGACCCCATCTTCAGTTCTTCAATTTCTCGACTTCAAACTCCACGGCAAATCTGCTCTCATCTCTCTCGATTCAATTTCAGACTAGAAACCCTCTCAACCCTTCATCAGTTCTATCTTCAAACAACATCAACAATGAAATCTTCTTCTTCTTCCTTGTCTGAAATCAAAACCCCAACTGAATCTCCACCATTTTCTGAGGCTTAATGAATCAATCGATCTCAATTTGACAGCAGACTCGTTATTGAGCCTTCATAGATTCAGACAAAGATGGGAAAAATAAAACTAATACCAGACGAAGAGAAATGAATTTTCTCTGATTTTAGGTTTGGTGTAGGAATTAGGTTGGATATAACCACCCAAGTGAAGCAGATAAGGGCCAACCAGATGGCAACCCCCTTAACCTCAGCTTGACTGTCTTTAGTACTCCTCTGAATAGAGTTCCCTCTTAACCTTGACTGGGCTCCGGATAGTGTTCGCCCATGAAATGACAATTTTGTCATTTTGCTCAAATTGGGTGATTTCTTCTTCTTTTCCCCCATGCGACTCCAGCGTACCTGATAACTCAAAAGCAAACATAAAATACATAATTCACACGAAAAATAGCAAAGAAAGCATAAACTCTATAAAGTAAATACGGTGTATTCTACACCTATCACTTACCATGATAAAAAGTCATAAACCCAAATGAACTTTGTACCCTTTCCAACCATACAAATCCAAAGCCAAAGCCACCTTGTATATGCAAATAAAAAATATATAATATCTTCTACTAATGTATGGTAAAATAGAAACTGGGGGATCAAAATTCAGGTGAAATCACATAGCACTAAAACACTGATTATAGGGAAAATAAAATTGAGTTTGGTTAAGATCTATGTGGGATAATGTACATTCATAGACATCTATCATATTTTGTCATCGAGATGACCCATATGAAACCATTCCCTGTGAACTACATAACACTAAAATATTGATTAAGGTGAAATTATTTTTCCATCTATTTCTTCTTCTACCAATATTACAAACTACTTATGTTTAGTATATTCTATTTTGCATTCTCTGAATTCTCTTTGCATATAAATTGAAGCTCTAATTCAAATCAGGCTTGATGCAAAAATGTAGAAATCATACCAAAACCAAAATTACAGGATCAGAAGTAAAATTTAAAACTCAAAAATGGTAGCTAATTATCATATGCGTCATTAATTCTTACCCCAAATTATTCTTCTTCGGATTATCTCATCAAAACCCCACAAACCCTAATTCCGTCACAATCAATTACATGAAGGGAGGGGTTGGTGTTTGCAAATGCGAGCAAGGAGAACTCAAGGCAGGTGTTCTTTTCTCTTTTGCACATGTAGCCACCCAACAGTAACTAGGAGCGTAAAAAATTTTCTAGTTGGATATAATGTCACCTGGGGATATTTCCGCTGCTAAGCCAAGGGGGATTAATGATTCCAAAGACATGCCAAATATGGATGATGACTTCTTCGAAGTTTCCTATACGACTGTTAGGACTCATATTAATCACGTGATGATTCTTCTTCCTGGACCAGAGGGTATAAAAGCTGTACCATCGATCTTCTCTGGAATGTGTAATTTCTGTCTCCAGAAGAATGAGTATCCATCCTCTCCAGTGACAAAATTTGCCGAACTCCGTTGTGCTCGATTGCAAGAGGCCTTGACTTTAAGTTGTTCGGTGGGTGTATGAGTGGTATCCTCTAGAAAAGGTGGAGGCAGCCCCCATGAAAAATAGGTTTTGTCATAGAGGATTGCAGGTGTCACTCGAGCAGCTACAATGATCTTTAATTCTTTGGATATACGTGTATGTACATGTTTTGCTCTGTTTGACTGGCTGAATTATCTAGATAACTTTGAACTAATCTTGCTCAACTTCTTTCGTAGTTTTAGTGCTTTGAGAAGATGAACGCCTATGTTGGATTTGCGCTAGTTGCATGTATCCGGGATGACGTTGCAGGAAGGACCGAGAGATAATCCAGGGATGAAGGTGACCGACGATGTTGAGGATGTGACTGTGACCTTGACCCTCAATTTGATGCTCCTAATGTAAATCACGTGTTAATTAGGGGGTTCAGCGTGTCAACGAAGTATGATGAGTTGTACGCCTATATATTGAAGAAGTATGGACACATTGCCATGACAAAATGTGTAGTATGATTAGGCATACTGCTTCTGAATGAGTTATCGAATATCGGGAGTATCCTCAAGACATGTGTGTAGACTTTGGATTTAATGTTTCCTGGTTATGTGAAGGGATTTCCGAAATCCGAAATTTGCGAACTGAAATGGATAGGATTCCTTCCATGAATCTTATTAATCATAAATGGGAAATTGAGAAACTGTCTCAGGAGTTGAAGTTGAAGCAGGATGCTCTTCGGGGTATGAAAAGTGTTTTCTCTAAAAAAGATGAATTGTTGCTGAATGATTTCCCTTGAATGTCTTTATTTTCTTCCAAGGACTTTTCCCTTTAGGTATTTTGGAAATACGGGACGTTCCTTTGTGGTTTGATTTGGTTTTGAACGGGTAGGCGGATGCTCTTGAAGAATAGAGGTTTTTGTTTTGTGAAAGAAATGGTGTTTCACTGAAATCTTAACTATGAATGCAAATTGGTGCAAACATTTTGGATGAATTGTAAGCATTGTATGAAAACAAGGGAAATACTAGGGAAATGACAATATAACATTTCAGAAACTGACGGGAGCTATCTAGTGTGTATTGCTACTCCTCCTAGCTTGTCAGTACCAAGGAGTTTGCAATAGTCACCTTGTATAATTTCAGAAACTAGGTAAGGCTCCTGCTACTTGACCTCCAGACTTCTTATCCTCGATCGAGACTTATTCTAAACATTTGATAAAATATTGACAGGACTAGCTTCCTCTTCACATCGCCTAGTCGCAGTAGGGTTGATGATCGGATCAAGTCCCCAGTTCTTGATGATATGAGTATTAACCGACTTTAAAAGAGGTTGTTCGATAAGACTTACTCGTGTGTTGAGCCTCTGGATGTACGATATGGCGCTTCTGGACTTCCCTTCGTAGTCCCTGCGTCAATTAACGCTTTTCCCAACTCGACATCTCTAAGATAAGCAGTGGTTAAGAGTCCCCAGAAAGAATGCAACAACTTCTAAGGAAGATGGTCTTTGTATACTCCTTCAGTGCCTAGTTGAAGTTCCCCTGAGTCGATCTTCTCCTGGAAGATGTGCTTCAATTTGTTGCAGTCACTTGTAGGATGGTTGACAAACCTATGGAAGCTGCGGTACTTGGGATCTTCCATTTCTTGTTTGGTTGGAGGACGTCTGACACGAGGTATCTTGATGACGTCATCTTGTATCCTAACCTCCAAGAGTTCAATCACCTCTTCCACTGTAAAGGGAAAATCTGGGAATGATGGAGTCTCATTTGACCTATGTGAAATGATAGTCGGATGCTTAGATTGTTGATAGTTGTTCTCCAGATGCTTTATCTTTCCACCCTCACTAGTGATTAATTGGAGGTTGGATCTTTTATTGGAAGGACGCCTGCTTTCCTGAAAATATTTACGAGCTTCTTCATTCTTTTCATCACAAGGACTCTGATGAGGACGTGATAAATTCCACAAGTCTTCTTTCTGAGTTTGAGGAAACATCTCTTGATCATGGATATGAATCTTGGAAGAAGGACTACTACCATAAGTATTGATCCAAAATGAATTGTTGATAGCGCCTCCTCCAGAGTGAATACGTGTTGTCTCCTTTGATAGTTGATCCGTGAGGACTTTCAAAAGCGTAAATAATTTGTCATGCGTCTTGACTATAGTAGCTTGATTCCTGACAATATCATTCAGGATTTTCATCAAATCATGAATAGTTGTTAAATATTGAGACTCCATAATCTCGACAAGGGTTTTGAATGAAAGAACGAATTCAGGAATAACATGTGAAGTATTGTTGGTATTAGGAGAAGTAAAATTGGGATTGAGGGATTCTGAATCATTCTTAAGATCAACCATCTTGAAAAATTTAGGAAATCGAAAATGAAATTGAGAAATCGGATTTGCAACCGAGAGATTAATCTCCCACTGTGGTTGCCAATTGTTTTGGGGTAAAAACTGATTCTGCTGTTTTTGGTAAATTTGGGTGTGTTGATTAGAAACGGATTCAAACCCTAAACAAATATACTGCACAAGAGTACTTTAGATTCGAGAGATCAATCTGTAAGACTCTGGCCTAAACCATGAAATGGTTGTTCCATATTCAATTCGGTCACAAAGTGAAAGAGAAGGGTTGATATTAGGGAGGGAAGCGAAGAAGGTGTTTAGATCAGAATGTTGAATTACGAAGGTGTGGCTGTTTTATAACTTGTATCAGAATGTGGAACTGGCTTGCAGAATGTAAGCTATCAGTTCTTAGTATTTTCTGGATACTTGTGTTGATCACACTTGTTTTTGTCGAAATAGGTTGAAAACCCATTTATACAAGTCATTAGCGACCGCACCTTGATCTCGTAGTAAGTGGAGGCAGTTAAGTAGTGGAAAAGTGGGGTTGTGTAAAAGGTGGTGACCGTCACGTTTCTATTATGAGGGAAGACCGGTCAGCCCTTACACCCACTACTCTCTTACTGCTATTAACCGTCCGCCTTTTCCTGACACTTTCTCGTAATAGGCGTGTTGCACGCCGCACACTGCCAGACCAATGCCCCAGTGAGCATCCCCAAGTTTGTGACATGTTTGATGTCTCGAGTAAATGGGTAAGTCGTGAGACTTGCCGCTTAAAGCAGCACATAGTGCTTTTAGGTCAAATAAAAAAATTATTTGTGGAATCAATATTTATAAAACATCGTTTATAATCGATGCATATAAAGCATCGCTTTTAAACAAGCGTCTGAAAATAATCGATGTTTATGAAGCATCGTTGTTCCAGAGCTCGTCTAAGTTAGTCGCGGAGCTAATGTCTTAAAAGGGGCATGACCACCCTATTTCAGGGAGTTGGTAGGAGCTACGCGCGCATCCCGTGGCTTGGCCGATCGCTCCTCATAGAGTAGGGGTGGCCGATGATCATGGCGTCACCCTATTGACCACCTGAAATTAAATCTAAGCCATTTGACTAGGCAAGCGAAGTTGGACGGATGAGATGATTTGCGGCAGTTATACATTGCCGTTGATTGAATTTTAGAGTTTAAAGCCAACCTACCTTTGGCCAAACGATTTGGGGTGTTTGTCGCTGATTTGGATAAGTCGATAGAGTACACACAAAGATGAGTTGCCGGCGAGCTTGTCAGCATCTCATTGGCCGCCTGAAATTAGATCTAGGTCGTCCGACTAGGCTGGCGAAGATGGATGATCGTGATCGATTTGCGGCAGTTGTGTAATGCCGCTGACTCAATTTAGGGTTTAAAAAGCGCGCGATCACCCTACTTTGGGAAAGCAGTTTGGAGCGCTCCTGGATTGCTATGTGTAGTTCAATCAAACAGGGATGGAGGCGAGTCACCGGTGATCATAACTGTACCTCTTTGATCGTTCGAAAGAAGATCTAAACCGTCCAACTAGGCTGTCTAAGTTGGGTGGATGCTATGGTTTTGAGACCGTCATGGTCGGTCTTAGCTCGTTGTGTTGTTAAGCTTTCGCTTTAACCAAGTTCATCTTTTATTCTTGACGAAAGTCAGAAGATGATCATGTGAAAATCTCCTTGTAACATCTTACATGATTTTTGTGATGCAATCATTTGGTATAGACTCGGAATGTTTCGTATTGATCATTCGATCACTTGAAAATTGCTTTGGAGCTAATAGTTATGTGAAACATCTATTGGCGTCTTCTAAGAATGTTTCAATGATTGAAATGAGAGTATAGAACATGTAACCATGATTGGATATAAACATAGTGTGTGTATTCACATTTTTGTAAGGTCCAAGTCCGAGAACCATGGTATGCGTACCCATACGCGTACTGGTTGGTTAATGGAAGTATGCGTACCCGTTCGCGTACTGGCGAAACCAAACTCAGTTCGTCTACTTAAGTATGCGTACCCGTTTGCGTACTTGAGTAGGTTTTGTTCTAAAATCGGTTTGTTCATGAACTAATACATTTATAAATTAAGGAATGCAATCTTTTGCAAACCATGGATATAATGTTCATGAAATGATTAGAGTGAATCAAAATCGATTTTGCTTCAATTGTATCTTGTATACTTCTATGAGAATATAAACAATTGAACAACTCTCTAACTAGTTTCATTTGAGTCATTTGAACTAGTTGTGATAAAGATGAATAAGGTTGATATGAAAGTGTTCATATGGCTAACCTCGGTTAACTATTGTTGAACCAACTAAGTGTACACGTTTAGGTATGGTTACCTTTATCTAAACGTTGGTACATTTGATTTGTGTATGACAAGCTAAGTTCGATCTAACGGTTAAAAGATATTAGCTTGAATCTAATCGGGTTTTCATCTAACGGTGAATATTGAATGCTTTGTTACCAAGGTAGCATTGATTGCAAACCTTGATTTGGAGACTATATAAGGGAGAACTCTAGCAACTGGGAAACCTAATCCCCACACCTCCTGTGTGATACTAGTTGCGACTAGATTTGATTTTCCTTAAACCTTAGGTTAACGACTTAAAGACATTATTGGGATTGTGAAGCCAGACCCAACTATTTTCTCTGTAGTTGCGTGTTCTAATCTTGTTGTTTTCTATTGTGATTGAGTACTATCTTCTTTAAGATTTGCTCGAGATTTATTCTCCGATAGGCAAGATTTAAAAGTAGTCACAAACACATTCGTCTCATCGTTTGTGATTCCACAATATCTTGTTTCGTTAATCGATTAAGATTATTGTGAGGTGATTGATTGATCAATTGGTTCCCGTTTACCTTAATTACTAGAATTTTTGTGTGATACGATTTGTTTATTAAGGTCGTAGCAACTCTTAGTTGTGGGTGAGATGTTCTTCGAGAATATAAGTATGATTGATCATTCAGAATTTATATATAATCATTGGTTCCGTTTACCTAATTTGTTAATTTATCGATAAAAAGACTACAATTCTAAAACATTCATGTCAATTTAGGTATATGCCGTGGTGTCCCAGATTTTCAAGATTAATTGGGTCTCTATCTTTTAACTCAAAGTTTATCTATTCAATAGAATTTTTGTGTGATACGGCTGGCTTTGTTTATTAAGCCTCCATTTAATTCTATAATAAGGCCATACAATTAGTTTCATGAAAAATGAAAAAGAGTATGAAGTAATTAATCAAAATTGGTGACTTGTGTTGTTTGTAGGTGACGTGATGATATAAAATCAGTTGTAGTATTATTATTATAAAGTTGATCACAAAATTGGTTTGAGATAACACGCCAACAAAATTAAAAAGAGATAAAAAAGTGGCAAGTGAGGGAATCATTTTTGTAGCTAACATACACAGGGAGGTGCAAATTAAGTAGATAAATAATACACCCAAGATACGAATAATTATCCAAAAACAAGAAACAAAATTCATTAAAAAAAACTTACTTGGATGACATTTACTAATTTGATCTATTGAGATGTTTTAAAGATCTTTGGGCTTTCCATTATAGAGTGGATCTTTCAGTGGTATCAATCAGTTTGTCATAAATATATGACAAGGCAGCTGCACATGACTTCATTAGTATATAAAATCTTCCCATCAAACATGAAGCGAGGTTAAAATACATGGCAGCGACACATGAACCTCATGAAGCAAGTTAGATTTCACTCTGAATTCAAACAATTCCCATATATGCATATACTTAACAGGATTCTCTTCACATCGTTCTTTAATTGCCTTTCGTGCTCTATCTGTTGCTTCATAAATATAGCCTGAAGTTGACCCATCACCATCGACTAACCGTAATACCTTTACCAATGGCTCCATGGATGAAATTAGCTCTTTCCCATTCTCCCAAAATGGTGTTCCTTGTATAAGCTCTTTTGTTTCTATATTAAGTTTCTCAAACCATCTTCAACATCTAAAATAGATTGAAGCATTGGTTTTTCAAATCTTTCTTCGTATGCTCTCTCATTAAGTCCAAAAGAATGATATGCTTATAGAGATGGTCATATATCTTTCAATGAGCAGCACACTTTGATTTGATTATGTGGGGATCTTGTTCTATGATCGGGTTACAAGCAAGTCCATTCTGGCCCTTTTGGTGAGTAAGCAACCACATTTATAAACGACCGTTTTTTCAGATCTGTCCATAACGACATGATAGTGCAACTTTAGTATTTAGAATAACTAGGTAATGAATATCCAATGCCATAGTCCGAGACAGCCTTAATCATCTCAATAAACCCCGGTGTCTGTATAACATTAAATGCAATGTTATTCAAGAAGAAAGAAAGAGGCATCTTTATCCTTTTGCTTGAGCATTGCAGGTATTGAAGTTTGTTGCAAGCTTGGTTCTTCACAGACACTAACACTGATCTCCCCAACACTCCCAGTAGATGATCTAGCTCTTTTAGGCAATAACAGCAGATGCTTGTACTTCCTCGGTACTTGTGCACAAATAGCAAGTGAGTTATTCAGTTTCTCTGCATATTCCCAAAATTTGTCTTTTATCTTTGTCATCTCCTACCAAATACACAGTGAAACTAGGTTTAAGAATCAACAAAACTAGAGAAATAGAATTCTTGTATAATGATATTAATTTATAAACATATGAATCCAAATTAAGCTCGTATTATTATTCATAAATCTATAACCTAATTCATTTTTCACAATATTATTAATCAACTAAAATTAACAGTAACAAAATATCTAACCTAAGGATATAACCAATCAGGGATTCAATACAATCCAATATAAATCAAACATAAATAGATATACTATTGATTCAATTGAATCCATATAATCAGATTGAAACAAACAAATAAAAATCAAACATAAAAATACAACAAAGAATATGTTGATGGATCATGCCATACCTTGTCGCCAGATTATAGAATAGAAATCCTTAGAAGCAGATCTTCAATTTATGGATTTCAAGATAGGAGTTTTAGTGCGCCTCGGATGTGGTGTAGGTCGCCCGTATGATTCGTTCCCGAGCGATACGGAATAATTCGCGAATAATTCGCGAATTATTCGCCGAATTGCTAACTAGGATCTGGACTAGGTCCCGGGGTTTTTCTGCTTTTGCGGTTTCCTCGTTAACAAAACTTCTGGTGTCTGTGTTATTTCTTTTTCGCGTTATATTTGTTTATGAAAATACGAGGGTACCCAAATATACCTCAATCTAAAACTTTTCCACCTATAAGTCCTTTCTCCGAAAGTGATTGTCTATGGATTGAGTCGAGACAATACAACTAATCGGTTCACACTTCGTGTGATCGTCTATGGATACGAGACAATACGACAACAAGATAACTTGCGATTGACTATGGATACAAGATCGAGACAATACAACAACAAAGTATGTTTACTTGATAATAGGTTTTGACTTAACCAAACACAATAGGATTTCTATCAAGTAAATAGGAATTAACGTTTGTGTATTTTACTTCTAATTATAATAAAAACAATTATAACTATGGATACAAGATCGAGACAATAGAAAATTGAAAAGACTTAACCAAACACAATAGGATTTCTAAGATTTTGTTACTTCTAATTATAATAAAAACAAAACCGGAAATAGAAAATTAAAAGACACGAGAAAAACCCCGGGACCTTGTCCAGAATTGAATACTCTCAGGATTAAGCCGCCATACAAAATCTAAACCAACTTCGTATAGTTGAGACCAAGCAACTAAACCTATAGTTCACCTAGTTCCGTCTGTATCCCTACGCCTCCAACTTTTAATAAGTCACGCACTTGGAACAATTCCTTTGGTTCGTATTCCAAACAGTAAAGGAACAAAAAATCTGTTCGGTAACAACTCTTTTCAAACAACGTGATATGAGTTTGACAAAAGGCTCTTCCGTTTATCCCAATAAACTCATTTGTCGGGTTCTTAGATCTATCTTTTCAACAACTATCAAATTAATTGTTAAGACTATGCAATTAATACTTTGAATCACAAAGAATTGTATTGATGCCAATCTACTCAACTAATCAATCAAATCTATCACAAAGATAAACCGATTATAGTTGGATCCCCAGCCGATCAAGTTTTGTGCACACCAAAGATTATGAACTCAAATGAGAAATCTTTTTTGTATTAAAATCTTCTTAGATCTTTAATAAACACCTGCACACAATCAACTTGAATCTCTTATGATCAATCACACACAGAACGGAGTCTTTTAACAATGGATTATCACAAGACGTCTTTAGATCTACAAACCCCGTCGAAATTTCGATCTAGTTTGAGTGAATCTTATATCAGAAGAGAAGATTTTAAAGCATAAACAAACTAGGTGCAATCAAATTTCAACAACCGTTAGTCAATCAAATCAATCGAAAACTAATAATAAACTGTAATTATCTAGTTTCCCACCAACGGTACTCGTAGAGCTTCCCAATCCCAAAGAAGTCTTTAAAACGAGCGGTCGTAAGAGATTTCGCCTAATTAGGGTACTTTCCTCTCCGAATAGATGGCTCCACCAGTAACAACAACAACAAGGTAGTTTTGCTGGCTCTGAGGATTAGTTTACTCGAAATGCAAACTTCAATATTTATAGACAAAGGAAGTTTGGACACCAAGGAATTTCCATAACCGAAAATATTCTCAAGATATGCAATATATTTCCAAATTCAGTTTCCATAATTCCAGGAAATGCTTTGTCCAAATATTGACCGAAATCTCAGTAGAAAATCTCCAATTAGTAAATGCACATTACCAATTTTTATTTTCTAAAGATATGCATTTTAATTGCTGGAAATTAAAAGCATATAAAACTAAAAAGCTTAATTAAAAGATTCTCAATTTATTTCGATCCGGGATTCTCCTTTAGATATTAAGGAATATATTTGAACAATAAAAGCTAAGAGTTACTACACATGTTCAAAGTATGTCGACATCTTAACTTTGTAAATCCTTTTTCATATTTACAATCTTGGAACCGATTTGCCACACTTCTAAACAAGTTAGAATTGGTTCATCTAACTTCCAAGAACTATGTGATTGATTATCCTATCAAATCACCATTAATGGGTTTCACGGTTCTACCAAAACAAGTTTCGGTTTTACCTCCATGTGGGTACTAGGATCGGTCACACTAGCTTTCCAAAAATTGGTTGACTAGGTACTAGGATCGGTTACCACATATTTATGGTATTTAACTTGTATTCGGTTGCACAAGTAATAGGATCGGTTACCAATAACTAAGACTTGATGCACCTCTTACAAGGATCGATTCCACACACTTGTGATCGGTTGCACCTCTTACTAGGATCGGTTCCCCAATGTCTAGAGTTGGTCATACCAATTACATAATATCGATCATTCCATCTCAGGTGATTACTTAAGATCGATTTCACTAATAAAAGTCATACCAATACAAAAGTCAGGTCTTGTGAATAGTTTTACCAAGATACATAAACAAGTTATGAGCGGTTATACTAATCCAAAGATTTGCAATGAATAACAATACCAATAAGCCTAGCGATTTCCCTTTCGATTCACAAAACAAGTTTATGAATTGTACTTCCTTTAAAAAAAATTGTTTCCTAGGACGAAATCTTCACCCATACCCATACATAATCACAATAGCATTCATACGATTATGTCGATGTCTTATATACGAAGTTCAAAAGATAGACGTTATACTTCGTATTGTAATTCCTTAATACTATGTCTAACTAGAGTATAATCATTCACAACTTCGCAGTTATGTTTTCAATATGCACGACTTGAAGATACGTTAGGAATGAAACCGTTCAAGTCAAATATTACTAACCTCAAGAAGAAGGATGATGTCGTCATTGTAGCTCTTTACTTCTTCACATTCTTCAAGTATTCACGTAATACTTGTAAGTCTCATATCCTAATAACTTTCTAGTAAACCTATACGAAGTTTAATCTATTAAATAATCAAGCGACTCTTTATATGAGTTTTGGTTCACTAAAATATGACAACCAAACTTGACATACCAACGCTTGGTGGGTTCAACCGAGCTATGCTCTAACAGTTTATATAATTGAAATATCACCAGTTGTGCATAGTTCAATCAATTAGATAATACAACCTTTGGTTGTTGATATAAATTGATTGACACTTGAACATTGGTCTTTGGTACCATTCAAGTTGTTTCACATAATAATTAGGCTTGCGGATTTCTATCTGTTTGATTTGCAGATTACGTTGAGAAATAGATATACAACTCTTGGATATATTTCTTGATTGAGCTCGATTTATTAGTTGGTGCTCTCAGAAGTATATTGGAGTTTGTCTATATAGATTGCTAAACGAAATATTAGGTGAGGTTGTTATACCCCCGTTTTTTCAGAAGTGAATTATTATCTATAGGTTTTACCTATTTTGCTAAATTAGTATGTATTGACTAAGAGGGAGAACATATCACCATATTATTGGTCCAAAATTGCGGTGCAATTGAATTTTTAGGATGTAGGATCAGAATATCGCAACACCAACACCCTTGCGAAATCCATAAACTACACACTGCGAAGACATCGCGGGATGGAAGTAAAAACGACGTAACGGATGACGACAGCCAAAACACGAGAAAGATGTGACAGTGTAGCGAGATTGAGGAGTGTCGCGAGATTTGACATTTGTACATTTGCGATACTTCGCAAGACTTACCCGAAAATAAAGGACAACTTAGCTGTCATCCGCCATGTAATGTCCTATATAAAGAGCCGAATAGGCTTAAGGAGAGGGGGGAGATCTTTTTCGAGTGTGGAGCAAGTCATTAAGAGAGAGAAAGTTTAGAGTGATTGTAATACTTTGGTTTATCTCCTGTTCATCTTGTAACATTTCGAGAGTTTGATCAATATAAACTTATAATTGTTCATCTTAAAAATGATTTAATTGTATGGAATCTTGTGAGGGGTGTAGTGTGGGATTTCCTGCAACTACATAATGGCGCTAGAAACAGGGAATGATTGAAGGAATAGATTGAAGATTGTTATTTTTGTTTAAATCAAGAAAATGATAAAACAAGCGGATAAATCAATAAAGATAGAGAAGTTTACCAAAAGGTCAGAGTGTAAATCGATTACAAAAACAATGATCAATGAATTCCATGAGAACGTCAGAGGGAGAATACATAAACGAGACTTTGAAGGAAAGAAAATTATAGCAGTTGAGAAAACATCACCTTTGAGAGATTGGGAAAAACAGGAAATTACGTTTACAGCAGCAGAAATATCAAAAGAAAATTTGGGACACACATCTCCTTTGGTAATCACAGTAGTCACACAGAAAGAAAAGATGAACACGGTAAAAATTATGGAAGAATGGACCATAAACAGAACTTTGGTGGATACAGGGAGTTCGGTGGATATAATGTTCTACCATACATACAAAGAAATGGGGTACAAAAATGAAGAAATGTCTCCTTCAACATATCATATTCACGGCTTTGGAAAATCTGTAACAAAACCAAAAGGAGAAATAGAGTTGCGAATTTTACTAGGAGAAATCGAAACACGAGTAATATTCCGTGTAGTGGATATGGAATCACCATACAACATGTTGTTGGGAAGACCATGGATACATGCGATTAAAGCCGTAGCGTCGACATTACATCAATGCATTAAATTTCCTATGCCAAGTGGGATTGGTGAAATTAAAGGAGATGTGGATAAAGCGAGATTATGTTATCAAATTGAAGTGCAATAATACGAAGGACGTGCAGAGAAGCGGAAGAATCGCAGGAAAATGGCGAAGGAAGCAAAGAAAGAAGAAGAATTTAGAATTTACATGATAAAAGCAGAGGAAGGAAATGGCATACCTGGCGAAATCTCGGAAGAAGGGAATGGACCTGCGAAAAATATAAAAGAACCAACACCTATGCGAGAACCTGAGGCCAGTTACACCGCGGCAGAACCAATAAAGGAAGTGAATGTTGGGACCAAAGAAGCACCCAAAATACTAAAAATTGGAACTAAGATGGAGGAGGATGAGGAAGAAAGAACTGTTAATCTGTTGCGAGAATATAAAGACATTTTCGCATGGGATATGGATGAAGTACCGGGAATAGATCCGTCTGTGGCATGTCATAAATTGGAGATTGATAAAATGTAAGGCCATTCAAACAAAGAATCAGAAAAATCGCAACAACATATCATCCTCAAATAGAAGAAGAGTTACAGAAGATGCTTGATGCAGGAATTATAAGACAAGCAAAATATCCGGAGTGGATAGCAAACATGGTAGTAGTTCCAAAGAAGAACAAAGGGATAAGAATTTGTATAGATTTCACTGATCTAAATAAAGCTTGCCCAAAAGATAGTTTTCCGTTACCAGATATCCCACAATTGGTAGAATCGGCAGCAGGGAATGATATGATATCTTCTTTAGATGGATACAAAGGATATAATCAAATCCCTCTCGTTGAAGAATATCAAGAACACACTTCTTTTTTCGCCCCAAGAGGGATTATATTGTTATACAAAAATGCCATTTGGTTTGCGAAATGCTGGAGCAACATACCAAAGAATGGTAGAGAAAGTGTTTGCGAATTGGATACATAAGACACTAGAGGTGTATGTGGATGACATGCTAATAAAAAGTAAAGAAGCAAAAGATCATGTCCAAGATCTGAAAGAAATTTTTGAACAAATGAGACAGTTTAACATCAAAGTAAATCCAGAGAAGTGTATTTTTGGGGTTGCGTCAGGGAAGTTTTTAGGCTACATTGTATCAAAAGAGGGCATACAAGTTGATCCGGCGAAGGTGCAAGCAGTGCGCGACATGCCAACCCCAACAACAATAAAAGATGTACAAAAATTGTAGGATCAGAATATCGCAACACCAATACCTCGGCGAAATCCATAAACGTTACATAGCGAAGGCGTCGCAAACAAGTAAAATAAGTGACGCAATGGATGACGACAGACAGAACACGAGAAAGGTGTGAAGACTTAGCGAGATCTAGGAGCGTCGCAAGATTATGCATTTGTACGCTTGCGACACTTCGCAAGTCATTCCCGAAAATAAAGGACAGCTTAGCTGTCATCCATTATGTAACACCCTATATAAAGAGCCGAACATGCCTATTGAAGGGAGATCTTTTCGAGTGTTGAGCAAGTCATTAAGAGAGAGAAAGTTTATAGTAATTGTAATTTCTTTAGCTCTTTTCCATTTTTGTCTTGTAAACATTCAAGAAATTAATCAATAATAACTATAATTGTTCATTTTCAATGGCTTAGTTGTGTGGATTCTTGTGAGGGGTGTAGTGTAGGATTTCCTGCAACTACATATTGGCGCTAGAAACAGGGAGAGAGTAAGGATTGACATCGTGATTTGAAAGAATTTGGAGTAATTGGGAAGGAATTTCATATAATTTTCAACAATTTATTGAAACTGAGAAATGGCTAGAAGAAGACATGCATCCGAACAACCAACAACTGTTAGAAGGAGCAGGAGACTTGCTGGAGAAGGGAGAAATGAAATGGGGGAATCCTCAAGAATAAACACAAGAAATAATGAAGAAAATCAAATTCAGTAACCAATTCAACCAGTACCGAATAGAACTGTGGATTATGATAGAGTAAGCGTGGATACTTGGAGATCAGACTCTGTGGACGAAAGGGGAGAAGAACAGCAATTGATAAACAATGGACAAGAGGTGAGAGACCGAGAAGTGATTGGAGAAATAATTCATGGAAATGAATAGGTCGCAGCATTAGAAACATTGAGACAAACAATACATGAAGAAAGGCGATTAGAAGAAGAGGAACGTGCAAATTTGACAAGGCAAAATCATGAGTTGAGGATGGAAAATATGAGATTACAAAACAGAAGGTCGAGAAGCACTACAAGGTCAAGCTCAAGATCAGTTATAGAGGAAAGAAGGAGAACTTTACCTATAGAAAATGCTAATGAAGAAAATCGAGAGGAAGTGCAAAATCCAGGCGAAGAACGTTGCGAAAGAAGAGAAAAAATGGAGGATCGTTATATCCCACGTCCTGAGACTCTTCAAAATGGGCAAAAGGATAGAAATCCAGGAAATAGGCAGCGTCAAGGGCGGAATAATCCAGGTGATGAGGAAAATTGGGAAGAAGGAAGAAGAATATTGCATGGGAGAGAAGCACAGAGGAAGCAAAAAGAAATTGAAGATGAAATTGAAAGACACTATATTGAGCAAGCACGTATAGCTTGCGAAAGAGAAAGGTTGAGAACAGAAATGGAAGAACAGGAGTTACAAGAGGCAATTCGCCAGAATAATCATGATAATAGAGAAAGAAGGAGAGAACAAAATCGCAACAATGGTAATATCAATGAAGAGTATGAAAGAGTACAAAGGAGAATCGAAAGGCAGCAAAGAAGAGAAAATGATAGATATAACGGTGTGCGAATTAATGAGAGGAATGAAAGAGAAGATTGCAGAGAAAGACGAGAAGAGAATGATGGACAAGAGAGTCAAAAAAAACATGAACGCAGAAGAAGAGAGGTGGAATTAAAAAGACCAATGGAGCCAAATTCTAATGTAAATGAACAAATTCTGAGAGAATTGGCGGAAATGAGAGGAATGTTAAATAATAAAAGGGGAGGAGGTAAGAGACAATTGGATGAAGCCATAGAAGAAACTGCGAAGACTCCATTCACACAAGAAGTACAATTAGGAGGAATACCTCCAAAGTGCAACTTACCTACGTTAACCAAAGATTTTCGATGGAACAACTTGTGCAATACAACATATCAAAGCTTATGTGAGATGTATGTTACAATGGGAGAACCATGATGCTATATTGTGCAAATATTTTGCATCAAGTTTGACAGGAGAAGCTTTGGAATGGTTTGAAGGATTACCAAGGAATACAATAATATCTTTCAATCATTTGCAGGCTATATTTTTAGGGGCATACATTAGTAATAACTCCTCGCGACCTGGTATTGAAGATGTATTTGGGTTAAAACAAAGGGTTGGTGAAAGCTTGAAGCATCTAACCGTGAGATGGAAGACAATGTGCAGTGATATGGCTGGTCGTGTGGATGAGAGATATCTCATTTTATCATTCATTAACGCTATGTTCGCAACCAATCTGCTATATATTCAAATTTTTAGAATCAAGAATACAATCACAATGACTGAGTTACGAGAACTTCAAGAGGAGTACATTGCTCTAGAGGAAAAACAAAATGAGATGGAATCATACCCCGTTGCGAACACAAGTTCAAAAGTTGCAAATGCAAGCTTGTTACCTAAACTAATAAACACAGTGGCGAGCACCTCGCAGAGTCAACAAGAAATGATAAAGGATGATGGTCATCGAAAGTTGGTAGCTATGGGGAGTCGTGATCAGGAGGAATTTGAGAGAGAGAGAAACTTCTATAATCGTGGAGGAAATAATAAAATTCAAAGACTTGATCATCCGCAAGAAACTTATGGAAGTCAGAGGCAGAGTTATCATAGAGGACAGCGAAGTCACAGGGTAGTCTGGGAAGAAATCAAAATGCCCCCACTGAATGCTAGTGTGGAGAAAATATGGGAAGCTATAATCTTAATGGAAAATATACCTGCACCATGGAATATGGGAAGTGAGCCACCTCCGAGTGACAGAAGTCATGAATTTTGTTCTTATCACCATTTTCATGGACACTCCACAAACGATTGTAGAAATATAAAAAGAATCATCCTCAGAATGATAGACCAAGGGAAACTAAATCAATTTCTAAAAAATCAACCTCAATCCCAACCATTACCACCACCGCCAGAAATTCACAGAGCAAACACAACAAAAGGAGGAGAAACGTTTGTGATAGAAGTTGGAGCGAAAGCCAAGAATTTGTCTTGCAACTCTATTGTACATTCGCACAGGACAGTAGAAGATTTTCATGATAGTGTTATCAGTAGGGTTTTCGCAAGAGATGCTGATAATAGACAAATAATGAACATCGCGAAGACATCACCACTTAAGCAATGGCAAAAGCAGATTATTTCTTTTACCGCAGAAGAAATACCTGAGGGTGGAGAGATGCATGACAACCCATTAGTGGTAAGATTGGAGATTAACCCAAAACCTGTCGATGATGAAGATGATGAGGCATAAAATTCATGGGCAATCAATAGAATCTTAATCGATACTGGAAGTGTAGGATCAGAATATCGCGACATCAATACTTTGCGAGATCAATTAACAACAGCATTGCGAGAGCGTCGCAGAAGAGTAATATAAATGACGCAATGAATGACGACAGCCAAAGCACGAGAAAGATGTGAAGACCCAGCGAGATTTAGGGGAGTGGCGAGATTATATATTTGTACACTTGCGATATCTCGCAAGTCATTCCCGAAAATAAAGGACAGCTTAGCTGTCATCCATTGTATACTACCCTATATAAAGAGCCGAACGAACCTGTTGTGGGGGAGGATTCTTTTCAGAGTGTTAGACAAGTCATTAGGAGAGAGAAAGTTGGTGGTGATTGTAATTTCTTTAACTCCTTTCTATTTTATCTTGTGAATCTTCAAGGAAATAATCAATAAAATCATTGTTATTCATCTTAAAAATGTCTTAGTTGTGTGGAATATTGTGAGGGGTGTAGTGTAGGATTTCCTGCAACTACATATTGGCGCTAAACAGGACTGATTGAAGATAAGAGATTGGATATTGTCACTAAAATTGTTAAAATCAAGAGTATGATGGATAAATTGGAGAAAATTAGGATCAAAGAGAGTAATGAAGAATTGGAATGTAATATGATTACAAAAGCAATGGTTAATGAATTTCATGAAAGCATCAAAGGAAGAATACACAAAAGAGATTTTGAAGGAAAGAAGATTATAACAGCAGAGAAATCATCGCCCTTGAAAGAATGGGAAAACAGAAGATTATGTTCACTGCAATGGAGATATCAGGAGAGAATTTAAATCACACATCTCCATTGGTGATTACGATAAGTGCAAGCAAAGAAGAGGGAAAATTAACAAAAACAGTGGAAGAGTGGGCAATAAATAGAAACTTGGTGGACACAGGGAGCTCAGTGAATATAATGTTGTATCATGCTTATAAGAAATTGGGATACAAAGTTGAAGAATTGACTTCCGCAACATATCATGTCTATGGTTTCGGCAAATCCATAATAAAACCCAAAGGGGAAATAAAAATGCGAATTTTGTTGGGAGAAATTGAAACACATGTGATGTTATGTGTAGCGGATATGGAATCACCATATAACATGTTGTTGGGAAGACCATGGATACATGCAATAAAAGCTGTAGCATCAACATTTCATCAATGTGTCAAATTTCCTATACCAAGTGGAATTGGCGAAATTAAAGGAGATGATGATAAAGGAAGAATATATCATCAAATCGAGGTAAAACATTATGAAGAACAGGTGAAGAGGCGAAAAGATCGCAGGAAGATGGCAAAAGAAGCGAAAAAGGAAGAAGAATTTAGAACTTACATGATAAGAACGGAAGAAGGAAAAGGAATATATGATGAAGATAACGATCTCGCGAAGGAAGTAAAAGGACCAACACCCATGGGAGAACCGAAGGCTAGCTACACTGTGGCAGAACCAACAAAGGAAGTAAATATTGGAACTGAAGAAGAACCAAAGATGTTAAAAATTGGGACTAAAATGGAGGCAGACGAGGAAAGAAGGACTATTGATTTGTTGCGAGATTACAAAGATATTTTCGCATGGGATATGGATGAGATGCCAGGAATAGATCCATCTGTAGCGTGCCATAAATTAGAGATTGACAAAAATGCAAGACCATTCAAGCAAAGGATTAGAAAAATTGCAACAGCATATCATCCTCAAATAGAAGAAGAATTGCAGAAGATGCTTGATGCTGGAATTATTAGACAAGCAAAATACCCTGAATGGATAGCGAATATGGTTGTAGTCCCAAAGAAGAAGAAAGGAATAAGGATTTGCATAGATTTTACCGATCTAAACAAAGCTTGTCCAAAAGATAGTTTTCCCTTGCCAGATATTCCGCAGATGGTTGAATCAGCAGTGGGAAATGAAAGGATATCCTCTCTTGATGGATATAAGGGATACAATCAAATTCCTCTCGCTGAAGAAGACCAAGAGCATCTTTGCCTTTTTTCGCCCCAAGAGGATTATACTGTTACACGAAAATGCCATTTGGTCTGCGAAATGCTGGTGCAACGTATCAGAGGATGGTAGAGAAAGTGTTCGAACAATGGATACATAAAACACTAGAGGTATACGTGGATGACATGTTAATAAAAATCAAAGAAGCAAAAGATCACGTGCGAGATTTGAAGGAAATTTTTGAACAAATGAGACTTTTTAACATCAAAGTAAATCCAGAAAAATGTACCTTTGGGGTGGCATCTGGAAAAATTTTAGGATACATTGTGTCAAAAGAAGGAATACAAGTTGATCCGGAGAAAGTACAAGAAATTCGCGATATGCCAACACCAGCAACAGTGAAAGATGTGCAAAAATTAAATGAACTATTAGCTTCGCTAGGAAGATTCATCTCGCAATCATCTGATAAATGCAAGCATTTCTTCAACATACTTAAAAAGGGAGCGAAGTTTAGATGGACAGATGAATGTGAAAAAGCATTACAAGGAATAAAAGAACATCTAATGGATATATCAATCTTACAAAAAGCAGAACCAGGGGAAGAATTACTAATGTACCTCGCGACAACCTCGCATGCACTAAGTGCAGTATTATTGCGAATGGACGCAGGAGTAGAAAAACTAATTTATTACATCAGCAAAACATTCAATGCTGCAGAGAAAAATTATTCAAAAATTGAAAAATTAATTTTGGTGTTAGTTTACGCAACATTTAAACTTCGCATCTACTTCGAAGCACACACAGTTAAGGTAATGACAAAAGTACCAATTGAGTCAGTCATGAAAAATTCAAAAAGGTCAGGAAGGGTTGAAAGATGGAATGCTCAAGTAAGTCATTGCAAACTCAACTATGAAGTGCTATCCTCACCTAAATCGCAAGTTGTAGCAGACTTCTTAGCATAATTTCCATTGGAAGAAGATGAAGCAGTGGAAGAAATGATGGATATAGAAGAAGAACATGGAAATCCAAGGGATTTATTAACAGATCCAAATAGATGGGAAATATTGGTAGATGGATCGTCAAATGGAGAAGGTAACGGAATTGGGATCATTATAATTTCGCCAGAAGGCAATAAAATGGCTTTCTCTTTCAGATTGGAATTTGCATCTACTAACAATGAAACAGAGTATGAAGCTATAATACATGCTTTGCGATTTGCAATAGAAATGAAGTTGGAAAATGTAAGAATTACCAGTGATTCTCAGTTAGCTATTCGCCAGATAAAAGAAGAGTATACTACAAATGAAGCATCCTTGAAAAAATACAAAAAGCTTGTTGAAGAATTGTCAGCGAAGATACCAAAAATAAAGTGGAGACACATATCAAGAAAAGACAATAGACTTGCAGATGCTTTTGCTTTTATATCAAGTATGATGACATATCCATCTGCGAGATGCATAAAAATACAGACACTTCTATCACCATCAATCAATAAAGAGGAAGAGGAAGAAGCAGAAGTAATGCTCATAGAAGATGAAACACAAAGGCCCCATTGCGAGGATTGGAGGACATAACTTCATGCTTATCTAATGAAAGGAGAAACACCAAGAAATAGATTGGAGATGCACAAATTAAAAAGTCGTGCAACAAATTATGAATTAAGAGATGGGGTATTATACCGAAAATCCTTTAATGGACCCTCGCTTAGGTGTTTAACACGAAAGGAAGGAGAAGAAGTATTAAAAATGTTACACAGTGGGGATGCTGGCAATCATAGTGGCGGAAGATCTTTAGCACATAAGGCGAAAATGCAAGGCTATTATTGGCCATATATGCATGAAGATGCGAAACAAGTATCAAGACGTTGCGAAGATTGTCAGAGGCATGGAAAGAAAATACATGCACCAGGAGCACCATTAACTTCTTCAACAAGTGTATGGCCTTTTGGAAAGTGGGGATTAGATATTGTAGGACCTTTTTACCAGGTACAGGACGGAGGAGATATCCGATTGTCGCTCTGATTATTTCACAAAATGCGTGAAGTAAAAGCAAGACAACACATTCGCGATAAAGATGTTTTTACCTTCATATTCGAAAACATAATATGTAGATTTGGAATTCCAGCGCAGTTGGTATCTGACAATGGGAAACAGTTTGAGGGACAAAATATAGAATTGCTGCTCAATGCATTTCAAATAAAATGTGGGAAATCAACTCCTTTATACCCACAGGCCAACGGACAAGCGGAAGCAACAAATAAAACAATCGCAGATATACTGAAGAAGAAGTTAGAAGGACATAATAAGGCATGGTGTGAACAAGTGCATAATGTAGTATGGGCTTATAATACAACAAGGCGAGAAGCTACGGGAATGTCACCATTTTGTCTAACATATGGAGTTGAAGTTGTACTTCCGACAGAAGTTATTATCCCAACAACAAAGAGAGAAGCTTGGGAGAAAAATCTTAGTGCGGGAAACATTTTGGTTAAATTAGATGAATTAGAGGAAAATAGAGAAAGAGCACTACATCATATGGAGAATTATCAGCGAAGATTAGCCAGAGAATATAACAAACGTGTCAAGACACGTGAATTTCAACCAGGTGATATGGTATTGCGAGAAACACCAATATATCAGCGAGAAAGTGGCGGCAAATTGGCGAAAAAATGGGATGGACCTTATATCATCAAGGAGATAGTTGGAATAGGGGCTTATAGATTAATGGATCCTGAGGGCAAAGATGTGGGTCAGAGATTGGGTAGACCGTGGAATATATTATATCTTAAGAAATGTTATCCATAGAAGATGAAAGGGAAAGAATAAATTTTGAAATGTTGAAAGAATGGAATGAAATGAATTCATATGAATTGATCCTGCGACAGAATGATTGCGAAATTGCATATAATAAAGAAAGAATGTGCGAATATCTCGCCAATGAAATAACAAGAGATAATCAAAAATGAATGATTGAAAAAATTGACAGAAATGAATGAGTGAGTGAATGGGACGAACCTTTATGGCGTACACGCGAATGATATTTCGTAAGAGGCAAATGTAAGACCTAAAGTGCGTCATATAAGGGGGTATCTCTTAACATGGCTCAGGGAAAAGGTTACACCGCCCCTGGAACCCGAGTCATGAAAATTTGGGGCCCATGAAAGCCTATCCGGGGAGATACCTTGGATTCCCAACTATATATATAAGGTTATACCCTGGTTGGGCGACCGAGGGTCTCTTCCAAGGAGTCAGTGTATGACCAAGGCGCCGAGGTACACGGTTGAGCCAAGAGTGCCTGGGGCATTTGAAGTGTCTCGGCCATTCTTGGCAAGTCTTGGCACATGCTGCACTCGGCCCGAAGAAAACTCCACTTAGGGTGCAGTCTCGTAACCATAAACCCTATAGGTATAAGGGATAAGAGGCTGCGAAAACAACTGGTTGTTGTTAAGACCGGATGGGAGGAGCTAGTCTTGTATGGCCGATGTACGCCTCCTTGAAGTGGCAACCAGGGAGATGATAAGGGCGGCACCCTCCATTAGGGAGCTGATAAGTGTCAAAAGACGCAAATGTCATGAGGCTCTATTTTCGCAAGGAAATTTAGGCTTGTCATACTTGTGCGATGATCCTGCATAGGCAATAATACTAACGTGAGGGTAAGACGAGATCAATGGGTCTTTACATGCAAGTGTAAAGACGTCCTGCGATTTCGTCGGAAGACGGCAATGTTATGGGGCTTTACGTTCGCAAGAACATTTAGGCCTGTCATATTGTCGCAAACGAAATATCCTGCAGAGGCAAAAATACTAAAGAAATGATAAGACAAGATCAATGGGTCGTTACATGAAAATGTAAGGACGTCCTGCGATTTTGTCGCAAGACGTCAATGTCATGGGGCTTTATGTTCGCAAGAATATTTAGGCCTGTTGGTAGGTTTCTAAAGATGGTTTTCCTACGTGTTAAACTGCAAGTGCACAGTGCCTTTGGAGGCAGTGGCAAGCACAGGTCGAACCACAGAGAAATGGAGTGTGTGTGAATGATCAAAAGGCTTCTTAACCGATTTCAGGGAAGGTGGCACAAATATATGGGTTTGTTTAGTGTCTTTACGACAAGATGGAGGTTGTAACAATGATAACAAGATGAAATACAATTATAGAGATTACAGGCACTAGGATTATCAAATCCACCACTAATTCATGTTATGGGATTCAACTAGTTTGAGTGTTTTGTTCCGTGTGGAAACAAGGATAATGTGTCAAGTTAATCACTCATCTAAGGAGTTTCACCAAGTGATACTTCAATTATCACCTAAAGTACTAACCCAGAGCACTAATTGTCTAGTTAGGCACAACTAGTCAAGGGAATTAGCAACTATCTCTAAGGCTTGAGCTGAAGCACAAACAACACAGTTTTAGCCTAACTACAATGGATACAAGGCATTCATTGTGAGAGCAAAGTGTTGTAATGCTAGAATTGAAGATATCTTATAATTTAAGCATGCAAAAACAACTTCAAACACAGTTGAACCACAGAACTGAGAATCAGGGTTTCATTTAAATCCTAGCAGATTAAATTAGAACATCACAAACATCATGAAAACAGATTAAAATTGAAATGTAAACTAAACCCTAAAAACTTCATGTCTGTCTCTAAAAAAGAAGAACCACTCAATTTATACCTCCAATCTCTTCTCTAACACTCAAGACTTGCAATTAAAGCGAACCCAACCTCTTTCCTGCTCTGAATCGACCATGCTTGGGTTGTTGGTGAAACCCTAGCTCTAGTTATCTCTAATTTAGCTTCTATAGTTATGGGAGAAGCTAAGAGAGAGATAGCTAGACCTAGAGAGGTGGTGAAGGCAGTTGCTGAAGCTGTTGTCAGGGTAAGGGGATGAAGGAGGTGGTGAGGTGGTGGCTCTGCCATGGTATGGTCGGGGGAAGGGTGAAGAGATGGGTTTTCTCTGATTAGTTCGGGGAAGAAAGAGAAAAGAAAGAGAAAGAGAAGATGGGTCGATGGTTAAGGGGTTGATATAGGTGTCTGTGGTGTGAAACGGGCACAGCAAGGATCGATGGGAAGGTTGGAGTGAGCGTTGGATGAAGACTAGATCAAATCTAACGGCTCGGAAAGGACGGGCTCGGATCCGGGTCGTGGGTCGGGTCTTGGATAGCTTGGGCCCATGTCTTGTAGATGGGTTGCTCCTTGTTGGGTTGCAACTGTTGCGCGCGGGCTTTGGCTTTCTGTTCCATAGACGCTTGTCTCCAATTCTTTGCTCTTTTGGCTCCTCAGTTTCTCCGAGATTTATTCACTACCTAAAAACACAAATTTAATTAGTACAAATATTTATTCTTGAAAACAACGAAAATACAGAATCTGGGATAATATCTGATTTCTGAGCACAAAAGATGAGTTAAATGCCAATAAATAGATGTAGAAATATGCAATATTTGGCACTCATCACCTGTCATATTGATGCAAAATGAGGGGTGGAAAAATAAGACCTTTAACTAGGAAGGCAAAATAAGACCACACAAAAACAATGATAAGGCAGGATCAATGGGTCATTACATGAAAATGTAAAGACGTCCTGCGATCTTGTCGCAATGAAGAATTTCCACATAAATAAAGATAATGGAAAACAACATATCAATTTTCAAATACCAAAAATTATATTCATCAAAAGAAAGAGTAATAATAAGCAGATGAACACATCTAAAAGATGATTCAAGTACATAAAGAAGTAACAGTACAAGATGAAAGATTACAAGAGAAAGTCAATTCTCAAATATCAGTTTTTTCACCGTAAGGAGATCTTTGGGTTTTCTTCAAAGAACTTTATCTACATTTTCGCTAACTAATATATTTCCAGCAGATCCTTCTTCACCTACATCTTCATTCGCGACATCATCATTGACAGTTTTATTGGGAGAGATAGTTTCTTCATTTTCGAGTTCTTCTCCACTATTATAATCATAATCGCTATCAGGAGGATTAGGAACTTCATCATCACTTACTTCCAGAGGTTCGACAGATACAGGATCAAGAGATTTAGATAGTAAAACATCATTCACAAGAACTTCGGCTTTAAGATGAAATTGACGAAGGAGTGCTTTCTGCTGATTTTACTTTCTATATCTTTACAGTCACGCATATAGTCGAATCTTCTTTCTGCTCTGTCGCGAGAACGCACAAGGGAACCAGCGAGTATTCCATTCTCTTTGCGAATTTTTGAGTAGTCGGATTTCAAAGCAGTAATGGAGGAGTGAAGATTTTTCTCAGACTCTGCAAAACAAAGAATAAAGGGAATTATACAAACAAAAAATATGAAGGCTTGATATAGGAAGAATAGATGAGGCAGTCAATTTCTATGACTACCTTCCTTCTGCGAGGTAAGATGTTGGATTAAAGCCGAACAACTATTCTCCAAATGATCCATGGCATTGTCAAAATTATCTCCAATTAAACCTTTCAGACGTGATCGCCAATTTTTTTCGTTGGAAACAAGTAAGGCATTTTGTTTTTCAAGGGAAGAGTTGGACTTTTCTAATTTGGAACATTGATCCTTGAATTGGTTTGCCTTTACACTTAAGATTATTCTACCCCGAATAAGTTTATCCTTCTCAAAGAACTTCTTCAAATTGATTTCTCAGCGAGCAAAGAGATTGTTCTTGCTCTTTACATAATTTTTGACAAACATCAGATTGTTGCAAGTAAATCGCCACCTTGTTTAACAGAGTTCGCTTTTCTTGAGAAAGAGTTCCATTCTCATCTGATAAAGTTTCCAACTCCAAATTAGCTTTAGTCAAAGAGTAAGAGAGGTGAGATAATTCATTACTTAATGAGTCTTGTTTCTGAGCTAAATCAGCATTTTCTTTAGAAAGATTATCTATTTGATCAACAGAATATGTATGAAGATTATCTAATTGGTTATATTGCTCCATCCAAGCATCTCTATCAACTCGAACTTCTTCAACAATAGATTCCAACTGATATATCTCCATTTTTCGTTTCTGGTTTAAAGCTTGAAGGGCGAACAAGGGTTCAATACAAAAAAAAATAAAAAAAATAAAAAAAATTGGACAATACAGAGGCAAGAGTATACCTTTTAATTCTTCATTCTTCTTGCGAAGATTATCACGATCCAGCGAAATATTTTGAAGTTTTTGATTCTCAAGTTGGAGAATATTACATTTTGCAGTCATAGCTTGGAGATCATTCTTCAAAATGTTAATTTCTTGCTCCAAGGATGTTTGCGAAATTCTATCAGAGCCAAGGTGTTTGCTCAAAATCTCGCAAATATCAGATTTGATAGGGTCGACAGAAGTCTTCTTAGCATCATCCACAATATCTGATAGGACTTTGAAGGCCACATCTATTCCTTCTAAATTTTCTTTAGTAAGAGGGATTTTCTCAGAAAAGGAAGTAACGGTGATAGAAGAAGGAAGACATGAGTCATCTTTTGTTAAAGGAATATCACGAGAAGAAGAAATCTCATGAAGGTTAATGACTGGAGAAATGGTAGAGGCATTAACAATGGAAGAAGAAATAGGCTCATTCGCAATGGGACTGTTATGAGGAGTTGATCTATGAGAAATTCAGGCATAGAAGTGTTATCTTTGACAGTATTTTCGCAGGAAGAAACAATAGGGATATCTTGCGAAGATTTCGCAGTAGGAGTTGTAAGTTTGAATGTAGGAAAGGTAACAGAAGGCGCAACAGGTTTAGAATGGCGAGGCTTCTTGGGGGACCTATCAACATTTTTGTCATCCTGCGAATTACAAGATAAATAAGAAACAGAGGCAACAATATTGTTATTAAAAGAGTAAATGTTTCTTAAATACCTTATTACTCGCAGGCTTTCTTTTAGAGGCAGTGGATTTCGGTTGCGAAGCCAGGGAGATATTAGGGTTCACAACGGTGAACTTGGTGTTAAATTTGTTCTTGCTAAAACAAAAATGGCAGAGGAGTCATTAAAAGAAGAACAGTATCAGAATAAAACAACTTCAATAAGAGAGATCAATCACAAAATGATCAAATTCAGCAAAATTAACAAACCTTGATGCCATAGAAACAGTAGCAGAAAAATAGTAGCAGGAAAACGATGAAGAAGACGATGAAGAAAAGCAGCAGAAAAAAGTTGCAGACGATGAAGAAGACGAAGTAAAAGAAAAGAAATGATTTCACAAGGAATCCTACTTTAAATAGATAAGAAAAGAGTAACCGGATAACATTAAATGTGCCGGTAAAAGGGGAAATTTTAAATACGTGTAAACAGTCATTCCTAAATTCACGGAATCTTGTCGGCAGAAAATTGATAGAAAACAAACGATTACGGCATTTCAAAATAATGGTTCTCATGACATTCTCTCCTTCGCAGAGAAGACATGAGAAGAGGAAATATGTAGGATCAAAATATCGCGACATCAATACTTTGCGAGATCAATTAACAACAGCACTGCGAGAGCGTCGCAGAAGAGTAATATAAATGACGCAACGAATGACGACAGCCAAAGCACGAGAAAGATGTGAAGACCCAGCGAGATTTATGGGAGTGGCGAGATTATATATTTGTACACTTGCGATATCTCGCAAGTCATTCCCGAAAATAAAGGACAGCTTAGCTGTCATCCATTGTATACTACCCTATATAAAGAGCCGAACGAACCTGTTGTGGGGGAGGATTCTTTTCAGAGTGTTAAACAAGTCATTAGGAGAGAGAAAGTTGGTGGTGATTGTAATTTCTTTAACTCCTTTCTATTTTATCTTGTGAATCTTCAAGGAAATAATCAATAAAATCATTGTTATTCATCTTAAAAATGTCTTAGTTGTGTGGAATATTGTGAGGGGTGTAGTGTAGGATTTCCTGCAACTACAGGAAGCTCTGTAAATATCCTTTTTTATCATACTTACAAGACTATGGGAGGAAAGGACGAAGATCTAATACCTTCAACTTATAAGATCTATGGTTTCAACGGTACTGCCAACAAGCCTAAAGGAGAAGCTCATAAGAGAATACCACTGAAAGGATTATCAACTGAAATTTTATTCTGCATAGTCGATGTGGAATCTCCCTATAACGCATTGATTGGGCGACCTTGGTTACATGAAATTATGGGTGTAGCATCGACTTATCACCAGTGCATCAAATTTCCTCATCCCACTGGTGTCGGAGTCATAAAAGGAGATTGGGTTGAGGGATGTAAGTGCTATGAAGTTGATGTGGAGTCTTGCGAGAAAAGAGTCGGGAAAGAAGAATAACGAAGCAAAACATCAAAAATGAACAAAGAAGGGAAAGACTAATGGTGGACGCAATAGAGGTGAGAGAAAAAAGTACGTTGCGAAACCAATGCTTGAAGGAAGTTGGAAATTGCGATGATTTCGCAAAAGGGAAGGCAGTATTAGGAAATTTGAATAATGAAGAAGCAGAGAGCAACATAAGTAAGAAGCAAAAGGAGTGATAAAAAATTCTTTTAACTTTTGAGTGATAAAAACAGGTTGAAGATGCAAAGACTGTGATAATCGAAAAAAGAGTACGCGAAGCTTTCGCAGGAATTTGAATGATAAAGACAGGTTGAAGATGCAAAGACTATGATAATCGAAAAAAGATTATGCGAAATTCTCGCAAAAATGATGACAAGAAACAATCTAAAATCAATGAAATATCATAATGGGACGAACCTGCTATGGCGTACACCCTAGTTCGCGAATCCAAATTTCGTAAGAGGCAAATGTAAGACCTAAAGTACGTCATAAAAGGGGGTATCTGTTAACATGGCTCAGTGAAAAGGTTACACCGCCCCGGAACCTGGGTCATGGAGATTTGGGGTCAATAAAGCCCATCCAGGAGAGATACCTTGGATTTCCAACTATATATATAAGGTTATACCCTGGTTGGACGACCGAGGGTCTCTTCTAAGGAGTCAGCGTATGATCAAGGGGCCGAGGTACACGGTTGAGCCAAGAGTGCCTGTGGAATTTGAAGTGTCTCGGCCATTCTTGGCAAGTCTTGGCATATGTTGCACTCGGCCCGAAGAAAACTCCACTTAGGGTGCAGTCTCGTAACCATAAACCATATAGGTATAAGGGATAAGAGGCTGCGAAAACAACTGGTTGTTGTTAAGACCGGATGAGAGGAGGTAGTCTTGTATGGCCGATGTACGCCTCCTTGAAGGGGCAACCAGGGAGATGATAAGGGCGGCACCCTCCATTAGGGAGCTGATAAGTGTCTTAAGACGCAAATGTCATGAGGCTTTATTTTCGCAAGAAAATTTAGGCTTGTCATATTTGTGCGATGATCCTGAAGAGGCAATAATACAAAAGACAAAGATAAGTCGAGATCAAGGGGTCAGTACATGAAAGTGTAAGGACGTCCTGCGATTTCGTCGCAAGACGGCAATGTCATGGGGCTTATTTTCGCAAGAAAATTTAGGCCTGTCATATTGTCGCAATAAAATTATCCAGCAGAGGCAACAATACTAAGAAATGATAAGGCAAGATCAATGGGTTTTTGCATGAAAGTGTAAAGACGTCCTGCGATTTTGTCGCAATGAAAAGAGGTGGCGCAATAAGACCTTTAACTAGGAAGGCAAAATAAGACCACACACAAAAAAAAATGATGAGATCTTGAAAACAACCAAGAAATATTCTCTCGCGAGAATACAACAGCAACAGTTGCGGGACTGAGGCATGTTATCATCTAAAGGTTATTTGCTTAATCTTTCATTTGAAAACAAATAACAGAGCCAAGTATGGGAATGAATAGATTGAGAATATGTTATTTACTTTCATATGATAGATTTACGCACTCACAATATATTGGTTAACTATATTGCAAAAAAAAAAAAAAAAAAAAAAAGAATTGCTTTTTTAACATGTGCAGAAAGGGACAACAAAAGTAGAATTTGTATTTGGAGATCCAAAAAACTTACAATAAGAGATTATAAAAATGGAAGATTAAAAGGATAAATGTACAGATGTTACAAAAAGAGAAAGAAGAAAATGGAGCTATTTCTTGTATGATTCTTCTTCTTCATCATATCCTTCTACTTCATTATCTTCATCAGATTCCTCTTCGCTAGCATCGCTATCAGAGATATCCAAAGAAGGCATGTTCTCAAGAAATTTCGTCAAGAAGACAAGGGTATGAAGAATGAGGGATACTGTTGTCATCGCAGACTGTCTTAATAGTTTCATTGCGAAAGAGAACATCATCATTTTTGAAGTTTGCCACAGTAATTTGTAGTTGCTTCTTCAACTTGGAATACTTGTCATTGCGAAGAGAAAAATCCTTTGCAAGTTGTTCTTTTTCGGATTCAAGTTCTTCAATTCTTTTCTGAAATCTCTTCTCAGCCTCTGCGAACGTAGAGCAATAAATCAACAACTTGATGATAGCTTCATATATAATAAACAATTAAGTAAAGAAGAATAATCAACAACCTTCTCTATCAGAAATCATATCCCTAATCAAGGCTTTGTGCTCAACTTGAAGGCTAACATTAACACCTAAATTATTTCTGGCGTCATCTAGAATTTTTGCAGCCCAAGCGAACTCATCGTCACTGTTTATGAGAAGAAGGGAACGAAGTTGATTCTCTCTTTCGCTAAGAATAGTATTTTGCCGAATGGATTCATCCCGCTCAACTTGAACTTCAAGAAGAGTTTTTTGAAATTTTGCTAATGCTTGGGCACCTTGGTTAGCAATGCGATCTTTGTCATCTATAAGATCACTAACCTTCTTCCTTAAAATACTAATTTTCTCTTGGGAACTAAGGTGTGGGTGTTTAAGTTGGTTGGCTAAACTTAAACTAGATCTATGATCAGCTTCTAAGAGACGGAATTTGGATTGAAGTTCATTTAGAGAAAGATGTTTGATTCTGTCATTTGAAAAGCTATTTAAAGAATCATTTAGATGGGCAAGAAGAGCATCGTTATCCATAGACTCAGGAAATGTGTGAAGAAGAATGGCTTCATCAGAAAGGTTATAAACATCTGCGAAAATGATAAGTCAGATAAAGAAAAATAAATGACAGAATAAAAGCAAGAAAAAGAGAAGAATTTTATACCATAAAGTTGTTGATTAGCATTTTGAAGGCTAGATATCTTGTCCTTCTGAGAAGAAGACTCAACTTCCAATTGTTTGGTCTTTTCACGAAGAGTAGCAGTTTCATTTTCAAATTCTTTATCTTTCTTGCAAAGAGAAACAACTTCAGCTTTCAATTCTTCATTCTTCTTCTTAAGTTGAAGGTTTTTCTTCTCGAGACTATTGCGCCTTTTCTCGAGATCTGAGGCAACAACAAAGGAAGCTCTCCCAGACTATAAAGGAAAATAAAGAAATCGTCAAGACAAGGTTTATAATTGAAATCATGCAGAAATAAGGAAATATAGACATACCAAAGCACTAATTGCGTTTAGGAAACTGGGAGTTACTACTCTGGAAACTCCACGAAAAGAATCATCATCCTCTAGTAAGGGAGCATCGCAGATATTTGAGAGAGCTTCGCATGTGGCAGAAAAATGATCATCTCCAATTCCTTGCATAGAATCAGAGAAAACACTAGATAGTTGCGCCATAGCAGATTCAACTGGATGATTCTCCTTCGCAAGAGAGGTGTCAACATCATCATTATCTTCATCAGAGCTTTCACTAGATTGAGGACTGGAGCGAGAAGAAGAATGGAGCTTCCGTTTTTTAGAAGGTGGAGCAGCAGATTTCTTCTTACGAAAAGGAATTTTACTCTTGCCTTTAGCTTTCGCAGCTTCAGAAATATCCTCTTCTTCAACAATTTCAACGCCCACCTTCGCACACGAATGAAGATAAGAAACAGAGGCAACAATATTGTTAAAAATAAAGAAGAAAAGTATTTCTTACTTCATCCGTGATCGGCGGAGAATTGCCGAGTACTTGCCTTAGGATTTCTCTCGTAACTTTTTCTCAATTTAACAATCTGAAAATTTCGCAAGATTAGTAGATGTAAAAAGAAGTAATAATTACACACTGAGCGAAATTCGGGAAGCGCACCTCTTTAGCTTTCTCGGGCTAGTTAAATACCCAAGGTTGATAGTTGGCGAGGTTCGCAGGGAGTACATTCGAACCTGAAATATAAGGTCCATTCAAGAATAGCGGAAAGACACACCATTTTTCGTCTTTAGAATGGCGAGGAACATTGTTCTTGCCAGAATGCCAATCGATATCCTGCATAAGCACTTTGTCGCTGGGGATATTTTCTCTTCTTTTCAAACGTGCACCCCAGTGAGTTCTATCGTTCTTCATATTTATTACTTCATAATTCTCAAAGAAACTCTCTACTGAATATTTCTCAGGGAATATCTCTAAATCTACAAATTTAGGATCTCTGACTGTATTAGAATAGAGAGACCCCTTACCAGCGCCATGGTTGGCGAACTCAAGCATTAAGCGGATACAATCTCCACTTAATTGGTAAACAGCTCGCGAGAATTTTTCATGAGCAAGAATTTCATAAAACAAAGGAAGTTCGGGGTTGTAGAGAGGAATGGGAAGGCCGGCGAGAATCTGACCTAGCGAGATTATGATCTTTTGATTATCACAACAGTGATCAGTAAATAATTTGGCGGAGAGAATAGATGAAGATTCTTGATGGGGAATAGTGGATAATGTGAAACCTTTCTCTTGTAAATCCTTTTGAGTATCTCCCAAGAGAACTTCATATCTACGACCAGGTGGAGCCATTTTCATAGTATGGGAATGATTAAGGAGTTGAAGATCAAAGGAAAAAAAAAAATTATAGTAGCAGAAGCGGAAGTTACGGAGGAGAATTGAAGAAGAATTGCAGAGAGAAAGTAAAAAAGAAGAAGAGGAGGATGAGAAAACTATATATAGAGAAGAATTCTTGAGAAGATAAACGCATTTAATGCGAGAAGAGACGTGAATGGTTGAGAAGTAACGGTTGAAAGGGACGTGTCAAAAAATGGGTGGAAGAAGAGACACGTATTATAGATTTTGTGTAAAAGTATGAAGTCAAATCGCCAAAACAGATAAGGATGAATGGTCGCGGCAGTTTGAAAATAATAATTCTCATGACATTCTCTCCTTCGCAGAGAAGACATGAGAAGAGGCAAGATGTAGGATCAGAATATCGCAACACCAATACCTCGGAGAAATCCATAAACATTACATAGCGAAGGCGTCGCAAACAAGTAAAATAAGTGACGCAATGGATGACGACAGCCAGAACACGAGAAAGGTGTGAAGACTTAGCGAGATCTAGGAGCGTCGCGAGATTATCATTTGTACGCTTGCGACACTTCGCAAGTCATTCCCGAAAATAAAGGACAACTTAGCTGTCATCCATTATGTAACACCCTATATAAAGAGCCGAACAACCTATTGAAGGGAGATCTTTTCGAGTGTTGAGCAAGTCATTAAGAGAGAGAAAGTTTATAGTAATTGTAATTTCTTTAGCTCTTTTCCATTTTTGTCTTGTAAACATTCAAGAAATTAATCAATAAAAACTATAATTGTTCATCTTCAATGGCTTAGTTGTGTGGATTCTTGTGAGGGGTGTAGTGTAGGATTTCCTGCAACTACAAAAATTAAACGGACTCTTAGCCTCACTAGGGAGATTTGTTTCGCGATCATCATATAAATGCAAACACTTTTTCAACATACTTAAAAAGGGGACAAAATTTAAATGGACGGATGAATGCGAGAAAGCCCTGCAAGGAATAAAAGATTATCTGATGAATATATCTATTTTGAAAAAAGCAGAACCAGGAGAAGAATTATTACTATATCTTGCGACGACATCGCACGCATTAAGTGTTGTGTTATTGCGAGCAGATGCAGGAATTGAGAAACCAATCTATTACATCAGTAAAACTTTCAATGCCGCAGAGAAAAATTATTCAAAAATCGAAAAGTTAATTTTGGCGCTAGTTTACGCAGCGTTTAAACTTCGCATATATTTTCAAGCACATACAGTAAAGGTATTGACAAAGGTACCTATTGAATCAGTAATGAAGAATTCAAAAAGATCAGCCAGAGTTGAGAGATGGAATGCACAAATAGCACACTTCAAAATTAAGTACGAAGTACTATCTTCACCCAAATCACAAGTTGTCGCGGAATTTTTAGCAGAATTTCCTTTATAAGATGATGAAGCAGTGGAAGAAATGATGGATATAGAAGAAGAATATGGAAACCCAAAGGACCTACCGACAGAGCCAGATAGATGGGAAGTGTTGGTAGATGGATCATCAAATGGAGAAGGTAATGGAATTGGAATTGTTTTGATTTCGCCAGAGGGCACTAAAATGGCTTTTTCTTTCAGATTGGAGTTTGTATCCACCAATAATGAAACGGAATATGAAGCTGTCATACATGCTTTGAAATTCGTAATAGAAATACAGTTGGAAAATGTGAGAATCACCAGTGACTCGCAGCTAGTCATTAGACAAATAAAAGGAGAATACACTACAAATGAACCATCTTTAAAGAAATACAAGAAACTTGTTGGAGAACCGTCACAATAAAAAATCCCAAAAATAAAATGGAGACACATATCAAGAAAAGATAATAGACTCGCAGATGCTTTTGCTTTTATCTCAAGTATGATGACAGATCCAACTGCGAGATGCATAAAGATACAAACACTTTTATCACCGTCGATCAATAAGGAAGAAGAAGGGGAGGAATACGTTATGATCATAGAAGATGAGGAGCAAACACCTATCATTGAAGATTGGAGAGACGAACTTCATGCATATTTGATGAGAGGAGAAACACCAAGAAATAGGATGGAGGCGCACAAATTAAAAATCCGAGCGACAAATTATGAAATGAGGGATGGGGTACTATATCGGAGATCCTTTAATGGACCTTCATTCAGGTGCTTAACACGAAAAGAAGGAGAAGCAGTATTAAAAATGTTACATAGTGGGGATGCTGGCAATCACAGCGGTGGAAGATCTTTGGCATACAAGGCGAAAATACAAGGCTATTACTGGCCATATATGCATGAAGATGAGAAACAAATATCGAGGCGTTGCGAAGATTGCCAAAGGCACGGAAAGAAAATACATGCACCAGGAGCACCATTAACTTCTTCAACAAGCGTATGGCCTTTTGGAAAATGGGGTTTAGATATTGTGGGACCATTTTTACCAGGGTCTGGACAAAGAAGATATCTGATTGTCGCTACAGACTATTTCACAAAATGGGCAGAAGTAAAGGCAGTACAACACATTCGCGACAAGGATATTTTTACATTAATATTTGAGAATATCATATGTAGATTTGGAATTCCCGCACAGTTGGTGTCTGATAATGGGAAACTTGTTATTTAAGATAAAGTGTGGAAAGTCAACTCCATTATACCCTCAGGCAAATGGGCAGGCAGAAGCAACAAATAAGACAATCGCAGATATATTAAAGAAGAAATTAGAGGGGTACAATAAAGCATGGTGCGAACAGGTACATAATGCAGTATGGGCTTACAACACAACCAGACGAGAAGCCACTGGAATGTCACCTTTCTGTTTAACATATGGGGTTGAGGTTGTACTACCAACAGAATTTATTATCCCAACGACAAAGAGAGAAGCTTGGGAGAAAAATCTTAGTGCGGGTATTATTTTAACTAAATTGGATGAATTAGAAGAAAAAAAGAGAAAGGGCCTTGCACCATATGGAAAATTACCAGCGACGATTAGCACGAGAATATAATAAACGTGTTAAAACACACGAATTTCAACCAGGCGATTTGGTGCTGCGAGAAACACCAATATATCAGCGAGAAAGTGGTGGAAAGCTTGCGAAAAAATGGGATGGACCTTATATCATCAAGGAAATAGTTGGAACAGGAGCATATAGATTGATGGACCCTGAGGGTAAAGATGTGGGACGCAGACTCGATAGACCATGGAATAGATTATACTTAAAGAGATATTACCCATAAAAAATTATGGTGAAGAGGTAGACTACGGAATGGTATCTGATTGAGACAAAAAGAATTAAATGTTTCATTTTTATTTTCGAAAAACGGGCGAATGTTTCGCACAAGAAAACGACGAAAAATTATCAAATATCAGCAAAATTACAAAAGTGCTTATATATACAGAGGAATCAGTAAAATAATCATAAATGGCGAACTTACTATGGCGTACACCCTAGTTCGCGAATAAAATTTCGCAAGAGGCAATGTACCTAAAGTGCGTCATAGTAAGGGGCACCTATTATAAAAATATATATATATATATATATATATATATCAGAATGGGACGAACCTTCATGGCGTACACCCTAGTTCGCGAATAAAATTTCGTAAGAGGCAATGTACCTAAAGTGCGTCATGTAAGGGGGTATCTGTAAACATGGCTCAAGGAAAAGGTTACACCGCCCCTGGAACCTGAGTCATGGAGATTGGGGGTAATAACACCCATCCAGGAGAGGTACCCTGGATTTTCAATCTAAGCTAGTGACTTAGATTGGACGACCGGGGTCTCTTCTAAGGAGTCGAGATTTGACCAAGGCACCGAGGTACACGGTTGAGCCAAGGGTGCCTGGGGCATTTGAAGTGTCTCGGCCATTCTTGGCAAGTCTCGGCTTATGCTGCACTCGGCCCGAAGAAAACTCCACTTAGGGTGCAGTCTCATAACCATAAGCCCTATAGGAAAAAGGGATAAGAGGCTGCGAAAACAACTGGTTGTTGTTAAGACCAGATGGGAGGAGCTAGCCTTGTATGGCAGAAGTACGCCTCCTTGAAGGGGCAACCAGGGGGAAGATAAGGGCGGCACCCTCCATTTGGGAGCTGATAGTGTCAAAAAAGACGCAAATGCCATGAGACTTTATATTCGCAAGAATATTTAGGCTTGTCATATTTGTGCAGCAATCCTGAAGAGGCAAAAATACAAAAGAGTAGATAAGACGAGATCAATGGGTCATTGCATGCAAGTGTAAAGACGTCCTGCGATTTCGTCGCAAAGACGGCAATGTCATGGGGCTTTACGTTCGCAAGGATATTTAGGCCTGTCATATTGTCGCAAGAAAAATATCCCGCAGAGGAAATAATACTAAAGAAATGATAAGACAAGATCAAAGGGTCATTACATGAAAGTGTAATGACGTCCTGCGATTTTGTCGCAAAAATGAGAGGTGGCAAAATAAGACCTTTAATTAGGAAGGCAAAATAAGACCACACAAGAAAAATGATAAGGCAAAATCAATGGGTCATCACATGCAAATGTAAGGACGTCCTGCGATCTTGTCACAATGATAAAAATTCACATAAACAAAATGGGAATTGTTAAACATCAAAAATTGTCTTCCATATAAGAAGGAAGAATAATAAAATACATCTCAAAGGTGATTAAAGTGCATAAAGAAGTAACAATGCAAGAAGTAGAATTACAAGAGAAGGTCAATTCTCAATATCGATTTTTTCACCAGAAGGAGATACTGGATGTTCTTCAACAATTTTATTAGCTTCATCAACTATCACACTTTCGCCAGTTCTCGCATTTTCGCCAGACCCTCCTTCAATTAAATTCTTCTTAATAGCTTCATCAGGTGGAATTATCTCTTCATCTGCGGAGTCTTCGCCACTTTCATAATCATAATCACTATCAGGAGGGTTAGGGATTTCATCATCATCTACTTCCAAAGGTTCGACAGATACATGGTCAAGAGATTTGGACAATAAGACATCATTCACAAGAACTTCAGCTTTGAGGTGAAATTGGCGAAGGAGTGCTTTCTGATGATTCCTACTCTCTATATCTTTAGAGTAAGTGAGATAGTCGAGTCTTCTTTCTGCGCGAGAGCGAGCAAGAGAAGCGGCGAGCAACCCATTTTCTTTGCGAATTTTGGCATAGTCAGATTTCAAAGTGGAAATGGAGGAATGAAGATTTTTCTCAGATTCTGCAAAAATAAAGAATGTGGAAAATAATTCAGATTTTCTCGCAAGAAAAATACCATAAATTC